>JAPMOQ010006023.1:466038-521186 GCA_026543055.1 Argiope trifasciata
TAGATAAATTGCATTTACTAATTAGGCCTAATTTATCTCAAAGAAAAAATTCCCATAAGCATATAATCTTAGCTACAAATTCATGCATGCTCATTCCAGCAAAAATTCCTTTCTTTTTCAACAAAATTAACTGTTTATCTTTCTTATTTGATAGTCACAAAATTAATAAAGAACTATAATATTATAATCAGCAAACTATATAAATAAAATATATAGAATAATCTTGAATTCATGAGATAAACTTTTAGAAAGGTAAAATACATATGAAGAAGCACTTTTTGTATAGCAATATGGAGTTGGAGATGAAAAACTCTGGTAGAAAACAAAGATGTCAATAAAATACAAAGAAAGCTCTTTACTTGCATAACATTACAATAAGTGCACATATGCACCACCACCAGCATCAATATAGACCTGACATAGTTTAGCAAATTATTTTCACACCCTTTGGAAGATACCCAGTATTTTATATATAATTGCATCAATAATTGAAAGTTCTGAATTGAAATTATAATCAAAGTCAAATGGAATTTCATAGACTCTATATTTTTCTACCTTGCTTGTACTTATTTACACTAATTTGTTCTGTCACACTTTTCATTTCTGACTCCATATTACTTTTTTGCATGCATTTTAACTACTTTTACAGCCTACGAATACATAGAAACCATGCATAAGCAGCGATATATAATTATGAATAATTATCAAACTATTTTCAAAAAACAACCTTCTTCATAATTATGTCCATTAATACGAATTAAAATAAAAAATAAATTATAAGCAAATATGTTGATTATTTACCAAGTATACAACATATTTAACTAGCAACTTATCTGATCAAGTTGTAATATATTATAAGTATAAAATATTGCAACTTACCTCATAAAGCTGCAATATATTATAAGTATAAAATATTTGAATTGCAAAATAATATTGACTTTCCATTAAAGGTGACCCAACAAATTTCATTTCACCAAATTTTAACAATGAATGTTAGCAACAGTAGAATAGCACCAATATTCAAACTTGACAGTAATTGAAATAACGCTATTATAAAAAAATCAAACTATAAATCTGAGGGGAAATGTTTTTATATCGGGAAACAAAAAATAGTTTTGATTCTTCAGGTAGAAAACAAGTAGTGGTTTGAAAACAATGAGTATTTTCTTATTTTTTTAAATTTTGTTTAACACTGATTTAGGGTTGCTTTAAATTATTGATATTCATATTTGCAAATTATCTTAAAGTAAAAAAATACTTAAAAAATATATATATAAGTTCATAAGTAACAAACACAACTTATAAACAAACATCATGTAAGAGTTAATCATAAATGTTTTCAGAAAATATTTAAAATGCAAAATCAGGCTAAAAAAATTTCTAATTTGAAAAAATATCTTTTAAGAGATTTTTACTAAAAATGTTTCTAATAAAATATAACATAATTCAAAAAGATCTATAAAGAAATTGTATAAAAAGTATAAAAAATTTAAACGTTCGACAGATTTTTTACAGTTGGAAAAATATTTATATACTTTAATAATAATTTTTATTTAATATAAAACATTTTAAAGTAAAAATTATTTCAAACTTCTTAAAAATTTATGTATTTATCAAACTATAAATAGATGGAAGAAAACTGGTTAGAAAATAAAATTATATAGCAATCATTTACAAAATTTTCATAGAAAATTCAAATTCAGAAATTTCATCCATTTCAGAAAAAGGAATTAAGTAGAAGAAAAACTGATTTAATACACTTCTACTAACCTAAAATGCACTATGAACAGCTATTTATATAGTAGAAGAAGAGAAGAATTTAATCTATTTGAAACTAAGGAGATAATTTAGGAAGGGAAAAGGCGGGGAAGATATAAATAGGCATTATTTAGAAATACACACATATTAATCGAAAGACTTCATAATATACATTGAAATATTCTAGAGATGTAATTGCATAATTTAAAATGGATAATTGTTATTTACTGATTTCTATGAAATTCACTAATCTATGATTTTAACTAATTTTTCAAATATAAGTTTTAATTTTATACATGCAAATTTTATCACATAATTTAAAAGTATGAAACATTTATAGCACATTTATGTTAAACATGTAAAAAATAGGAAATTTTATAATTTTTGATTACAAGTAATACAAATTCCTTAAAATAATGGGAGAATTAAAAAATTTCCAAAAGCTATAAAGTGGCTTGTGATACAGCTATTACTGAATTCTAGAGATGTAAACTATTACTGAATTCTGTTACTTTGCATCTATAAAAAAGGTATAAGTAATTTTATAATCTAAATTTAACTAAAAACTTTTCATCCTCAGTCACTATTAACAATAACAGCAAAACTTTTGTAAATCTCACTATTTGATATTTGCCCTAAATTAGAGTTAATAAAAAATTTAAAGTAAACAGAAAGGATTAAGTATCAGGTTTATCACCAAGTTAGAAAAATATTCTAGTCATATATAATCAAAATTATAAGAATTTTTTTAAAAAATGATGAACACATCTAATGATTTATTGCTTTAAAAAAGTTACAACTTGTTAATATTTTCAGCCAAGTATTCTCATTTCCTTACATAACAAAAAGAGCCATAGAATTGAAAGAAAAAAAAAAAAACTGAACACAAGCAATTAATTTTGGGGAAAAAAATGTTAAATAGTATTAATCTAAAACAGAGAAATACATTAATTAAAAAGAAACTTGATTCAGACTATACAATAAAAAAATTATATTCAGAACAAAATACTGGAATAAACTTCTATTAAACAGCAATTTAGATTAATGCATACAATTCTTTTCTAGCAACTTTTAACAGACAGAAAATTAAGTTTGGTACACAATAAGATTCAGGTGAAGGTTTGCAAGCATAACTCAAAACATCGCTCATGTTTAACTTTATATATTATGTTTAACAAAATATTTGATCCAAAACTGTATAAAATTTAAATATTACTTAAAATTTAGCCCAAGAAAAATATTAATGTACATAAAATAAACAAATTTCTTATCAAGAAAAAATTTTATAAAATTAAGTTATATAAAAATTAAATAAATAACTGAAATTTTTTTAATTACTCTGCTATTATAATTTAAATAAAGTTAATTTATACAATTATAAATAATCAAATTATAACTATAAAGCATTCCACATATATTAATTACATAATATACATCCCTATAAAACTGTTTTATAATGACTAAAATACCTATCAACAAATTATTTATAATAAGTTTCCGATAATAAAAAAGCGAGACAGCTTAATTGTGATCAAAAACGAAATTCTTTCGAGTTCGATACAAGGTGATGGCAGAACAGTTACATGCGCATCGAAGTACATACCATAAAACGAAACTCGAGAAAATAATCTCTTCAGGCACTGTAATTAACATGGAGAAATTTCAGACGAACATCAAACAGCATTCTTATCACGTAATAGTTATCGGCTCTGTAACCCTTTTCCGTAAACAACTGACGCATACCAAAACAAAGTCACATGCTTCTACCAAACAAAACATATGTCGAAGTAATAATTAAGTTAAAAATAGAAAACGGTCAAAATGCAATATCAAGAGATGGATTAATGCATTTTCAGAATAAATTATAAATGTACTAATATACAAACCACCAGGAGTTGTTGAAAAAATGGTTCCACCAGGTGTAGATGAGTAGTCTATAGGTAATTGAGAAGCATCATTAATAACAACTCTTCCTGGAATATCTCTAGTATTGCTACTTTTTCTCTGTGGTGAATTATTATTCATCATTATAAAATTATTTACAAAACTGTACAAATATTACAACAACTAAAAAAAAAACAACTTTAAATCATCAACAATTGTATAAATCTAATAACGACGCTTACAACGTTACTACCACGCAGAGCAGAATCCCCAAAAAAAAAACAAAAAAATTTACAGATGCATTTGGTTTTCAACCTGTTGCCATATTACAAAATTTCAAACAATGGCAATCAAAATGCAAATAAATATAAATTATTTACATTAAATGCACATTTTTATTTAACGTTACAACAATCTCTTTTATTTTTAAATTTTAATACTATTTTTCAAAAATAAGTAATTTTAGTTAGTAAAATTTTCATGTTCAGTAATATTGCAAAGTAAAAATATTGACTGTGACTTTGACTGGTTAATCCTCGTCTGCTACACTTAATAAAGCCGTCTGCATTTATATGTTTAGGCAAATATTTACTCACATTTTTGAAGTGACTCATTGAGAACGCATACTTTTTTCATTGTTATTTGAAATCGCAATGGCCTTAATGCGCTTTGTCTTTATTTTGATTTTTTGTTCATTTTGTAATTGTAATAAATACTCAGAAAAAATGAATTCTCCAGACTATCAAAAATTAATTTCAATGGAAAATCCTTACCGAATGCAGAAATTAAATTTAGTTTGGAGCAAAGCTGTAAAAGTATGCTTCTTTAATTTTTTTATAGACTGTAATAATATTGATGTAACATCGTTTGTAGTTCATTGTTTAATTATTAATTTACATATTTGCTTTCAGTTTCTTGTTCACTTTTCTAGTATTACGCAACAATGTTTAAATTATATGTGATGACGAAAAGGAATATTCTCATGCTTTGTGTAAAAATTACAGGGTGATTTTTGATGTTTTATGCTTAATTTGAAAATAGACTTTTCATTAATGTCAAGATAAGATAGAACTCAACTACACTGAGTGAGTCAAAGTAGGCAGCAAAAAATGCACTTGTATATCGTATACTTTCGTTCATTAATGTATCATAAAATTGTTGGCGATAGCTAAAGTATTCCTAATTGCATATATATATATATATATATATATATATATAATATATTTAAAAGGGGGATAAGGAAATTTTTAGTTTTGCGAACAATAAAACTAAAAATTGCCCCTCAGCCTTTTAATAGAGTATTCAAAGCCAAATATATAATATCTGTATTATTATAATTGTTATTTAAGATTCAGATTTAAGAAAAGCAGTGATTGCGAGTGCTGTGGTCGTAAATTTAATAAAATGCTGACATTTTTTTTAATAAAGTGTTTATTTCTTGTTATTAAATCAATTTTTTCCCCTTGAAAAAAATCTGTGTTAACTAATTATTTAATTCTTTAGTGAATGAATTGATTGATGTTAGCATAAATGGTATATATGTTAATACATAATTCAGCATCTGTAACTAACCTAGATGGGTTGCAGTTACCTAGAAGTTGCTACGGTTTTTATGTAAAATCTTCCTAAAATTACAATGCTTTGTCATTTATACTGAGATTATAGACAAACATAAACTGGATTTCATTGCCTAATGTTTACATGAATTAAACATGAAATTTTTGATGCTTTGGACCAGTTAAGGAGGAAGCATTAATTTAAAATAACATAACCTTGAATTTTCTAACTAAATTTAATTTATTTTTCTTAAAGAAAGTAAATTAATAGTTGAATTAAGTTTAATTGTAAATCTCAGTCCTACTTTTAAGATTAATTCAATTTAATTCGTTTAAATAAAATTTCAGAAGAAAAAAAAAATTGAAAAAAAAAGCTCTTAAATTTCCTTTCTTAATATATATATATATATATTTGCAAGGTTTTTAAGATTGTCTTTAAGAAATGAGTAATCTTTCCGTTACTAAATTATATAATGAAGTTCCCACATTTAGACATGCAATGTCTTATTCTTGCAATTCTGAATATGCTACTACTATTTTATGTAAATACTAGTAGCATTATATACAGAACATACTGTGTCTCTCTTTTTTTTTTTTCCTTGATTGATTGTTTTTCATCATTCTGTTAATATATTGCTTCCAAAAACTTATTAGAATCTTTTTTTTTTTTTTTTTTTAAATATAGAAACTTCCTGCGGAAAAGTTGAAATCATTATTCACTGATTTGAAGTTCCAAGATAAAGAAGAATTGGCTTTGAAGAAAAGAAAAGCTGAAGGACTTGATAAGGAAGGGTTGAAAGAAGGTCTTGTTTTGGCAAGTTTCAAAGGTATGACATATATTAAAACTGTGTTGTATTGTTAACAAAAATAAATACATTAGACTAAACTTTATTAAAAATAAGTTAGTTTAATATTGTATCATGTGAATAGAAACGTTTAGATTTTATAATTAAGATTTGACCATCCTTATTATTTGAGAGTCTGGTATTATTGTAATTAAATTTTGAGGAAATTTTTCATTTAAACATTCTTTGGAACTTTTACCTTTATAAAAACCTTTGCTTTTTTTTGGAAATAAAAATAATAATAATATAGAATTCTGCTGTATAAATAATTATAAAAATTCATCTTAATATTTTCTACTAACTATGCAATATGTTATAAATGGTCTTTATTAATTATTAATTTGTTGCAGCTTTAATTCCTTTCAATGAAAAATTTCTTTTTTTTTTTTATAAAAGGCAATCCCATATATCTATTCAGCAATTTGTGTCATTTCTTTTGAAGAAACAGATATTGACGTGTAATAAATAGTTTTGATGTATCCCCACTGTTGTTTATTGATCATCCGTGCAAAATCTTGTTAGTCTAGTTTCATTCATTACCAAGCTTAAATTAAATTTTTTTACCAAACTAACATAAATATTGATTTTGAATAATATGAATCTTATCTTCACTTTGTACCAGCAATTTTATTTTATAAATTTGTTACACCTGATCTAGACAGATAATGTTACAAATTACAGTATCTAAAGAGGTAATGCTTTGTGTATTCACTTTTATTGATATAGACTAGCTGCCTTTGGCAACCAGCCAGTTTGCCAATCTTAATGCTCTTTAAAATTGTCAGTTAAATACTTTATGTAACATCATTGTTGCATTAAATACTTTATGTAACTTACCATTATCATTTAAATACTTTATGCAACTCGTCTTTTAATAGCTACGCCTTGAAAATATTTTTCAAGTTCAAATTTTGATATTCATATTATTCACTCATATAGTTAGTTATAAAGGCCTTAAGTCTATAATGTACTAACTATATTGCACTCTTCTGTAATTATGTCCTGCAATAAATTTATGTTTGAAAGATCAAGAGTTATATAGAATAACAAGGATAACATAATATAGAGGCAGTTTCAGAAAGTGGTACTCACTACATAGTGTCAGAAATGTATTAAAAGGTCCTCCTTCATATTTGTGTGATGCGTTGAGAGAAGTTTCTCTTGTTTGTAATGAATAATTTGTGGAACTAATGACTTCAAATTTGTCTAGTTGAGTTTGAATTTAGCATTTAAAAAGGTAAATCAGAGCTTGTTCATTCTGATTTTATAATAGAGATGAAGCAATAGTTTTGACTCTGTTGAGTTGAGCTAATAGATTATTGTATTAATTATTGTGTTGAAATAACATCTTAATTATGATAGAGATATTCTGTTGGTAAAAACTTACTGTTATTGTAATAAAGTAATAAGTATATTGGTAAATTCAAGCAATCCTGTTGATTAATTAATTTCCTGTATTGTGTACATGTTAATTGTGCTTATATTGACTTTGATAATCTTTAACGAGATTTGAAAATGGTGGATATCATGGGTTTAAGGAAAGATGAATTGAGTCTCGTCGCTGAAGAGTTGAGCTTAAACATATTAAATTGCTTAAATATTATCAATTTTTAAAAAATTCTCAAAAATAATGATATAAATTAATGATATTGATTTTGTGCAAAGTTTAATTGATAATGTAATTAAGGAAAAAAGAAATAGTGAATGAAAAATTAGACAATAAGTTTAAGTTAGAATTGGTGAAAATTCATTTAGCATGCTTAAATAAAAAGTCAGAAATGGCAGAGACTAAGGTACAATTTAATGAAGTAGAACCATCTAAAATAAATTTAGAAAATTTAATAAAAAATGTGAATATTCTCACAATTTCAATTCCAAAGAAGGTAGAATCATTTAACTTGTTTTTCCAATCATAAGAGAAGTTCTTTAAAACAAATTCCTAAAGAATTTAGGTCCAAAATTTTTATTAAATTACTAGGAGATAATACTGCAAATTTAATAGGTTTCATGAGTGAGAAAGAATTGGCTAATTATGAGCTATTATTTTAAAGAAATTTCAACCATCCTTTCAATCATTTCAATATAGTCCTAAATCACAAAGTGGGACTTATGTACAGCTCATTTCAAGATTAAGCTAAACTTTTGAATACTTCAATAATGTAAAGTGAATGATATGATATTGGTGTATGATTTAACTGTGGCAGATAAAATCTCCAATGTACACGATCGCAAATCAAAATTGCATAATAATGTTTAACAAGGGGAACCCTCGTACAAGCCACAACAATTATGCAGGGAATATAACATTTATTTCGCCTCTAAGAGTAAATCCAAACATGAAACAATTTGGAAAAATAAGAGATATGAAGAAAATTATGGAAATAAAGGAATCTCAATTTTACAAAATGCTTTAAACAATTCATTGTGGAAAGTGAAGAGTGGCGATCGATACATTTTATGAGAGGATACGAGAGATAAGTATTCCTTGAATAATTGCTTTAAATTTCAAAAGTTTACTATTAATAAAAGGATGAAAATTCCTAAGTTATAAGAATTTCAGTGCTACAAGGGCTTATTGTATTATTAAACATTTGCTATATTTATCACCAAATTGTAATTTTAAAGAATGTAACACAAAGAATTGTTTCTGTGGAAAGTCTCATCATCGATTGGTCCATTTTACCAAACAGAAAAAGAGAGACATGAGATTTTCCCTTTGAAATTGATGAGTCAGTACTGTGTAATAATTCGTCAATTTTGAATTAATTGTGTAAGTACTTGCAGGGCTTATGCTTCCATTCCCGAGTCTAATATGAATAAAATTGCGAGAATTTTATGTGACCACAGGAATCAAAGAACTTAATGCAAGAAGTCATTAGCTGAAAGCTTAAAATTAAAAGATATTCGAAAATAGAGTCTATCCGTTTGCTGCAACCAAAACCTTTTGGGAAAACTATACGATGTCACTGAAGGGAATCTTGTAGGCAGACATGACCCTGAACAATAAGTGAGATTGGAAATGTTGATAACAAAAAAATGTTAACAAGTGACCCGATTTACACCCCTAATAAAATGGTGAAAAGGCTAGCTACTCTGCGCAAATTGACCTCTCCCCACTACCGCCGACTCTTGTGAAAGTGACTTGAATATTGTCTTCGTAATTGGCATGGAGATCTTCTGGAGGGTAATAGGAAGATTCATGATACCGTAAAATAAACATGACTTCATTCTTGATTTCGCATTACAAGAGGCACAGGAAAAAGGTTCACCCCCCTTCCCCCCTGCTTCGGCAGCATTCCTGATTTCCGCTGCAGATGTTCACATTTTGTGGGAAATGGATATTTTAGGAATTACAGATAAGGGAGAATTGAGTGCGACTGACAAAATGTAATGGATTTATTTGAAAGGGTTTTAAATTTTGAAATGGGAGATATGAAATTAAATTTTATGGAAATTTAATCCGGAAGAATTGTAACACGATTGCAGTTTAAAAAGATTTTCAATTAATTAGAATACAAAATCTTTAAAAATAAATGAGTTGAGAATGAGTATAGGAAATTAGTGAGAGATCGAGTTTTAAGGAGAGTTATTGAAGAGTGTGCAAGATACGAAAATGGGTATTTTATGTCCCAGAGAGCAGTAGTCAGAAGAATTCGAGTAGTGTTTAATTGTTGCTCAAAATTAAGAAATCATTTATCTTTCACTGATTGTATGGAAGTGGGCCCGAATTTTAATGTTCTTGATGTAATTTTCAATTTTCGTTAGTTTAAAATAGTATTTAATGCTAATATAGAGAAGGCCTTTTTTAATTAATGAAATTTCTGAAAATGAAATAACGTATTTAAAATTTCTTTGGTATTCAGCTAACCTTAATGAAGAGTGCAAATTTATGAGAATGAAGCGCTTACTTTTCGTTGTAAAGCTTCTCCTTTTATTTGAAATGCCGGGATCAAGTATCATATTAAAAAATTTGAATCCAATAAACCCAATTCTGTCAGTTTATCTATTTTGGAAAGTGGCGACTTTAAATGTAAAGAAATTGAGGTCTAGTAGTTGTGATTGTGAATTGAGAATGAACTCAATGAAGGCAAGAGAAGTACTTTTCTGAAAGTGTTAGAATAAAGTGGAGTTCCGATCGAGATGTTTTGTCTTTGGAATTGAAGGGTTTAGTAAGTAGTTTGAAAATGTTTAAAGTGTAATAACCACTGTGATTTACAAACGGCAACGAAGAATTTCGATCGGGTTGATTGATAGCACAATTTGTTTTGCGAATTAAGTATGTATTGCTGGAAGTATAGCAGATAGGAATAGTTTGGGATGACAATTGACCAGAGGATTTGCGAGAAGAGTGACTTGAATTTTGTGATGAGATTGAAAAGTTAAGGCAAATAGTAATACTGAGGAACTGGTTAAAGGAATTGTGGAAATGGATAAGTTGAAATATATGCTTTCTGTGATGCCTTATCTAAGGCTTATGGAACTGTAGCTTATTTAAGGTACTTTGATGGAACGGTAAGTGTCGAGTGTCTTTTAATATGTCAAAAAGTAGACAACATTTTAAAAAGTGTACTCTGCCTAGTTCATAGGAATAATAATAGCCCGAGAATGGGAAAATACATCAAAAACATTTTCAGTGAATCGTTTGATAAATTCTGTTTTGGGCGAATTCGTTAATCGCTCTGTAGTGATTAAAGGAATGCTCAAAAAGTTGGAAAAGGTTTATTGAATCGATGTTTGGAGGTACAAGAGAATCCAGATGCGAAGTGTTGGATTTCAGTAAATCATTTAAAAGGAAGAGTTAAGATAAGGTTATAATGAGAGTTATGATGTCCTGGTTGCCTTCTTGAAGACAACGATTGTTGTCTTAAGTGGTTACTGGAGAAATAACAGATATTGATGAGGTAAAAAAAGAGGAAAAGATAAATGGCCTAAAATGTTTTTTCTTTAAGGTTAAACTTAATTTTTTTTCCAAGTTAGAATAAATTGTTACGAATTATGCTTTGGTGTTTTACGTTAATTGGTAAATTGAAAAGATTGAGATTGCATACATCACATTTAAAAGTGAATTATTACTACATTAAAGTTTGCGTCGAGCAGAGAAGCTAATAAAACAGCTTCTTCTTGCTGCTCGCCGCAAAGCTGTACAAGCTATTGAATTTGCTGATGAAATACGTCAGTTGAATAAAGAAAAAAAAGTATTGGTCCAAATAGCAAACGGAACCAACTAAAGTCCATTTCTGTATGAAGATGGTTCGTTGATGGCAAATTTACCTTATTGAGTAAAATACCCCTATATTCTTCCCGAAACCCATTCAGTGACCATCTTAATAGTCCGATATTATTATATGAAATATTTGCATGAAGAAATTTAGTTACTGAATTAACAACCAAACTCACTGAACTATTGGTTTAAGATCCATTATCTGAACTGATTGAAACTTCATCTGGAAACAGAGGGTAACAACCATTGATGCTACAAATCTCAAACTCTACTTCTTTCAAGTTCAAGTTGCATTACGTGCAGCGATGAAAGAGAATATGTGATCTATGCGCGATGTATTAGTGAATTTTCTGGTCAAATAATGGCTAATTTTTGCGATTCAATCCCGGAAGAACTCTCTTTAGAAGTGGTATTGATTTTTCTTGGCCATTCTTGGTCAGTGGTGAGAGACCATATGGACACTAACTATAGGGAAAAGGTGCAAGTCCGCTAAGAATGAACATCTATACGTTCTTCTGTTTCACAACCAAGGCGATACATTTGGAGAGACGACGCGTGTCTTGCTGGACTCAAATGTTTCATCTGATTAAGAAAGGAACTTCTCGAAACATACAATCATTGTGGTACCAACTTTGGTTAAAATGTGCTTTAGGTCCCCTGCTTGGCGCATTTTCAAAAAGTCGCCAACTGGGGCTTTTTTTCGTAGTGTCTCTCAGAGCATTCAACTCCGCGAGACAAAGCGTAAAAACCATAGAGCAGATATATAAATGGAGGGAGCTAATCAATTGTGGTAAAATCCTATTTTAGCCCACCTCTGGGGACTTTTTCAAAATCTCGCCAAATCGAAAGTATTTGAATTAAAAGGTTAAGAAAAAAAAAAAAAATTCTTACCTTTCGCCAAAAAATTCTTATTATTCGCCGAAGGTGGGCTAAAATAAGATCGACCCTCGATTTTTTCCTGTCTCAACAAGTGTGCCCAACATGAGTCATGTGACTTTGGAAAAATCTGGGAGTAAGAACACCTTTTTGGCGCCTTATCGCAAATCTTGGCATACTCAAATACTGCCGCGCAACATTTTGCTTCCCGGCATTGGGTCCAGTCTGTTTTCATTTCCGGTTAAAAAAAACCGGAAATCCTATAAAAATAAATCCTATTTCTTTTCCTAAACAGTTTATATAAATATCTTTTTTACACTAGTATCCGAGTTAAATTATATTTTGATTTTTTACTTTGTTTTTGTGCAATAATTTAAAGTGATTATTTTTCTTCTTTAAATAAACATTTTATTTCTCTCCTTTGCCTAAAAACTTTTCAAAATTTTGCATTACATGCTCAAATACTTTCAATCATTCTCTCAAACAGATAAAAAACAACTTTATAAAAACAGATTATTAAAGTGACATAAGTCTTTTTTTTTTTTTTTTCCAATATACTTAATATAATAATAAATATCAATACTTACCATGTTATGACATATAGAAATTATAGAATCTTAAAATATATATTATAGATGTCTGTTACAATTTTACTTATTATTGCAGATATTTTTTAGTTTAAAACTTGTAGGAAACCTTTTTTAAAACCATTTATCTGTAGATTCTACTTTAGTATCCCTGTTAAAAAATATAAAAAAAATTAAAAGCATTGAGAAGAGATTACTTAATTATTTTTGAAAAGAGAGAAAATCTTTAACTATCATAATTCTAAATATTTATTCTAAAGACTGTTCATTTTAGTAATTTTAGTGACTGGAGCCATACAACAAATGTTTTAAAACGCAAATTAATAACTATTTTTTAAATCTAACTTGATCAAAGCTACTTTGAGGTTATTTATTATTTGTATGAAGATGTAAATATAATTTTAGGCATTTAATTTTATAAATACAAAAATTATTTAACAACTGTAAAAATATTCTTGTAAATTAGTTTTATAAGCATTTAGGTGAATAGCATTTTTAAATCAAATTCTATAAAAAAATATAATCACAATTCTTGCCCAATAGGGTTTTATTAAAACAATTTCTTATGAAAACAATTAAACGATTTTCTATTATTTATTCCAATTTCTTTACAGAATAAAAATTTAATAAAATAGCTTAGGGCATAGGTGAGTAATAAAATTTGTATTAAATAGCAAGATTTTGACTCTTTATTTTGTCAAGGTTTTACATTCCTTAGAAAATGGTATGCAATTCTAAATTATGATATAAACATAAGAAAAAAATGTACTATCGAAATAAAGTACAGGAATTCTAAGTTAAAAAAAATACAGCTTATTTGGTGTGACAAACAAATTTTTTATGGCTAAATAAAGTTTATGATTTAGTTGCTAAAATTTTTCTTTTAATAAAAAAAACTTTTAATAAAAAGATCAATTCATAAATTAGTTCGGTTAGCTATTGATTTTTAGTTAATGCTTTCACATATTGAATTTTGTTAATTTTTTGTGACCTGTATTACAGTAAATATAATCTCAATTTACAGAAGATAGTTTGCTTTACATTTACTTAAAATTCTTCCTTTTTATACATTTATTATTAGGTAGTTTATTTAATTGAATTATTCCAATTTTTAAAAATTTATACGTTTTATTTGATCTAGTAAAGTCACTTTATTGATGAATAGATGTTAGATCAAAACTAAAATATATAATTTAGAGAATTGGTGATTTTATTGTTTGCTATGGAAAATCAATATTTTTACTTTCATTTCTGAACTGATATTGGAATTTATATTGTATTGACTGACTTGGTCATCTGGGTCTAGGATGATACAAATTACAGTGTCCACAGAGTAGGCTGTGTTATGTAGTGAATAATATGTTGAAATTATATTTTTCTTTTCTTTTGTTTCATTAATATCCTGAAATAGTTTATTTAAGATAATGCTTAAACATTTAATTTCGATTTTTTGCAGCAATTCTTGAAAAATACAATCTTCAAGATGAATTTAAAGCTCTACAAGATGCTGCTTTGTCATCAAAACCTCAAGCTGAAATACCACAAGATGCATATGTGAAGACAGTTTTTAAAGATAAAAAATTAAATAAGTTATGGCTTAAAGCTGAACAACAAGGATTTTCAGGTAAAAAAAGTGTATTATATTATATTTCTATTTTTGAGTCATAAATTTAGATTTTATTTATTTATAAATTCAGAAATTTTTAACTGCAACTACCTTTAGAAGTTTTATAAACATTTGTAGCATCATTCATTATCATGATTAAGTAAACTAAGTCAAAGTTTAGGAACAATCTGTTTTACAATGTTCGCTTAAAAAATGGAGCAAAAAACAATTATGTTTTAAAAATGACAATATTTCTTGAAAAATTATTTTTAATGAAATATATTGATGCAATAAATATTGGTTGTTTTTAAATGTATATTAAAAATGACCTATATTAAAAACAGGTGTAAATAATAAAATAACTTTTATGCTGTTGTAAAAAATATTAATAATAATTGCCATAAAGCAACTATGCCCCTGATTTTAGAATTAGGTCCACTCTTAATATTTTGTGCTATTATGAATGTTTGTTGACCTTCAGGTCCATTACACCTTTTTATGTTTTTTGAGCAGATTATATTATAATATGGGAAAATATCAAATATCCCTGATTTGCAAGATGTAAACATAAAAGTATTATCAAAAAATTAATGCATATACATTTTTTTAAATAGAAGATGAACTTAGAACCCTAAAAGAAGAATTTCAGCATCATCAAAATAAGATTGACCAGTATTATCAAATGATCAATCAGCTACATGGAAAGGACTCGGATGGTATGTCAATATAAATTCTGTAATATATTGTTTAATTTTTTTTTGGGGGGGGGGGGCACAACAATTCAGAAATAAAATTTTTATTGATAAGAAATTCCAAATATTTGTTTCATATTTTTCTTACATTGAAAGTGGCACATATTTTTATTTATAGAGCTGCAGTCAGATAATAAAAAAAATTAAGAGAAACATTTAACAATATTTTTTAATTAACTATTTTTTATTCATCCCAAATAGGATATTAATACCAATTATGTTTTCTATTTAAAAATATAAAGTTTTATATAATAATTAGAAATTTACAATTAGAAAAAAAATTATTTTTTATTATTAGTTAAAAATATATGCAGTCAAACATTTAAAAACTCTGTTGCAGTAAAATAACCTTTTTAAAAAATTCAAAGAAAACTTCAAAAAGTAGTTATAATTAATATAAAGAAACCAGATTAATAATCAAACTATCTTCCAATTTGTTTCTTTTCATTATTTGATTTCTATGAAATTTAGTGTATAATATCATTAAAAAGTATTTCATATTATTTCTCAGATGCAAAATTGGATAAAATCTTATATTTATGTTCCACTCTGACGTGGTATTAATTACAAAATTTCTTAAAAGCTGTAAAATGAATAAAACGATAAGTATATAGTATTTTTTAAATTTCTAATCATACATATTAAAGATACCCAAAATCTATTTTAGTTCAACAAAACATTAACCTTATATAAATAATCCATTTCAAATTATTAGAAGAATATTAGAAGGGAAAGATTTATTTTTATAGTATAATAAATTGTCATAAAATTTGTTTTTAATATATAATGAGTGTTTTTGTGAAGCAAAGTTTTTTTTTTTTTCTTTTTTCTGAATCAGATTACAAAATAAACTATTTCAGAAATTAGCTTTATTTTGCTTGTATAGTTTTAATCATTATGTCTCGCCATTCTCCATTGATATTGTAAAGTTTCTGATTATTTTCTGTGACTGTATTATGTCGATAATAAGCAACTATAGAATATATAATTGCTGTTTTTCATCTGCCTAAGAGCATTATGTAATTATTTCCTAACACAATTGAATTTTTGAAGTTGCCTTTAATTCTTTAAATTTTACATAAAAGATTTTTTTTAAGATGCCATATATTTATGTTTTTTACAGACAAGCATGTTAATGTGGTAGAACATGTACTTCAATCTGAAGTTGAAGATAAGCCTTGGAAGTCAGATAACCCACATCAAGTTTTGAAAGAAAAACATTCTCAGCTGAAAGCTGGGTATGAATATTTAAATAGTAGAATATTTCCAGATATAAAAAGTACAGAATTTGAAGAGCCTCAAGTTAACAGCCTCTGGGAGATGGCAAAGAATGCAAGTTTTTCACCAGAAGAACTGGAAAGTTTAAAGGTTGTCTAAATTTTCTTACAAGCAATTCTGTTTATTAATAAAAGTATAGCGTAAAACTTATTCTGACCTATTTAATTAAAGCAAATCGTTAATAAAACAGATATTTAACTTTAATTTATAACAGAAATTGGGATTCAACAATTTGCTTATGGCATTATGATAGCTTGCAAACAAAAGTTTAAGCAAAAACAAAATTGGAAACAAAAGTTTAAGTTAAAAGTTTTATTGGAAACAAAAGTTTAAGCAAATTATATGTTTGTAATAATGCTGTATATGTAAAAGCAGCTTTTAATATACATTTTAAATATCCCCAGTCCACACAAATACTGTTTGGAATTGTGGGGAGCAAAATTGCTTATTGCACTGATGTAATTGTTCTTTAATGTTACTAAAAAGACTCCATTTATATTTCTTCATTTCTCAAAAGTTCCAATGAAGACTTGACAAAAAATCTTTTATTCTATAAAGTTTTTATTTTTATTTAATGTTTTCATGTTTTATAGAATGAATTACACCACTTTGAACATAGAGTAAAGAAATTGAAGACACTTACAGCGTTGGAATTAGAACATGATGACAGTAATATTGTAGATGAAACTGTAGCCAAAAGAAATAAGAGATTAAAAGAATATGGCTATAAGGTAAGAGTAAGTTTTAAAGTAAATTAAATTCTGAATTTTTATACTAAATTTTTAAAACTATTTCCTTTAGGAAATTATTTGATTCTTAAGTTATTAATGCAAGAATTATGAGTTTTAAGGCTCTTATTTAATGCATTAATTCATCATGAAATATATATATATATATTTCTAATTTTTTTAAAAAAAATTATTTTTACATTTTAATATTTTGTCTTTTTATTGCTTTTTTTAGGTTGAAAAAATCCAGAAAGACATAACTGGCCGTATTCTTCAAAAGCACACAGAATTATGAAAAATTAAAATATTATATGCCATTATTGATATTTCAGCAAAAAAAATGAGCTTCTTTTGCAGCTGTATTTATATACATACAAATTGCTATTTATATACATATTGCTATTCATATACATACAAACATGACACATTTCCATAAAATGTGTATTTGAGTATTTGCACAATTGAATTTCAGCATTCTTACTTTTAATTTTCTTGTATTTAACAATCCGAAAACCTTTTAAATATTTCTGGCCGTTTTTAAAAAATAATTTTATTCAATTAATCATACTTATTTTACATACTTATTTATTTGATATCCATGTTTACCACAATTCATTACGATATGCAATTTTTCATTTTGTTTTGTTCCAAATCTGTGTCATGTCTGTATATATATTTCAAACTCTTAAGAGATCTGAATCATTATAAACATCATGCATTTCAATGAGCTTCATTCTTCACAGAATTTATATAGGAGCAAGAATGTGATAACTTTATTTCTATATATCTAATTTACAAAATACACAGCAATTGAAATAATATATATCATTAGTTTTATTTTCAGTCTTTTGTTTTCAGCTTCTCTTCTAATTTTTCAAATTCCCTTTGTGCTATTTCATCAACTTCATCGGTTACCTACAAGAAAATCACTGTGTTTCAGTTTCTAGACATATTAAAACAGTGGAAGTTCATTATGGTTCATTAAAAGTTCATGAGCAATAAAACTTGTACAATTAAATTGAAATAAAGTTATTTGTATTTTGATTTATACCTGCATCACTCCTTTAACTTCAGGAATATAAAACTGAAGCATATTTTCAACACCACTTTTTAAAGTCACAACAGAACTTGGACAACTAGTACAAGCTCCTTGCATTTTCAGCTTAACAATGCCATCTTCAAAGCCCTAAAGTAAATAAAATTATTCACTTGTTTGAAAGGTATAAAATAAGAACATTATTCATAAAACTAAATGTTTATCTGAGTGTCAAAGTAAATTTTTTAAAAAAATGCAAGTTTGTACATAGTTTAATAAATCAATTTAAACACAAAATTAATTTTATTGCATCTTTTTTTTTAAAGACATAAAAATCTTTTAGACAAAAAGCAGAACTTATAGTGTTTTCATAGTCTATTTGGATCTATTCCTCCTTTTAATCAAAGATTCATGCTTTCTATTTGCTATATGATCCCTTACAGAACTGAAGTCATTAGCAATAATAATAATAATAATAAAGCTTTTAAAGAATATATGTAGATTAGTTTTTTTCTTTGCTGGAATGCTTACTTATGCCCACTAGGTCAACTGATCCACTAGCAAATCATACTAACACATTGGCAATTAACTGGTAAATGATTTTCTATTAAAACAGAATCAATCATTATCATCTGCTGACATAATTTATTAAAGCTTCTATGTTATAGGAGAAAAATATCTAATAAAACTAGGACACTTGATATGCTACGATAAAATGGTTCTGAATGTTGAATAATTTAATTACTATAAATAGGAGAAAAAATCAGCCAAGAGTTAAGATGTAATACTTACCATATATATTATATCACCACCATCTTCTTGTACGACTGGTCGGATTCTAGTTTCTAATAATTCTTTAATCATCTGAACAGTTTCATCATCATTGGGATCAAAATCTGATTAATGTAATAACAAATTAAATATCAGAAATGAATCTCAGTGAAATAAGAGAAGGAAAAACTCTTTTAAATTAAGGTTTTACTTTTTTATTCAGAAATATTACTTTTTTTTTTTTGAAAAAGAAATGATTTGTTTTTAATACTTGCCTGTGTCAGATGATGTTTGATCTGTGCTCACAACTGGTAAGCCAGTAGCAAAGAAATCCATAACTGTAGCAAATATTTGTGGTTTTAAGACTTTCCATTCGATTTCATCATCTGTCTAAACAAATAATGGGAAAAATCTACTATTTAAAAACACAAATTTCAATTTTTAATAAAATTGGTATGTGTATATATATAATATAATCCTGCTAAGATGCCATCTGTCATATTCTATCCAATATTGTTTACTTAAGTTTTACTGATTTTTTTTAAAAAATCCTTTTTTCCCTTTCTTTTTGTAAGAGAAATTATTAAAAATTCATATTTTTGAAAAAAATTTAAAAAACAGATTCTAGTAAATATATTAGATGCCAAAATATGAATACTTTAAACCTTTTTGTAATTATATATTTTACAAGAACAAATTTCTGTACATTTATCTGAAAATTAATATTTAAAAAAAAAAACAAATAAAAGGTTTATATTTTGTAATATTAAAATGATTAAGCAAATTACATTTTATTTTACAAAATAAGTTTAACAAATGCAAATGTACCGTTCTGCAAACTATTGCAATACTTTTTTAATGAAATTCTTTAACAATCATATAATGATACTCTATACCATCTTGGCACTTATGCTGACGCATTTAGTGATGCAAATATCAATAAAATGCAAACACTTGTATGTAGGGAATAAGTTAACAATAAGCCCTTGTCAAAACTTTTATATAGAAACAAAGTCAAAGATGAGTAAGGCTCCAGTTACCCTCAACAGTAATCAGTTTGGGTTTAACATGATTTTGACCAATTATTTCAAATAATTCTTTTTATTTTCTAAGTGGTCGATGTATTTAAAATCAAGCATTGTTAATTGATTTTTTGTATTCATTCTGAAATACTTTTAAATTAAAATAAAGTACAATAAAGAATTTCTAATCTGCATTGCATTACCCCAACCAGCGTAAGAAAGTCAAGTATTTGCGTTGTGCTAACTGGCATTGAAAGTTCACGAGTGATTGTTAACAACTGTGTTTTCATTTAAATTAAAAGTTTAAAAAATATGTGTATTACACTGTTTTAGCTACCTCAATCTCACTAGATAAATAAAATAGACTTGATTTTAAAGAAACACAGACTTGATTTGCTGTTTTGTTTTACTTTGAGTATACAATGTAAATAAATTGTTTTTATATTAATTGTGTGCGTGTTTTATTAAATTGTGTTTAAGTTACATATTTTTTTGTATATGCTTATACTTTTAAATGAAACGTTTTTAGGTTAGTTTTATTTTATTTTATTTTTTGTCATTACTCGATGTTTTCGAAATGCCCAGGAAACGCAAATTTAATCTTTCGAACAGAAATAATAAAGCTCTGGCTATGAAAGTAGCTAGAAGATCTGTTTGCAATTTCAGTGAGCACTTTCAGCCTATCAAATCCCCTCCAGCTGTAGGATAAATACAAGGACGCTTTATCAGAAGACATGGCTCTCACAATGACCTAATCTTTAACAGACCAAAAACAGCTGCCAGGGAAACCTTTTGTACCATAGCAAGTTAATAGTATGGACCAAGAGAATAAGTACATAGGCATTAAATCACAGCCAGAAGGGCAACCAGGAGGTGATGGGCGTTGTTGCTTAGCTGGAATACAATTTTACAGCTACAGTCGATCAGACCGTCAATTCTCGCACATATACGTCAAAATTTCCCCATGAATGAAGTTGCAGGTATTGCTTAGTGTGTGTGTGGATAATGAGATAATGATGCATAATCATAAATTTTTGCAAACAACCCAATTTGGAAGAGTAACTAAATTTTAAAAAATGAACTCTATTATAAATTTCTGAAATACAGATTCAAATCTGTACTTTGTCTGCTATTCTTAAAACATTATAAGTCCTTCATAAATTATTTTAATATTTATATATTAACATAACAAATTTACCTTCTTTACAAAAAAATTTTAAAATAAAAATGCTAATTAGTTTTATACGGACAGCTTAATAATGTTTAGATTTAGATTCTTAAAAGAGGTGGAAAATACACTAGTAACAAGGAAATATTAAATAGTTTATAAAAATTACAATTCTACTCTTAAATTACATGTATTATAATTTTTTCTATATATAATATGCATATTTCATAATCATTCAAATATCAATGAAAGTTATTTGTTTTAGATTTTCTATTTATAATACATGATAAATAAATTCAGAAATTTCATTTCATGAGAATGACTTGCCTTTGAAACTGTAATAAAATCTGGACCAAAAAATACCGATGAAACACCTTCAATCTGAAACAATTGTCTGGCTAATGGTGATTTGCTTGCCTCTTTCACATTAGGTGCTTCAAATGTACCCGATTCAAGAACAGGTATGCCTGGTATGAATTTCAGACTGTTGGGATTTGGTGTTTCCTGTGTTTGTATAAAAAGAGATCTTCCTGTGGAAATTATATTGATCACCATTAAATCTTGAATTTCAAAATTAACTATATTTTAAAGCACAAGAATAAACACAAATGATTCTAAGTCCAAATTTAAAATTAATCCTCAAAGTGATCATTTATTTTCATCTTTTAAAGTTTATACATCAAACTTTTTTTTATTTAGATCAAATATCTGAAATCCATGAGATTTTCTAAAAATATTCATATGAGTGATGTCCCTTTGAATTGAATACGGAAAAAAACTGGCTCTTGAGTGTTTAAAATATTTTTTAATTCTTAACATGTATTTAAATATTTTCCCCCTTTGTTGTAGAGAAAAGAGAACTAATAGAAATAGATTTTAATATATTAATGTTTATCAATATTTAGAACTGCAGTATCTTATGATCCAATATTTCAAAAATATATTTATTGATATGATATTTATAATATAATGTGCACATCATATTTTTGTTGAAGTTATAAAACTTATACCTGCCCTAAAAGATTATAAAGTTGCATTTTAAATTTGCTTGAGGTTTAGAAATGTGATTACCAGTTTAGAAAAGTTCTTATGCAGCAAAAAACAGCAACTAAACAGAAGTGATTTATCAACAAAATTCTGAAAATTATTCATAGAATATGGAGTTGTGATTTTTCAAAAGACCGTTAATCTACAAAGTGAATTTAAAAAAAAAAAAAATAAGGTTTCAGAGATTCTCAATAAGATTTGATTCAACAACCAAAGTATAAATTTATTCTCGCATTCCTTCAACTACTTAGTAAAATTTTGAATACATGGCATATCATATTATCATGCTTATTACAATATCTAATTTAAATTAATAGCTTAAAAATCTTATGCTTTTATATGAACAAAGATTTACAATATAAGTAATGTCCTGCAACTTTTTCTGAAGAAAATATTTCTTTTAGACAGACAATTTTTGAATCAAAACATCTAAATAAATTATAAGACATTATTTACTATTCGGAATTATTCCATTTTAGGAAATTATGCTAAATTAATAATCTTTAATACAAAGCAAAAACTATATTAAACTATCATCTCACATTAATCATAAATATGTAACTGGGCTTACATATCATAAAAATATTAACTTATTCATAATTGTTGGTCATATAAGGAATGGGCATCATGGCCTGACTACAGCAGGGGTTCAGGTTCTCATATCAGAAGGGATCCCTTAAATCAAATAGAAAATTTATTTTACGTTTCCTTCTTAAATGAACTAGCTAATTTAGGTACTAGTCAAATTTCTTGTTACATATCTGTAACGAGGAGGAAAATTTAAAACACCATAAAGTGTGGTTCTGCTTTACTGAAGTAGTAAAACTGAGAGAGAAGTTTTTACCCCAGACCCAATTCAGCTAAGTTGAGCAGTGAAGGGCATATAGGCGCTAATTGTAATAAGCACCATGAAGACAACATTACAATGCATTTAATCCCTACTTAAAATTATGTATGATAAAGGCAAAAAAAAAAAAAAAAAAACCCTATGTGCATTATCTATAATTGTTAGATATTCAAGAAGGTTGGATTTAAATTTTTAAAAAAAGAATCATATAACACTTCAGGTGTGATTTACCTAAGCCTCATCAGTAGTAATCAATACCATAATTATATTTTAGTAGCTAATAATTCCTCTGTTTATATCAGAAAGGAAAGATAACTTACTACGATTTGATAGCATGTGAAAAACTTTTTTCCTCAGCACATTCAAAATGTTTTTAAAAATCCAAAGGATGAACTATTTAATAAGTGTAATATTTTTGAGAATGGTAATTCGCCCATACAAATCCAGTTATAAGGAAATATTTACAAAAGAAAGATTGGTACTTTTCCATTAGCCAGGCATAGTGAGAAATCGCCAAATAATATAGAATTCTATCAAATTTCTTACAACCATTTTTTATCTTACGCTTGGCAACTGGGCTCACGTTTGGTTCACACTGGCGTCATTTACGCCGGGGCAAATGGAAAAGTGCCAAAAGATTTATTAAAAGTAAACCTAAGAACTTACTAATATGATATTGTTTCAAGTCATTTGGCACATTTTCAGACAGTAGATATCTATTCAAAGTCTTGGGTGTTCTTGAAATAGTGGAGGAAAAAAATCAATCGCTTATAAAAGAAATATTCTTTTATTTTAAATACAGATAGATTTTAAAAAAGAATTTTTAGACATAAATTTTATTACTTTTCTCCATTCATTCATCAAAAAATTCATTTACAAAATAAAAATACAGGATAAATTAGTTCTATAATTATTGTAAAATTATTACAACATATTTAGCTAGTTTAAATTAACAGTAAATTTTAATTTAGTAAACCATTCAGAAAAAAGTATATAAAAAATTACATCAAACATTTTTAGTTTCAAAAATATAAAATTACATTTTTAAATGCAAATTCTTAGCAAAATTATTATAACCTTCACAAAGTAATTATTAGAATTAGAATTAATATTAAATCAGAATCTAAAATTAGAATAATCTTGAACTTCACTTTAAATTCTGATATAAAGGTTAAATTGGATTTTTAAGTGAAAATGTTCTTCTCTACACTTGATTATTTTTTATAATTGCAATATTTGATTTTTACCATCTATCTTTCTGTGCAAATGTACCCTAAAGCTTTCATTCATGTTCTTGTTATGTATACTAAACATGAAAAGGTAGTTAAATTCTGAAATCCTATATATATATTAAAAGAAAAAAAAGGGGAAACATGATGTTAAGGTATAGCATAAAACAATTAAATTTTGAGAGTTATTATTGAAATAAACTTGATAAAATGTGTTTGGTTAATATACTAGTGTGTTTTATAATCCATATCTTTTTATGATTAAAAATTCAATAATTAACACTGGATTGTAAATGAAGTATATTTAAAGGAAATATCTTGTCATAGTCTAATTTTCTTAAATAGCTGAATCCTTTGCTTTAGAGTCATATGGATTGTGACAATTCAGAATATAATTAAAATCTATGAAAAATAAATAAATAACAAAATATGCAGATATAATTGATTTGCAGATATTGTAATTTGTAAATATTTTATTAAATAAATATAAAATTTGAAGCCTAGTTGAACTAATATGACATTATATTTAATTCAGAAAACCCATAACAGGGAATTAAATTTATTTATAAAAGCATATTTAAGAAAAATTCAATTAATTTAAAAGAACACTTTTACAAATTCCTGCAAGAAGATAAGTGTTACAAAAATATAATAGTAAAAAATAAATGCTATAAATATTAATAAAGTGAATTTTATCCATTTAATTAAGTTTCTATTGATTGGTTAAAAAGAATATAAAAAACAACATCATATGGTTTGAAACATATTTATATTTATCCACATTCCATAAAATTTTCTACTGTTACTTTAAAAATAACTTTAACAAATGTCTTTTATTATATAACTCTTGTCAGAAATTTATACTAATATTTCAGATAAGAAAACTGTTTAATTTTATTTTAAAAAATAAATAGATAAAACATTTTTAAAAAAGAATTAAATTTGATAGGAAGGATAATCTATACAATTAAAATGAAAATTTCATGAAGCCTACAGAAATAAAATAAAATTCTTAGTTATCTTTAAGTTTAAACTGTTTTACATTTAAAATGTTTTTTTTTTAAATTTATATTTTGAATTAATAATAATTAATACGCACTTGTGAAACTTCACAGAGGAAAATAAATGCTGCTTGCTAAAAAAACAGAATCTTCTAACAATTGACGCCATATTTTCTTTTACACGGAGTTTCTGTAATTTGTGTAAATTCAATATTTTTTCCTCACTGTTGCAATTTGCCTTCTTAAAGGAACCGAAAATTTGTAAACAAACAAAATGAAACGGTACACAGTCAAAATTATAAGTAATTGGCTAGAAATTTCACTTTGTGGATTACGGTAAAATAAAAATAGAAAATTAAACCTGTCTTGAGCCCAGCTAATTGAACTAATATGACATTATTTACAATTAATTTTAATTAATATTTTCAAATAAAATTCTACAGCAAATATCAGAAGAAAACTTTGGTAAATATTAATCTGTGTATTCAAGTGAATCATTGACACCAGAGGAAATAATTTCTCCCTCATTGGCCTTTTTTACTTTCTGTATTTATCACATCATAGAATTAGAGTATTTTGTAATATATATATAAGTTTTCTAGTGTCATAACTATTGGGGAGAGGAGGGGATACTGGCGTCCTGAGTTCCAGCAATGAACCAGAGCAAAACTTTAGTTTGTTGAATATCAAGCTGGTTTTACATTATGCTAATAATAAGACGGCCAGCACATGTGTAGAAAGGCTAAAAATCATTATTCGATCCATTGCAAGTAATTATCCTGACGGAACAATAACATGCTGCTGCATCGTATCTTTTTTCTACTGCGCATGCGTTTTTAGAATTTAGTGGAGGTTTTCCACTCCCTCCCCTATGAAAGATTGAAAACTTATCAAAAATTGATTCAGACAATTTTTGCTCTTTGTTCATTTTAATACAATGGGTTTTTTTTTTTTTTCATTTTATTTCCCATTTATTTTTTTATAGTTTTTCAAATGTAGGTATGTTTACCATCTTTTTTTATCATGTTCCTTTGTGTTGGCATCTATTATTTTAATACGATACATCATGAAAAAGAAAATTTCAGGGATGATAAAAATGGCAATTTATAGCCAAGCATCCGAATCCATCTTATGAAATTGTGGAAAAAATAAATGAAGTTCCTTTCTATGCATGCACTACTGATTGAATTGGCCGGGATCAAACTTGCAACTTTAGGGTTCGTAACCACTTAACATAACCACAAGACAAAAGTGATCGTCGATGTCGAGTGGCTCTTACTGGTTTATTAAGATACCACCACAACATTCCCTAGCTAGTGAGTCACGGAGAGACGAACGTTATTTTAGAGCCAAACGTTATGGCACGCGTGTGCAAGTTTTTGTGTCATGTGAGTCTGACGACTTTTTGGTTGCTGCATCAAGGGAATCTGACGACAGTCGCATAAAGGTTGCGTTGTGTAGTCAAGGTCACCAATGTGGCGGATTGAATAGCGCCAACGTGGAGATTGAATTTCATAAATGATCGAACCTGCGACGTTTGGTGAATGGTGTGGGTTCATGTATATTTTGTATGACAGATGCCATCACATAGATTACAGGCCGAGTGTAAGCCATTCATCATTCTTTTATGGGTCAAAACATGATGTCATGCTCCTACGCCATATGTAATCAATAAAGCACTGATAACGAAATTGGACAGACAAATTATGTTAAGATTCTTAGTTGGAGGTTTCAGCTGAAAAGATTCTTAGATCCCTTTAAGATGTTTCTCCCCACAAATTGACAACTATGATTAATATTTTTTCAATGAAACATTTTCGTTGGTCCTCTCAGTTTCTTATAGTAGTTTTGTCTATATAATTTGTTTCCGAAATTTATACTATTTTGAAGTATATGAGTTTAACAGTGATGTAAATTTTTCTGCTGTGCTAGTGCAAATGGAAAGTATTTTCAGTTATAGTTTCAAAAAGCCTTTTCAATTAAAATCTATATATTTCTTATCAAGCAAATATATAATAATTTATAACCCAAGTAGCCTTTTGGCGATTTACACATACGGATTCAGAAAGCAAAATCGCAGAATATTCCTCCAGAAAATAAAATCCAGCATGTTAATGCTGCAAATTTATTTTTCGTATACCGGAAATACGATATCATTAAAATTTTGTAAAAAAATTTGTTAAAAATAGAGATATGTATTATATCAAATAATAGCTTCACTGTATGAACGTTAAGGGAAACATAGATGACAAAAGCAATTTTATCAATTTTGGTTCCAACGGGCTCATAATTGTATAGAAAAGTAAAACGAGCTTAATAAAATTTTAAAGGTAAGAAGCATTTTAGGCAATACTTAAAAATTTTTTTAAGTGAACTTCGTTGGGACAATAAACGGTGAAAATGTGCTTTGGGTCCCCTGCTTGGCGCATTTTCAAAAAGTCGCCAACTTGCGCATTTTTGCGTGTTCTCTAACGGAGTTGAGTGTCCGAGAGACACTATGTAAAAGCGCGCCAGTTGGCGACTTTTTGAAAATGCGTCTAGCAGGGGGTCCAAAGTACAGATTAACCCAATAAACTATACCGGTGGAAGTAAACATTATGTTGAATTATTAATTATTAGTTTTGATATTATGCATATTAATATCAAGACTAAATGATTAGCTGCTTTTCGTTGATGGAACAATCAATCATGATTTATTTAAAATGATGAGAGCGAAATTTGGGTATTGGAAACAGCTTTGATTTAACTAGAATAATGACCCTAAATATACTGTCCTCAATGTTTTTATCTGATATCTATAGTAATCAATAAAAATCTGAAAAAACCACCGCAATCGCTGAATTTAAACTTAATAGAACATGTTTGGAGATATCTGGAAGTTAGAAAATGAAGTTCACCACATTGATATGAAAAGCGAACTAAAAACAGTAGGGATGGAAAAAAAGTAAGCCATGAAGAAGGGAAATGGTGTAACTCATTTAAAAATTGCTATGGACGCTTCAGAATATCTTGTAAAATATTGAATAATCGAAAATAATTGACTATCCCAATATTTATAAATACAGACAGATATAATTAAAATCTGCAGACTTTAATGAGATAACTTTTTATTATTAATTTTTAAAAAGTTTTTGCATACTTTAAAAAAATGTAAGGGATTTTTGTTAAGAAACAGTTATAAAGACAATTAAAACATTTTCATTCTAAAATACTATCGTTAGAAACGATATTAGCATATTTAAATTATACAAGGTGTTTCTGAATTCCATGTACGAACTTGAAAAGGAAGTAATTAACATTGATAGAAATCACATCCAAAGAAAAAAGGGTCCTGAATGCCGCCTACAAGTGATAAAGAAAAGACAATATAGAAAGTAGAATTAAACACTTTATTATATTAAAAAATTACAAAACGGAGCACCAGTGAAGGTGTACGAAATTCCGATCATCGGCATTCTTGCAAGACTGATACTTTAACTTCATTGATTGGCGAATGTTTTCATAAATATCCGAAGTTTCATTGATCCATCATTCGTGTAACAAGATGCATTTCGAAATCCGCAAGAGTTTCAAAAATAATAACATGAAACAAAAATCAAGAGAAAATAAATCAAGTGATATCGGTAACTATGAGACGAAGATTACCGTTACCATCCGTGTACCTCCAATGGCTTGCTTAGATGGTCATGTACCAAAACTCGGAGCTCCATTGTGATGAAACCAGATTCAGCGTTGGACTTGTGCAGGAACATCTGCTAACAATTCCAATAGGACATCCTTGAGAAAGGTGAATTACGTTTGAGCGTTCATTTGAAGTTTTAAAGATACATAAGTCGATCAAATAGTTAGCTATAATTCCCGCATTAACATTAATATCAAATTGGTGTACGGCCTCTATTTAAGTTCTGTGTAAATTATCTACACCTCACATGTACATGTTAAAGGCCTTATCACACTGTGAAATTTCGCCTGCTCTTTTCCGTTTCTACACTCAAAAATCGGTCAAGCAAGTTTCATAGTCGACAATTTTTTCTAACCAGTTCGAAAATGTCGCCGGAAATATTGTCCGCAAACGAAATTCAACCAATCGTGTGAAACTTTGAAGTGACATCACTTTCGCTGTCGTTTGCTGACGGAAAGTGCGAAGATATTTTGCCGTGTGATAAGGCCTTAAGAGTACTTAACATCTCTTCACATGTAAAGGACGCTTCTTCAATGAACAAAATAGAACGCGGGAAATGCCAAACGCACATACTTTCAAAAATAACTTTGGCACACACACACACAAAACCTACATAAACACAACACGTCGTGCCATAATTTTCCGCCTGTAGTGCAGGATTCATTGAAGGTGAAAAGGATAAAAGTATTTGCTGAACGGCCCCACAGTTGATGCGCATGTAGTTATTGCTGCAGCAAACATACGTTTTGTGGATTTCAGTCTACAGCATTCACCAGATTCTTTACAAGTCAATTATTCGCGTTGGTCGTCCCTTTGCAGAGTAGGATCCATATTCACACAAGTTCCGATTCATATGATCGGACATTTGGCGATATGATATTTGTCTGATTGAAATCTTTCTCGATACAACTGTACAGTAGCTCATCCATTTTTATTAGTTAGGCCATAAATGACTTGGAATATTGGGTAATTCAGCATTAATAAAACGATTCATAGTCACTTCACTCAGTTGCTGGCTACAATGAAAAACTTGTGAAGGCTGACCTCGAGAATTCGCTTACCAATGTCATCTTTCCATTTGGGATCCTGCTTTCCTACATATTTCTGTTTCTAATTGATGTCTTATACCCCTCTCCAAGATCGTACAGACAGTTTAAAAACACCCTACATAAAAATAATTTTCATGATTCGCAACTACTTTTCAACTTGGCTCTCAATCGAATCAGAGGTGGAAAGAAGAAAAATGATTCAATTTTAATGTAAAAATTTTCTGAACTCATCAAGGTAGCAATTAATTAAAAATAAAAAAATGCTCAAAATCACTAATTTGATAGTTTCTGTGTAACATTAGAAAGAAACGTATGCATAACAAGTTCAAAAAATGTTTTGAAAGCTAACAGAATTAGAATGTTGAAATTTTATTTCTCACTCCCAATATTTTTATAGAAAAGAGAGCCTTTTAATTTTTTTTTCAAAATTCCATAAGCTATGTTAGAAATACATAATAATTTTATTTACGACTGTTTTAAATATTAACATTCGGATAACAAGCAGCAGTGGGTCACAATTACGTTTATCTGTACGTCAAATTTCAAGGTTGTAAATGTGATAAATTTGTCCAAATGTTACAATACTTTCTTTATAACCATATATAACGTAATTACTTATTTTTAAAAAAGCTGAGCTAGCTAATGAGGTAGTTAATTTCTACTGTTATTAGAAATTTTTAAAAATATTTAACTACATGATTTTAAGCATTTTTTGTGGGATCTCAATGTTAATTTTTCTAATTTAAAAAAAAGTTATTTAGCATTTGTTTTTAACAAAAAGTGTGCTTTGGTAAAAAATGCAAAATTATTTAAGTTATAAACATTTCTAATTTTTATAAAAGTGCAAAAGAAAACAAAGAGCAAAAGGTCTCCAAAATAGATTTTATTTGAAATCTCATCCTTTTTCAAAAATTCTAACAGCTAGTGCAGGATTAATAATTTAAACATTTAAAATGCCTATGAATAAAATACTGAAAATTTAGTAATTTGTTCTTGTTACCTCATAACTGCAAGAAAACAAGACAAAGCTAGCATTCTATGAATATAATATTTGTAACTTAATATTATAGTACAGTTTAAAAAGAAAATGAGGGGAGAAATCAAAATATTTATTATGTTAAAAATAAAATTCAAGCTTAAATTATTTAAAATGTCCATACAGCTCTAATTGCACTAATTTCGCACAATTTTGGTATATAAAGTTCATAGTAATCCTTGGTGCAATATTTTATTAATGTCAGTCTTATATCACAGAACAAATTTCTTCTCATAATCCCAAAGCATCAGTTACAACTTTCTCTTGTTCCTTCTTATGAGCTTGCTTACTGCCTGTAGCTGTAGATGCAGATACTGCACGTCCAGTATAACTGAAAGAGAAATTTTTAAAAGAGAGTGTCAAAATTAAGAAAAGAATTTTAACAAGAATTCAAACTACAACAGAGACTCCATTCGGTAAAATATTCTACAGATTCGTGACTCTGAACGTCATATATTCTTTATATTAAGAAAAAATTTCTATAAGATGAATTTTTCCATTAATTCCTTCTTTTTTCAATTCCTTTCCTCCTCTCCTATAATAATTCAAAACTTCATTTCTTAATGTTCCAACAAAGCAATAAATTACCTATTGTGAAAGTTGACGGTATCTGAAAGTCATGGGAATTACTGAAAAGACATGCGCTGTCATTTCTCCACACTGACTAAATAATTGTGAATTTGTACATGTTACGACACAACATGCTGCAAACTGTTATGAAACACAATATAGTGAGTGTTGGATGACATTAATAAAGTTATTATTTTAAAAAAAATCACCCAAAGAATATTAACATTTGATACAATAAAAAAAATCACATTTTATGATAAAGCTTCCCATTATATGTTTCAATTTCTATGAAAGTCAGAATATTTTTATAGAAAAATGTAACCTTATATTAAAACTGTACAAGCAAGATTACGGCTTTTTTCATAGTTTGGAATATATGTAAAGTCAATAAAACGCATTTATTTCAGTCATTATTTTGTGCGTGAGCGTGAATAGTTTTATAATTTAATTTACATTTTATTTTCAATGAATTTTCTGATGGTAGGTAGGTTTGTGCAGTTTCATGGAGCAAGAGCCAAGTTTGGCCGTACTGCACCAATCAAAAGGTAAAGGTATAAAAGATCTTTTAAAAAAATCATTTGTTAAAATATAGCACAAATCTGAGGATAGAAATGCATAAAATGAATTTTCTGAACGATAATTTTTTAAGTCAATAATTCTTTAATAAAAAATCAAACTATAACACCTAAACTATAACAACCTAAAACACTGTACACCTTTTTAAGATTCTCTATATGATAACAATCAAATACAAAAGCCATTTGAATAAACATTTTATATTTGTCAACATTATAAATCATATAATGAAATTAAACTAAAAAAAGATTTATGAATAAAATATGAAATATTTCCCACCACTAGAAAATATCTCAATATAATCATCACATTAATACTGCTCCCACTAAAATATGTAAACCTTAATTTTAAGATACAAGGGATACATCCTAAAATACTATTTTTTAAATATGTTTGAAATTCTGAAGATTATTTTTTGTCAGTTCTCATATTTATTGTTGTTGTTGTTTAAAAAATCCTACAAGTTTTTTTCCTTCATTAAGAAATATAGAAATAAATTAAGAAATATTTTTTAAATATGTTTGAAATCCTGAAGATTATTTTTTGTCAGTTCTCATATTTATTGTTGTTTAAAATTGTTAATTTTTTTTTTCCTTCATTAAGAAAAATCTATAAAACTATTTTCCTCCACACGTTTCTTTCAAATATTAAAATAATTTTATTCTCTCAAGGGACAATTCTATCATAAAAGGCGGATTAAAATGTGAGTGACACTACAGCTTATCTCTCATTTTTTAACTGCATCTTTACTTCCAGAAATGCAAGAAACATTTTCTTGAAGATAAAATGACTGTTACTATGTATCTAAGATTTCTGTGAACAAAACAATATATTCCAGATAAAATTTGCAACTTATGTAAATTCTCAGATAGTATTCGAGAATCAAGAAATAGTTAAAAAAATACTATGCATCTCAAAAGAATAAAGCAGAAATAATTCTGAGTTAAATCAATTTTTTCAGTTATTTTTTAGTGATAAATCACACTTAACATAATCATTTTTTAATTTTTTTGTCCCATTTAAAAAACTACATTAATAACACCAATAATATGTCAATTTAATTTCTTGAGTTATGTTCATGTTTGGGAGTTTGAACATGACAGATTGATTTGCCACAATAAAATTTAAGAAGTTAGCTAGAAATCACATTTAAGATGATTAAATTTTTGTTTCTATACATGACTTTTAAAGAAATTGTGCAACTCACATAATATGACGTTCATGATTCGTGACAGTTTCCATATGAGGTTGAATATAACACCAGTATCCTTGATTCTTGTGCTCTTCTTGAGACCACACCAATTTAGCATTAGGATATTTTTCAATCTCCTTTCTGACAAGATCGAATGGGAATGGACAAAGCTAGTTTAAATTAGAAATAGGTTAGTAATTTTCAAAAACAAACAAACAAAAAATGATCAATATAACCCTACAAAATATTGCTAAAGAATTAAAATGGTTTATTTTTAATAAATTAATAAAATAAACTAAAATTAAATTTTAATTATGAATCTACACTTTCATAAATAAAAGTGTAGTGTGCAAGTTAACACATAAATAATATAAAACACACACCTGCTCTATTCTTACAATAGCTACAGATGAATCCAAATTACTTTCTTTTCGTTTTTTCTCAAGTTCATAAAATAGTTTTCCAGTGCAGAAAACAATTCGCTCAACATTCTGTGGATTCTGGCTGGCAGGACCATCATCAGGTATTAACCGTTCAAATGAAGTGCCTGTTAAAAAAAAACAAAAAACACCTTACACCGGAATTCTCTTTATCTCCTTTTCTTAAGATAACCCTGGTTTTAGATGAATCTATATTTATTAACCAAACAAACCCACTTTGAAAGATGATGTCTACCATTAATAAGAGTGCATGAGTGTCTCTCTCTTTGTACTCTACAGAGCAAACTATTGAATATAGTGTTAGCAAAATCAGTACAGATGTACTTTAAAGTAGATATTTAAAAAAATTTATAAATATTTTATTAAAAAATATATTGATGACTTTTTGAAACACTATATGAATTAAAAAGCTTTTTTCCTTAAAATTCGGAAAGTTATTTTTAAAATTATACAAATATAATTGATATGTAATAATTAGTAACAACCCTTTTCATTATTTTAATTATATCTAATCTTTTTTCATTGCCTCTGCAAATATCTAATCAAGCACTTTTGTTTAGAGTGAAATTTTAAGACCATTTTTTTTCCTTCTTAAATATGTAGTAGAAGTAATGAATTTCTAATTTCTTAATTTATTTAATCAGATTTTCAGTGGAACCAATTAAAATTTAAAGTAATATATCCAGTATGATGAAAGATCATAGTATGCACCACATGGTTATTCAAGCTTCTTTGATATATTTCAATTGATGTTGTAAAACCGCAATATTATTTTCAAAATTTTCCTTCTGCATACTTTTTAATGTATTAATACTTACTACAAGACAAATGCAAAAAATATTAACTTTACTTGAAGAAGAAGAAAAGATACTTTTCAAAAATTCTTTTACTTAAGAAAAAAATTTAAAATTATAAACCATAAAATGAATTCTAACATTACTATCATTATAAGATCGACTCTCTATATGCGCAACTAAAGAAATAAGGCTAGAAGAGAATAAGAAGGCAATATTCCCAGATAATGTACAAAACTAAAATAGCTGAATTAAAAATGATAAATGTTTCTACTAATTGAACAGCATATTTGCTTTTGATAAATCCTTTTGTAATATCATGTTAAATCTTAAACTAAATTATGCTATTTTTTTCTTATTAACAAATATTTTGAGATAACTGAGAATTAGCCTACATACCTTCGACAATGGAATCAAAAGATGATCTTGCATCAGGATGCCGAAGAAGGGATTTGGGAGTAAAGATTATAAGCTAGAATGGTTTCCCAAAAAATAATTATAAATATGAATCAATAAATAATGTCTTGAAAAAAAATCCTATCATTAATAGAATATTCTGATTAAACTTATTTCAAATATAAATAAAATAAAAAGAATCTTGAAGGAGAATTATAAATGAAATATTCTTAATTCTTTAAGAGGTAAAAAAAAAAAAAAAAAAAGAAAAGAAAAGAAAAGAAAAAGAAAAGAAAGCTTGTACAAAGAATATAAATTATTTTATAACATCAAATTTTGACGTTTTACAAGTACATTTCTGAAACTTTCAAGTTTTCATACATAAAATGACAAAAATTTCAGTATGAAACATAACAGATAACTTAAAGTGATAAATGCAGCAAAAGTAAATTTAAGTGTTTCATTCATATTTTAAGGTAAAGCATGGGTAAAAATCAAATGGCAATATAGAATGATCAGGAAAAAATTGGAATCTATCTTACAAATTAATTATATGTTAGGCAACATAAAATCCAATATAAAACAATACAGATGTTCTGAACTATCTACTTTTCATTTTAATAAGCTAGCAATAAAATATTCTAAGGTTTAAAAAAAAATCGCATTTTGAAACAATAAGAATAAATATAATTTAAATAAGAAAAGTTCTGAAATAATCATAAGATTAATTTAAACCAAAGAAGAAGCATGCATTATTTTCAAACTGAAAAGGGCCTGTAAAAATGGAAAACTGTATAATTTACCATTCCACCTTTATCTCCACTTCCATTTTTCTACTATAGAATGAAGATGTAAAATTAAAAGCATTACTTGGAGAAATAGTTGTCAAAATAATTATAATCTAAGCCACAGTAATCGAACAAATAAAATTTAAGATGCATCTAAAAATATCAAGGTAAGTAACACTACACAATACACACAGTTCAAGCATAGAAATATTCCTTAAATGAAAAAACAAATAAACGATAATTAGATTACCAATATTATTTCTGATCAATAATATGAAAATACTTCAAGAATCTTAAAAACAATTGAACTTCTCCAAATATTTTTACAGACATGCAAATTGATCTTGTTTAATATTGAACGAATTCCTTTTAAAAATATGTAGAAGGTATTCAAATAGAAAGATTCTAAAAAAGAAAAGCTGTAAAACAAAATTAATATAAAGGACTTACAGGCTTTCTGAATGGTAATAGAATTTGTCTTCTTAAGACATGGAAGTAATTAGCCGGTGTACTACAATTCACTACGATCATGTTACAATCATGTAGCTGTCTAACAGCAAAATCTTCATCGATTGTCTACGAGGAGAAAGGTAATTAGTAACTGGAAATTTTATTACATAATAATTAATTTAAACAAATACATAAAACTTACAGGAAACACTTCCATTTCTTCACTACAAAGTTGGAGGAAACGTTCTGGTCGAGCACTTGAATGTTCTGGACCCTAGAAAGTTAACAGTTCATGTAATTGGAGATACTGAACTCCTATTGATTGAAAAACTGAAGCAGCAGTTATATGATTATTCTTTATTCATATGAAAAAAAAATTCTAAAACATCTTAAAAATGTAAGAGTAGATAGAAAAAAAAAATCAAATTAAGCAGATTTGAAGATGGAATCAGTGAACAAATACGATGCAAATTATCCTTCTCTCTTTCATGAAACTCAATTTTCCAGAAAGATAATGAACATAAGTAGGTGAATATTACTTAATTATCCAAATGCAAATGTCTATATACAGAAAAAAATAGTAATATTAAAAAAATATTTCAAAGTTATAGAAAACATATAAAAAATTTAATATTTCTATATATATTTCTATCTTCGTCGTTCATTGCATTTCCATTCTGAATAAATTATACTTGTCTGCCTTCTAAGGCTGACAGCATAAAAAAAGTTAGGAAAATCGACAGGTAAAATAAACTGAATTATACCATTAAATGAAGTGAAGTAACTAGCAAATAAAAAAAATCTGCATTAGAAGTGAATATATGAAATATTTGAAAATATAAAATGTGTGATAATGATAGAAGGCTTAATTAATATAAACCAATGAACTATAAAAGCAGAATATTGAAAATATTACTGAAAGAATACTAGAAAGAAATTTGGCACACCAACTTATATTAAGAAGCAATAAATGAGATGATTCAAATCAACTACATGAACTACATTCAACAATTACATTCAATCAACTACTTATAAAATGTTCTATGTAAATGTGCAAATCCATACCAACTTAAACATCAATAAATAACTTTTGAAAAAAATAAAGGCATGTGGAATCATGACCAACGGATAACAACGCAGTCAGAATGGAAACTGTGTATTGAATCTCTTAGCATAAAACTATTAATACGAATCTCATCATTTCCTTACTAGAAGTACAAAAATTAAAAGAATTTTTCATAAGTTATCAATTTCGGATAAAATAAAAAGAAATTTAAGAACATTTTGAAATAAAAAAGTAGAACATTAAAAATATAAATCAAATTATCTTAAAAGACATTCTGTATAAATTCACTTAAAATTATGAATGCACTATAAAAATTTAAATTACTGCTTTAAAAGGTACAGTATAATTTAGTTATTTATATTCATAGAAAAAAAAATTAAATAAAAATTAATTTATACAGCTTTTTAATGAGAATTTTACAAATAATATTTAAAGCATGAAGTTTCAATTTTCTTTTCCTTTTATTTCTTCCAATTAGCTGAATGAAATAGATTTCTATTCATTCTATTCACAACATCCCAAATAATGAACATAAATTCTAGGGATAACTTTAAACAAACACTTTTGATCAATTAGATCATTCAGATGTTTCAATATAAAAATGAGAATAATACCAACAAAAAAGAAGATTATTATTAATTCATTTTTTATTCTTACTTAAAATAATTTATTGAATCATAAGTATGTATAAGAAATATTTTCCCATTTCACCCCCTCCCTCTCACACATAAAAAATTCATTTCCTTGATATCTTAAAAGTATATCCTTTTATACAAGACATAATTTGTGTACCATTCCTTCCATTCCATGAGGTAATAATAAAACAAGTCCACTTTGTCTGACCCATTTTGCTTGGCCACTGCTGATAAACTGATCAATAATACATTGAGCAGTGTTCATGAAGTCACCAAATTGAGCTTCCCACATAACAAGTGCATTAGGATTCGTCATAGAGAAACCAAGTTCAAAACCTATTAAAAAACAACACAGAGTTTCAAGGTAAGGGAAGCCCAACAAGAATTAAATAAAATATTTAACAAGAATTTTTTTTTCTCTAAAAGGTATTTTACACAAAAAATAAATTTACCTAAAACAGCATATTCAGATAATGAACTGTTGCATACAGTATATGGAGCTTGGTCAGGCCATAAATGGCACAAAGGTCTATAAGTGGTCTTATCTATTGTTTGATGATGTAATACATGGTGACGATGGCTAAAGAAATAACAAAAATACATGAGTCATCTAATTGTTACTTAGTAATTTTACTTATTTGTTGCAAATGACCATTTTATAGTTATTTTTCTTTTACTAGAAAAATAACTAACTATGTGTCTTAAAAAATAAGATTAAAAATACATGGTTTAATTCTACTTGTATATATCATAATGTAAAAATTAATAGAAATTCTTATTCCCTAGATATTATTTTTAATGAGATGATTAGCCATATAATTTCAAAAATTGAAGCATTCAAGTTAGAAGTTGTCAAAAGTTGTTTTGTTTCTTTAAAATAAATAAGGCTAAAAACAAAGTCAATTTTAAAAATAAAATTCCGAGAGTCTTTAAGATCATGCACATACGAATAAATCAAAATATTGGCTACAAAATTTTAAAAATATCTTTTTACGCCTTTGGATTTTTATTTGAAACAAATTCATTGAAAGAGAGTGCAAATTTGAATTCCAATGTTTCATAAATCAATATATAATATGTGATTCATCAATGAATATAGAAAATGAATATTCATCCCTCATATCAATAATAATTAAAGCATGCAAACAAACTAGTCTCCTACACACTGATAAAAGTAGACATTCTTTAAAAATATTCCTCTTTATACAAAAGAAAAATCAAGCTGTGCACAATAATAAGATGCTAACTTTTTAACCTAAAACTATTAAAGAAAAAAATATAATAATTTTTTTTTTTTTTTACTCGGAAAATTCCAGTCTTACCTGAAAGTGCCTCTTTCAACATCTTGACCACTTAGCCTAACATGAACACCTTCTTTCAACAGAGATCCAAAAGCCATAGCTTCAGCCAAAGCCCAATCAATAACACGATTATCAACCATTTCCATACGAGATTTCAGAATTCTTTTGATACCAGGATGTGTTTTGAAGTTTCCAGGAGGTGCTGAACTGAAAGCAACACCGATGTGACGCAGAATGTCTTCAGAAACTCCAGTTGGATCACACTTGTGAGGATTTTTTGTACCAAAGAAGCCTAAGAAAAAAACATACATCAGCAACTTATATTTTTGCTAACAATATAAAGATCAAAGACAAACTAAGTTAAATAAAAATTATTCCAATCTCTTAATATATATGAATATATCAAGAAAATGAAAATATATTTCTAGAAGAATGAAAAATCAAGCATACCAAGATCTATATTAAATTATACATAACACAAATTTCTTACAAAAAATACATTAAAGTAGAATGTTAATTACTCTATTCAAGGATTCAATTCTTTTTTTTTTTTTTGTATGCCTGGTTAGAAATTTCATGAAAGCCATGGCTATAAAACCATGATTTATTAAGTACTAATATGTATTTAAAAAAATAATACACAATATCTGAATTTATTGCAAAGAAAACTAAAAATTTGCCTTTTCTTTTGCATTGGTAAATAATCAATATTAAATGTTTAAGAAGTTAACAAATTACACACGAAATAAAATTCTATATCTTGTTAAACAATAAGCTGATTAATACAATGCATCTTCAAATAGTATTTTTAATACATTTATAAGACTATAGAGATAAAGTATTAGCAATCATTGAAATAACCTAAACTTCTGAAATTTATTTTGACACAATAAATTACACTTACCTTTCCATGGGGAATCTAACCAATCAGTATTATACATCCTAATATCTTTTTCTGCATTGCTGTAAGCCTCTTGCAAAATTGCTTCATATCTAGCTTCTTCTTCCTATATATAAAAGATTTTCTAAATAAAATAATTTTAGATGCTTCATTGCTCTAACCTCAGAATCATTCAAATCCAACAATATATTTTATACATAGGACATTTATCAAACTCATTTATATTCATGATAAAATCAGTTTTCAAAAATTGTGTTAAAAGGATGTAAATGGTGGTTCATTAAAAACAATAACTATTAATACACTCGTTTATAAATATATAGTAAAATAAACAAGTTAACAGTGAATAGGATTTTATACAAAAACATGAAAAATTACTTATTTAAGAAATAAGCAATATTTTGTTATCAAATATTTTCTCAAAACTGTTCTCTAACAATTAATGAAATCTAATAATATAATATGACCAATATGGATTTTTAAAAAAAGAATGTTTATTTTCTTTCAGATTAGGAAAATTCTAGAGAGTTAAATACACAATAATGAATCTTTATTAATTTTCTTTTTTATAAAAGCTTAACATTAGAAATTGTATCTGTTTTTCAAAAACTATGCATTGCAAATAAAAAGATCTAAGAGCAGTTATTCAGGCATGCATGTATACTAAATGCACAGTGCAGTTTACAACTTTTATCTTACAGGTAATATTACATAGATCTCTTGTACAGTAATAATATTAATTTTAAAAAAGTATTCAAAATTATTTAATAGCCGATAAATTTTGATATATTCATATGCATACAAGTTTTTCAATTAGTGAAAAATAAATACACGGAAGAAAATAAAACTGCATTTTACATACCTTAATTAAAGTCTGACAGGTAATGAAAAGACAAGCAAGCATAGTTAATAAAGCAATAAATATAGACCTTGGTAATAAGCAATAAAAATATCTTTCAAAATTTTGTATTGACTTAAATTGTAAATTATTATTATTTACAATTTAATAATAATAATAAGCAAACATTGCAAGATTGACAACAAAAAAAGCTGCCAAAAGTTTTAAATGCAGAGAAATTAAAATGCTAAATATTCTGGTAAATTTTTAAGCCAGTGAACCTCATTAGCATAAAATATTACAGCACTGAGCAGCTATGCATTTAACTACTTTTGTGCATAAAATAGAAGAATGAAATACGCTACCAAATATATTGTACTATATATAAGAACTAATACATAGTAAATATTTGAATCTTATAAATAACTCATTAAAAATACTTTCAAATGAAGATCATAGCCTCAGATTTTATTTTACAAGTAAAATCATAAAATAATCAATTTTAAGTATTTTATGTAACGATACAAAGAAACCACCTATGTTAAATACAATTTCAAGGAATAGTTTTTTTCTACAATCTATTTTGAAGTGTCTATAAAAACTTTCTGATTTTCAAAAAAAATTGAAAAATTTCATTCTGCATAGCAAGTTTTGTATATATGAAACAAAAGAACACTCACTTCAATTTCCTTTTCAGTAACCATGCCCTCTTGAACAAGATGTCTACTATATAATTCAAGAACAGGAAGAGTCTTTCGAATCTTTGTGTACATAAGTGGCTGAGTAAACATAGGTTCATCAATTTCATTATGGCCATTTCGTCGATAGCAAACCTGAGAGGAAACTAATGTTAATTTTTATTCTTCTATATTTAATTCAGAAAAAAAATTCTTATCTGATGTCATATCATACCAAATCGACTACAACATCTTTTCCAAATTTAGCACGATATTCAGCAGCTACATTGGAGACATGAACAACAGCTTCTGGATCATCTGCATTTACATGGAAAATAGGAGCATTTACAACTCTGGCAACATCTGTACAGTAAGGAGATGATCGGGATCTTCGAGGGTCTGTTGTAAATCCAATCTAAAAATTATGGGAAGTCATAAATTTGGTCTTGGATAATATCATTTTTGGGTCATAAATTTTGCCAATAAGTGTTTTTTTTTTGTCCATTAGTGGCAATTTTTTAAGGTATATGGCAACAAAACAATCAGTCATAAAAAGAATTTAAATAAAACTCTTTTATTCACAATCATCAAGCATTAAATTTAATATATTTTTCCACATATAAAAATGATTTATAATGGGGAATATATAATATAATCACAATAGAATTTTGTCAAACATTAAAAAATTTCAATCAAATAATAACAATAAGTCATCATGATAATAACATCATAATACATCAAATCATAAATATAATTCATAGATATCTAATAAACAGATATATATAAACTATTTTTATGGTTTGATCTTTTAATTTTAACCCTTTGCATTCGAGGGCTCTGGAGCGGAGCCATTTAAAATTGGTCTTCGAACTTGAGGGCTCCGCTATGGAAACAATGCAAATAATTTTCAGTTTATAAATAAACACACCATCAGCTTTAAAAACTGAAAATTATTTGCATTGTCTCCGTAGCGGAGCCCTCGAGTTCGAAGATCAATTTTAAATGGCTCCGCACCGGAGCCCTCGAGTGCAAAGGGTTAAAAACTGAGAAGTCATATTAGTTTTTTTTAAATAATAAATGCCAATTATTTTCCATTTTGTGAACACCAAAAGCAAGTAAGTGAAAACATACCAGTATATTATGCAGTAATAATAACTACATAAACAATTAAATTTTTAGACAAGCGCTTTCATTCATATATATGCAAAGTTCTTTGAATATTAAATTTTGTAACTAAAATAGGTATCTTATTGGTATCTTTATAATTAGAGATAATACAAAATTAGTAAAATTAATGTATGAATATACTTCTGACTAATTACATATATATATTTTTGTCTTCCATCAAACAAAATTTTATTTGAAAAGATTGAATATCTTACCTGATTATTAACAACAATATGAATAGTACCATGAGTTGAGTAATCAGGTAAGTCACTTAAATGGAAAGTTTCATACACAACACCTTGTCCAGAAAACGCAGCATCACCATGCAGTAAAATACTCATCACCTACAAAAGAAAATACGTAAGTCAAAATTTATTTATGAAAATTCTACAAAAATAAATTTTAAAAGTCTTAGAATACTTAAATTAAGAATAAGTTGTGTAAAAAATATTTTAAAATTATAAAACCACAATCCTAAAACATCATTTAAACCGTACCTGCCAATAGTTACTCAAACATAATCTAACTTTGTTTTATTTTTTCAATCAAGGCATGGGAAAACTATTTTTGTTAATATCTACCTTTTGACCCTGAGTATCTCCCCTGTAAAACTGTTCGGCTCTCGTTTTACCCTGCACCACTGGATCAGCAGCTAAAAATATGACAAAAATTAAATAAATACATCTCTTTTTCCTGAAAATTTTTATAACTATAAATAATAAATAACCTCTATTTATAAAAGTATGTAAATAGTTTTTTTTAATACAAATCATTTAATAAATTACAGCAAACTAACAAGGTAATCCAAATGAAATAAAAACTCCCAGCTGCTTTATAGCTAAATTCAGCATTCTAACATTGTTCTCCAAATCTTATATATCCTCTGAAAAAACAAACACGAATAATATGCATGGAAGTAAATACCTTCTAAATGAGATGGGTTCGCAACCACAGCTAATTTGATATTCTTGTTTGTCACACGGTTTAATCGCTCATGGCACATTCCTAAATGATATTTTACATCACCAGAACCCTTAAAAAATAACAAAACATTAAGCAAGTTACAAATAATCTAGTTTTTTAAATAAATACAAAAAATAATTTTACCTCATCAGCTGGTTCAAGACCACTAAACTGAGCAAAAATTTGCTCTAGGGGTTTTCTACAAACATTTGCAAGCACATTTAATCGGCCTCTAAAATAAATAAGAATGCAAATTAAAAAGCAAACAAATTATCAATACTAAAGTAATAAAGTTTCATTGGAAAATATAATATAAATTTTACATTGAAATATGTTATGTAATAATATGGAATAATTTAAAATCTAGAATAATAATACCTGTGTGGCATTCCAATCACAATACTTTCGATACCAAGCTCACTAGCACGATCAATAACAGTTTTCATGCATGGAATAAGTACTTCACAGCCTTCTAAGCCAAATCGTTTCTCTGATACCCATTTCCTGGCAAGGAATTCTTCAAATCTGATATAGAAATTAAATATCTCAGAAAAAAAATGCCAAAAGTTATATTTCTTCAACAGATAAGAAGGTATACATCCTAATTTTTCTATATAGAATTTTATAAAAATCAACAAAGACTAAAATAAGCAAGAAACTATCTAGGGGGGGGGGGATTATGATGAAGCAATACAGAATATAAAAATTATTTGAAAATAAATGGATGTAATGCTATCTATTTTAAGAAATAAAATATATGTTAATTATAACAACATTGAATACCATTTTTAATGAAGTTAAATTGCTAACTAAAAACTGATGGGGGTAACTTAAGGGGGAGCTTAAAAAATTTTACATATTTCTTCTGATAATACATAATAGACAAAACTAGTAAATAATCAAAAAGTCTTGATTATGAGTTTACATCAAATACAGATAGATGCATTCAATTCATACAAATTGTAAAACTTTTTTTATAAACATTACTTTGTAGATCGAATTAGACGAGCCATCAATAAACGTTTCTGTTCTTTTGTAAAATTCATTATTCCAGGAGTTTCAAATTTTTTCCTTATCCATGTGCACTGTTCTTGACTGTTAATAAACATATACTCAATACCAATATGACTACAATATACATCCTAAGAGAGAAAAAAAAAGTAAGAAGTTGTAAATAAAAGTTATACAATGTTAAAAAAATTGAGGCAAATATAATTTTTAAAGGTATTATCCATTAATGGCTTTATTATTTTATTGCATGTTTGGAAGAGAAAAGTAATTTGGAAGTCATATTATGAAAGAAAAAAATTTCAATTCCTACTTTAGGATTATCAAAATTATTTAACGAATTTATTTACTTAAATATCATTAAAAATACAGCAAACAACCAGACAAGTAATCCACATATTCTGAAGAATTGTAAAAATTAGTCTTGAAATTAAAAAAAATAAAAATATGCTAAATATGAAATTCTAGCACGAATTTAGTAAAACTGAAAAAAGAAAGCAGGGTATTTGTTTTCATGTCAAACTTTATAAAATGTTGATATTTTAAAGTATCAGTTTTTTTTTAAATAAATAATGAAGTGCATTAAAAGACGGTAGAATTCCATTACCTTTAATATGATAATTTTATGATATTTAAAGTAAACATGATTTAAGTAGAATAGTTCTTTATTCAGTTTAAATTATTTGTGATTTAGAGTAACCCATTTTAAAATTCTGGATTAAAAAATATAAAACTATTCTGAAAAAAAACAAAAACAAAAACAAAAAAAAAACGCTTGTAGTGGACAGGGAGAAAGAAAAAAGAAAAGTAACGTGAATTGAAAATTTCAAGTATATGATGATTTAAAAAATAAATACTCAAAATTATGAACTACAAGCCTTAGTTAATGAAACTTTCCGGTTAGGTAATAAAATTGAAAACACTCCTGATTTATTAAACAGATTTTATATTAGATAAAATAGTTTCAAATATTTTGAGAATGAACTGCTACAACCTCCAGTCGTTTAAGTATCTCTCGAAGTGATAGGACCTTTTCGTCACCCCCAATAAAAGTACTTCCAGGAAGCTTGAAAAGACGATCCATGTCTTTTTCCTCTATATAAAGCAATAAGGATAAAAAATTTCAAACAAGTTCCACTTACAATTTCTTCTTTTTAGAAAACTATTTCTCTTTCACAACAAATATAAAATTCCCTATTTCAAGTAAAACTCTTGAGCATATTATTACATATCTAAATAAAATAAAATTTAATAGTTCTCAGCTAATTAGATAGCAGCTCATATATGAATAAAATCCTACAAGTTTTCAATTGCCTAGTAATACTTATGCCAAAGAGTTGAAAAATCATGCATTTTGTATAAATATTTTGGTATATTTATAAATGGCAGCTGAGGCACATGGGAGAAATATCTAAAACTCTAATAATACAAATAAAGGTATAAATTATAATTAAAGAAAACATGTAGGAAATTTCTACAAATACCTCAAAAGAAGAAATATTTTTTCTAATACCATAATTAGACATTTTTTTTACCCAACTGGTAGCTTCTTAAAACAACTTGTGGGGAGCTCGGAGATCCTTCAGAGAATGCATTATGAATATTGGCAGATGTTATGTTTAAAGGATCCAATTTTGAAACCAGATGACCTCGAACCTAAACAAGAAAGAAAGTCAATAAAAGAAATACTGTATGTGTTTTATAACTTTTGCAAATTCTAGACATTTATTTCACACCTTTCTCAGTTAAATTTAATAGAATTCATATTTTATTACATTTTTCCTATGGGAAAAAATAAGATAAAAATAATAATATATAAATATAGAGGCATTACAATACAAATTATAGCATTTAGAAATTTAATAATGAGTGTTAATATAATATTTTTCAATAAATACTAATTCATGTGCAGTAAAATGTTATTAATTTTGGCTGTGATTCAATCTTGAGAGAATCAATGGTTTATTCAGCTTCTCAAATACCACAAATGATCTGTTTTAATCTATTGCAGTTTTATAAAATCTGTATATATATCAGTAATAATATAGTAACTGCTTTGCTATTTAAATTAAGAGATCATTATTTAGAATGTATCCTACAATTTACATATATTCTTAATTGATGTACAAATATCAACGTTGATAAAGTTATTATATTAGTATTAAAAGAAAAATTTATTTCAAAAATATAATAAAAAATCATTAATAAAAAAGTAAAAAAAAAGGATTGACTTCAAAATAAGCATTATAAAAATGTTAGTATCACAAGAATATTCTTTACTAAGAACTATTACTGAAATAAATTTTCATATTTCATTTAGGTATAAACTATGCACATCTTTATATATAAAATGCTAATACATACAAAATACTATATCAAAAACTGTTCTTATTAATTATTTCAATTGGCAACAACTAAATATAAACAAACCATCTTATGAATTTCAGATTGCTTGATTGGATGTTTTCACAGCTGCGCTGAAATCAACACTTCATGTAGCTAATTAATGAAGGTGTAAAATATTATTTAAAAAAATTATGGTGATAGTTTTGTCATGTACTAAAAAGTATATTAAGTAATTTAAAGTACATTAAAGAAATCAAGTAATAGTATTCAAATAGAAAGTTCAAATGTGTGCAAAAATAGACTTAATCACCACCACATGGGAAATAGTTTGGCTACAGAAACTTATGTTCATAACTTATAAATCAGCTATCTTAAAAAAAAAAAGCTTTATATTATTTTAAGATTTACAAAATTATTCTTTTAATGATATTAATTATATTTCAGCAGAATTTTCCCCTCAATTTTAATATTTCATTTCAATTCAACTTGATACACTATATGTAATAATGTTTTTAAGTCCTATGATGGAATTCAAAATCATCTATCAAGACATTCAGTTGCATGCTTGTGACAATCATTAACTCTGTAATAGGATTTTTGCTTCAATTTTTATTTCATAATATATGCACTTTTTAATTTCCAGTAAGCTGATTTGGTTGCATTCATATTTCTCAATTGTATAAAAAAAGGCTGAACATTTTTACTAAAAAACTATAATCCAAGATTCATTTAACTTAAAAAAAAATAATAAATAATCTCAACAAACAAAATGGTAGCAGAAGCTGGTTAGTATAAAAATAATGTGACAGAAGAAAAAGTAGGAGGCAGATATAAGATTTCGTGGACAAATTGAAAATAGGGTCATTTTATTGAATCTTATTAAAATGATTAAAATTTTGGCATGAAATGTTCTAAATATTGGAGAGTAAGAATAAAGTCAAGAGTAGAGACTAAATAAAAGAAAGGAGTTTTCAAAAAGAAAATAGGAAGATATAAATATAAACAATATGTTTCAATATTCTATTTTTTCCTCATCTTTTAAGCAAGCTCCTTCATATTGATCTGATACACAAAATATTTTATTGAATTATGGGTGTTTAAAAATAACTTTTTAATAGGAAGAATTTTTGGAATACAATAAAACTGTGAATATAAATAATCTTGATTATTAACAGAGTTTGCACTGTTTTTACACCTAGTCAAGTTTTGTCATTTCAATAACATACAAGCAAGAAAATACTCTTTCTTGTAGAGTATTATTTCTTAGTAAATTAAAAAAAAAAAAAAGCATTCCACTACTTTGTTTAACAAAAAGCAAATATCATAAAATAAATTTATAAAATTCTTTATCATAGTTAAAAATGTTAAAAGTAAAACTTGATAGTACTGGATTTTTTGCAGAAAATGTAAATTACATTTCATTAATTACACTTTATTAATATTACTGATAATTTTTAAATTTTACACAGTCATTTACAACAAGAAAATTATTCTTAAAAAAAAAAAAAACTTACTTGGTAAGATCTAATAATAGCTTGCACTGACAGATGATCATCAATACCTCTAGGCTCAACATATTGAGGTGCAGCAGAAGGAGTAAGTGCAGTAGTAGTAGTACCTTGTAGGTGTTCTATAGGAACCTGGACATATTGGACAGGAGCAAGGGGTGGGCTCTGGTATGCATCTCCTGGTTGAGCACCTTCAGATGTACTACGGAAGAAGGCATCCCAGGACTATAAAAGAATGAAACAATTACTTCAAGATGAATTACAAGCAAATATTGATAAATAACACACATTTTATGTTACTTTCATTTCAAATGAAGAGAGATAACACATATATATTTTTTAAAAATTTAATTAGAAAAGAACATCAAAAACTAAATTGAGTGCAATTAAATTTTTTAAAGAATTGCATAGTTAATAATGAACATGATGTTATAACATACTTAAAATATAAAACATTTGTGTCACAAATGCAATTTTTCCGTTTCCCAATCTGTTGAAACAAATTCTTTACAACTGCGTTTAAATTTTAAAAACACAATTCTATTCCATATGCTGCCTTAACCTCTTAATTTCCTCCATTAGCATATAGTCACCATAACTTTCATTCTCTATCGATATCTCATTACCTATTAGTATCAGACATTAATAAGTTGCTAATTTAGAAGAAATCAAGATTTCTAAAAGCTTAAAAATTATAGCCATACATTCCAAGCTATCTTTTTCTATTTGCTCTTTATCATAACTCATTTTGAATTGCATTCATATTCAAACAATGATAATGGCTTGAACTTACTTAAAATACATTCTGAAATTCTTGATCTCTCATAAATTTCCAGTAATTCTATCCAGACAAATAGCTAGCTGATTTTTAAATTTAAAAATACTAGTTATTTTTTAATTGTTTTCTCTCCAAAGCAACATATTTTAAGTTATATGAATCTATTTCATTATTAACTTAAAGCCCAAAAGATCTATATAATAAATCATAGTTATAAAATTAGTTAATAAAATTTTCAAATCTCAATTAAATACTAAAGTAGACAATGCCATCAGGACCTGCCATCCGTGGGAGTACAGCGGGCGCTATGCACCCAGGCCTCACGACTAAGGAGACTCCCACCTTAATTCAGAATTAAAATAGTGTTCTGAACAATAATTTATACATACTCAAAGCCTACAAGCTTGTTTCCATGTGGTTGGCCAAGCATCAACTGATGCCTTTATTAGGCAAAAGTAGCAGTGATGGCTATAAAAAGGTGGGAAAATTTCATTTATGAATAAGGAAATCCCTGACACACTTCGAGAGAGTGGCATGCCCAGTGCCCAGATGTCGAGACAGATACTGGGTTCAAATGGATTTCTTAATCATCAGCTATCTACTTTTTATCTATATCTAATGTAATATTTTTTTATGTATGGATGTGCATGCTTATTTATATTTTATTCAAACAAAAAGAAAAACGATAAATTAAATAATCCACTCCTAGTGATGCACATTTTGGAAGGAATTACTATAACAGCTAAATTTATGTTCGAATGTTGATAAAACAAATCCAAATTAACATAAGTAAGGAAACAGCATGACTTAAATTACTATTTCTAAGAATTGTAGTTCTGATTCTATTTTTAACGTGTACTAATCCATGACCTTCGCAATACACATATCAAATATACTTAAACTTTTGTACTACACGTATACATATAGGTGTATTACGAAGGTTGTGAATAATGCTCTACTTTGTGGAACCTACGAAATAATAAAAATGCTTAACAATGGAAATTTTTTAAGACTAATAGAATTACTAAATAAAACTCTGTGTTTATGGAATAACAGGATATAAATAGAATTAAAAAATTCCACAAACTAAATTGTCAATCATTTGATTCATACATTACTAGGTTAAATTATTCCCACCTTAAGAAATGAAGTTCTTAACAAAATTAAATATAATGTAAATGCAGCTATGTATTAGATCTTCATGGATTCTATTTCTAATATTTCCCATAAAAAAACAAATTTCAGTCTTTATTAGGTATATAAATTTTGAAGAGAAAAAAATAAGTATAAATGAGTCTTTTAGAGGGTTTATGGAAGTAACTGGTGTGACTGGAGAAGGACTAGCGAAAGATCTATTTGGAAATATTAAGTGAGCTTTATTTAGATATTATGGATTATAGAGCCAAATACGAAAGGGAAATATAAAAGAGTAAATTAGCTATTAATAAATTATTTTAAATAAAAATAACTGCTTTCAACTGGCTTTTAATTTAACTGAAATCCAAAACAAGAATGAAATTCAACACATATTTAGACAAAGCAATAGCATGTAATTGGAATCTTCCAGAACATTTTCTTGAAAAACGAATACAAATACAAAAAATATTATTTTGAAACAGCAGAAGATGAAATTATAGAAAACTTGGTTGAGGATTTTACATTTTTTTAAAAATTCTGTGACAGATACTAGCATTATGCTGATAGATGACATATTTCAAATTAATCATTGATACAAAAACTTTAGAAAAAATGAATTAGAAAATTCTTCCAAATACTTTGTAACGGCATATAATAATGATGTAAATGAAAACTTAATACAAATAATTAACTATAGGATTTGATTTGGAATGAGTGGGATGTAAATAATTCTCAACACATACTGCAATATATACTAATTAATAATTATGACTTATTTCTAAATGTGTATTAACTGTGTTAAAACATTCCTTCACATCAACAGTTACTATAATAAGTGCTGAATAATTTTTCTGCAAATTAAAATTAATAAAGGAGTATCTTCAATCTTTTTTCGATTAAAGCCTCTGTTCAGAAAGCTTAAATGCTTCTGTTGTAGTAAGTAGTGAAAAATACAATGCAAAAAATTGTAATTTTCCAAATGTAATTAATAGCAGAAAAAAACTTGGGCATTAAATAAATATGCAAATGTTTTCTTTTTCTTTGCTTTACTAAAAAATTAGGGCTCCAAATGATTTTTTGCACTCGGGCCCCTTCATAGAGAAGGCTGGCTTTGAATGCCATTATATTTTTAAACAGTTTTAAGTTTTACAGTTTCTAATGCAGATTCAGGTATATTCAGATTTTTAATATAATATATTATTTAATTTTGCAATAAAATTATAATGAATATTTTATAGCAGCTAGAAAGGCAGTCTTATTTATTCTATTATGTATAAAATATATATACACTTTTTTTATGCAGTTAAATTATGACATGAGTTTATATATTCAGTATACAATATTAATAAACTTTTTATACATTATATACAAAAATGGGAAGCATTTAATGCCCAAAAATTATTAACAATATTGAAACGATGTTAAAACTACACATTTAAGAAAATTTAGGAGTAATTGTGTTTTAAAATCATGTTCATGACTTAAATCTAATTTTTTTTATTTAAGGATAAACAGAAATTCTTTACAATTAATTTCTTAAAATGGTGTATTAAAACTATTATGTTAATTTATATATACATGATTAAACTAGTAATGTAAAACAGTTTCACTGCAAATGAGGATAGAATAAATAGTTTATCAGCATATACAAATGAATATACATTGAAACATTGAACAAGAAAACACATACCTAATGTTTTGACATAAAAATAATTTATTTATTCAGATAAATAAAAAAAATATTAGAAATAAATAAATTCATATTCTTTGTAAGTAATATTTTAACTTTTTTTAGTCATCACTTTCAATTGCAAAACAAGTAAATCTCGTTTATTAATAAATCTTCCAAAAATTCAGCTAATAAAAAATAAATGAAAAAAATCTTGGAATTGCATTGATTGCACTTCAAAAGGTAATGTTTATCCACTTAAAAGTGCAATTTATAATACAAACACTACAAGTAAAAAAAAAGATATTTTGACAGTTAAACAATAAATAGGAAGCCTTGAATAATAAAAAATATTTACTGATTTCCATTTTTTAAATAAAATAAAACTGCATTTCAGAAACAGACTTATTACATAATGGGTGTCTCTCCTACAAATTAACTTAATATAAATAATCCTATTATAATACTTCTATTTTCATGCTTAATTATTCACCATTTGTTTTGTAAAAAAGAATATTAATACAAAACTTTTGCTACAGTATTTCAACATTAGTAATATTTAGGAACATTAGATACACAAAAATATGAAAAGTTAACATCCTCTTCTCATGACACTGACGCAGTTATACGATTTTGATTTATATTAAAATAAACTAATATTACAATCATTTTCACTCAATTGAAATATGAATTTTACACAAGATTATGAGATGCTAATGATGTATGCGAGCATTTGTCATAGAATGGATGACATCTACAAAATACTTACTTTATGAACACTTTCTGGGTTTTTCAGCCAAGCTTTATACATTTCTTCAACATAAGTTGATGAACTTCCATTTAAAAAAGGTTCTTTAGAAGTTTTTGTCATGTATGTCCTGAATTTGTTCCCGCCCATAGCGGAACTCACTCGCAAATGCAAGTAAGATTTTCTGCATACCAGAGCACTAAACGTTCCAATTTTCAGTATAGTAGCCATTGTTTATAAATAAAATAGATTTACTATACAGAAAAGCAATTTCAGACAATCATATACTAGTCCTTAATCGTCTAAAATATACTTTGAAACGTGCCAGCTTGTAGCTTTCTTTTACAGCAAAATAAATCCACAAAAAAGCAACTTTTTCTGCAGATCGAAACTAAAAATGATCAACAATAGATGATAATTTGTTTTGCATGTCCTACACGAATGTCATAAAGCATAACATACACAAACGGATTGATTGCGTAGAGGGGAAATGTCCACAGCTACATTTGCGTGAAATAGGACGCAAGAAGGAGAACCACGTTTTGGCAATGACCTTACGTGGTCGGTAGCGGGCGACAACTAAAAATAACTTTTCGGAGAAAATCGATAATATGTAAACCTTTACACTCTAAGTGTTTCTATTTTGTAGAACGTTTCCCGCTTAAAATCTCAATAACAGAAAAATCAATATTTGTTGTGTTCTTTTCTCAAAGGAAGGTAAGATATACGACTAAACGATGCCAGATTCCGACTAGAAGGTGTAGCGGCATTCAAAAGAGAAACCGAAAGAAAATAAATCCCTGTAACTGTGAAAAAATTAGCGCGGAAATTTAGTTTTCATTTCCGGCTGTTCTTTTATTAAATTGTTATCCACAAAAAGGAAAATATTATTTATAGCTTTTACAATCACAACAGCTGGATAAAGTCTGATATTTAATGAGATAATAAAAGTCAAATGTATTTGTATTTTTGTTGAAGTAAGTAAAGTATTTAAACTGTTCTCTGTCTAAATAGAGCTGAAAATATTCAATGACAATTTCTTATACTATTACAATAAAAATGAATACAAAGGAACAGCACAAAAATTAAAATAAGCAAAAAACACTTCTATTTTTTATTTTAAGTTTTGTTCAGATTTTACAACTTATTTTATTATAAATAATTTTTTTAAATTTTTATTGGAGCTTATGTGATTTCAATTCAAACTCCTACTTTCAAAATATGGATGCTAAAAATAAGTTCCTTCTACCAGAGTGCGATAGAGGTAAGACAACGATTGCTGCATTCACTTAGTACATGATACGAAATGCACGTTTTCCCCTTTCTTTAATATGTGAGGCTTTTAAATCAGAAAGAATAATTTTGCACATTTTTCAAACTGAATTCTACATTCTTTGAATTATTCTAAATATTGAATTAATTTTACACTTTTAAAATTTCATTTTATTGCCAGTGTGGACAAGGGCCAACTGAAGCAGGGGCATGCGGGGCAGTTGCCCCGAGTCCCAACATCCGAGAGGGTCTAAATTGAAAATTACTATAGACAAGTTCTATGCACGGTTCTTCATTACTTAAGTAGTGAAGCAGAAGGGGGTGGGAAGAAGTTTTTGCTCCGAGCCTCAGTCAGGCTAAGTCAGGTCCAGAATGAGGAAAAATAAATTTATGAAAATAATGTTTAAATAATCATTTAGAGAAGATAAAGAGTACATTTGTTTTAAATAATTTATGCTTTTCTCAACCTAGAATAGTTATTGACAAATTTTATTAAATTCCGGAATATTTTCCATCTCAAAATTTAAATTAAATCAGTTTTAGGGAAAATGATATAAAGCAGCTTTAAATAAACAATATCTGAAAATTTCAAAGAGCTCCTCAATGAAATCAGACAAATTAAAGAAAAAATATGTGAAATAAATCAGAGTATGTGAAAGTAAATAATAATAAATAAAAATTCATGAAGTTCAAATGCAAATCATTCATCAAATTTTTAATAATCATCTGATTTGTTATTAAAAAAACAACAATCTTTAACATAATTATTTACGGTCCAACTAAAATGTGATTTTAAGCAAAAAAAAAAAAAAAAAAAAAAAAAAAAAACCAAAATAAAACTTTTTTTTTTTTTTTATTTAAGGTTTCTAACCCAGGACCAAAAAAAGCACTTTCGACAGAGCACAATTCAGCATTTCTCATGAAAAAAATTCAAGATTCAAATTTAAAA
>JAPMOQ010006023.1:531186-561725 GCA_026543055.1 Argiope trifasciata
CAGCAATAGCGAAAGAATTTCAATTATTTGATGAATCTCCCAAGATATCAAAAATGAGTAAGAAATTCTATTAATAGAACTAACTACTTGGTCATCTGTTTAAAAAATGCAGAAGTGCGCAGTTCTTATCTTCATGAACGACAACGTCTGTCCTCACCATCCAAATGCCTTGAAGAAGAGGGTATCACATAATTAAAACGGTTATATATATATATATAACCCTTCGATTTCACCCAACTTGTCTTAATTATAGAAAATGTTTTTTGAAAGTTGAATGTGCATTGAATGTACTCGACTGCAGAGTTGTTGTACATTATCCATTATATAGATCTAATGATAAACAAAAAACACTGATTAAATAGTGAAACAACCTACAGTAAGAAAAAATGGTTAATTTAAGGCTCCCATATTTTAAAGATGACTGTTTTACTTTAGTTTTAATGCGTGATATGGTACCTGTACTTTTTGTATTGTATCTTCTTTACAGTAAACATAATTTAAGCTTTATAGGGTTATGCATATAGCTTTTTTTATTCCTTGGTTTAACTGTTTGAAACTGTTGCCATTCTCAATTTATGAATATGAATGTAAATTGGATAATTTAATATAAGTTCTTTTAATCAAAATTGTGAATTCTAGTTCCTTGCTGGTGAGCTAATATATGAAGAGACAATTCCCTCTTTTTGAAAAAATGACGTTTAGTAGCGCTGCAATAATTTAAATTATTGTATTTAATTTAAATTTAAATGTATTTTTAACATTGCTATAATCAACTAATGAAACTTAAATGATTTCTGCCACTTTATATACAGATAATTGAATTTTTGGATGTTCGATGGACTTGATGTAAATAAATTTTTGTTGCACGTACTGACAAAATGATTGTAGTCAATATATTTTTACAAATAGGTGAATAATAACTTGCAACGTAAAAAATTAAGCAAAGGTACATTAACTAATTATTATTTTTTCAAGTTTTTTTTATTTAAAGTTAAAATAAAATGAATCACTGAATCACTTGCTTTTATCTAAAATTTCAACATGATTTTAATCCAAGAATAAAACGAAGTTTACCTTTATCATGAACGATAAACGAACAGTTTTTAAATTTTGATTGCATTTGTTATCTTTCATTATTCTATAATTAACTTTTGTTCTTTTTTCCTTCCACTCCTCATTATTATTATAAGCATGAGTTTTATTCGAATATAAAATTCAATTGGAAAATGAAAGGAAGTACTGTATTCTTTGTGTAAATCACTTTAATAACTCCTTCAACTTTTATTAAAATATATTTGATGAATAACAACTTTCCAGTCACTTCTTTCGTGCGCACGTAATATATTGTTCTATTGTTTTCAAAACACTGAACAAAAATAAGACGTGATGAAGTAGATCATGGAATCTTTTTAAAGCATATGTTTTTTCAAGGTCGAAGTGAAGTTAACTGATAAAGAAATCTGCTAACTTCTCATCTTACGTTTACTAAATTTTCTTAGCGGTAATGTCATTTCGAGATTATAAATTCTTTTAAATCATCACAGGATTGTTTTTTAAGTAATTGAATTAATTTCATATTAATAAGTATGTTTCAATATCATGGATGTTTTTGAAAACAGTTGAAATAATGTTTAACTTTTCTCTATTATGCAGCTGTATTTTTTCTCTTTTCAATAGACATTACAAATTTGTTCAGAAACATATAAATGCGATAATTCAAGATCGTATGGAGTTAAATATATTAAATTTAATGTGGGGTTTTGTAACTACAAATGTAGCCTTTTAACAAATTTTTGTTTCAATTTGTCGTGTAATTAAAAAGTCCCAGACGAAATATGATATATTTAAGACACTGGTACTTTTGAGTTATCGCGTTAATATGCTTTTGAAAGTAAAGACATACAGATAATTAACCAACTGTAGGATTTGGCTCACACTTTGACAGGTGACTACACTAAATGTGAAATCTGGGTGCCGAATTTTATCTAATTAGCTCTTTTTGTTTTATAACTATTGTGTTGACTTATATCCGAATAGCTGAACAAACGAATTTCCTCTCTCTATCGATTCCATTGATTTTACACAAAATTTAATAGAAATCTGCAAATATGGTGTTAAGGCCGTATACAATTTTCAATCATCTAGCTTAAAGCTTTTTTGAGTTATCTTTGCCACAGACATACAGAAAAATATTTTCCAAAAATGTGTTTTTGCAGCTCAAAAAGATCTGTAATGCGGCGATTCGTCATAATCACGAGTTCGAATTTGTTGATGATTATTATGCTCACTCTATACTATGTATACGAGAAAGTAGAAAATGTGTTTTTCGAACACAAGAATAGTCTAAAATACAGAGATTTGTCAAAAGAATTTTAGACGAGTTATAAATTTTTTAATGATAAGTTTACTTTTCTATATTTATACGAGAAAATAAAAAGTGGCTTTACAATGACATTACATTGGAAAGGTTATATTGATATTAATAATAAACATAATCAATATTAAATGTCTTTCAATCACTTTTTCTTATATTTTGCTGTTTTTATAACATAATTTTTATTAAAATATTAAACATTGAAAGATTTCCTGAATAATTTTAAATTAAAGACCATAATAAGGTTAAAAAACTATTTTTTAAATATAAATTTGATTTTCCAAATAAAAAATTTTGAAATAAAATATAATGTCATGTTTTTGAAGCTTCTGATTTGCGAAACAATTTTTGAGAATTATTCAGTAATTTTATAAAACGAACGTAAGTAATAATAATAATAGTCTTACTTAGAAGTTTTCAACTTCAAGTTTCTTAATGACTCTAGAACAGCAAAATCGCATATATATTTCTAATGAAAGTAAGAGCAGCTGTTTGAAAATGGACAATCCGTGCGTAGTCAGGGTTATTTTCATTAATTATTCTTCTCAGAACATGCAATTACACTTCCAAGAAATCATTTGAACACAAGATGCTGGTATTGCGTAATCACATCTTTGTGGCTTTTAAGATATTAGTTCTTGAGACAGGGAATTTAGGCCATTAATAAAACCACTCCTTTTTGTATTAGAAAGCATTATTCAGTTAAAAGAAATGAACAAAACTATAGGGAACTTGTCTTACGATTATTTTACATAATTATTTTTTTACACATTTGACATGTATCACAATAGCATCTATTGATTCTAAAATTCATTTGAAATACTTCATTAGAATTTTATTTATAATATATATTGAAGAAATCTTAAAAATAACTTTTTTAATTTAATGCTCTTTTTTTCTTTTTTGCAGTTCTGAAAAAAATAGAGGAAATGAAGAATGAAACATGAAAAATTAGTTAAGAATAACAACAATTATAAAAATGTAAAAATGGCGTTTCTAAAATAAGTTCAGTTCTGTAAATCAGAAGACAATATTATTATTTAACAATGTATAATTTTCATAAGTCAATCAGTTTTCCATGTTCATTAATAAATTTTGATACAGTTTTTCTGAACGATTTCGCAAAATCAGAAATTTTGAAAAAGTGATGAAAGATTATTTCTCAAGTACACGGTCAAGTGAATATACCACTTCTATAATTCTTGAGGTGTATTTTGGAAAAGCTTCATTAAAGTGAGCTTTGCAACGGCATACATAAAGTAATAATAGCAAAAATTACTTCTGATACTTACTCCATATTTAATTTTCGTTATAAAAATTTGAAAATGATACAAGGCATGTTTTGGGCTCTATCATGTTATCGAAAATCTTTTAAAAGATGAAGAATTTTAGCATTTAAAACTATTTGTTGTTTTGTTTAGCTGATTTCGTTCATTTTTTTCATCTAACTACATAAAAGGAGTTTAAAAGTACATATGCACTGTATACAGGTGCAAAATTATACTCTGAAAAAAACAATAATTTCTTTTGTAAATTAGCAGCCTTTAGTGATCACTTGTTTCACAGGATAAATGACTGCTAAAAATTTCAATCAAATATTCAAGTCTTAAGAACTTCTTCAGAATTTTTTAAAAAAAACTTTGATTGATATATATATCACACTATTTTAGAAGTCTTACATCATTCGGTTTATTCATTGTATAACGCATTTTATTAATTTTCTGGCTATATTTTTCTATATCTAATTTTATCACAGGAAAGAGCAGCAGTATTTAAAAATGGGTACATTAAAAAAATTACAATTGTTTGGTTTTGAATTTGAACTTTAACTGTGACAAAATTTTTATTAAAAGCTTCTATTAAATTATATTTTCTATTAAGTTTCTATTAATTCTATTAAAATTTCTATTTGTATTGAAATATTTTTAACATGAAAAAATAAATCAAATCATTGATTATAAACAATAAAGAAAATGCCACAATGAAATGCTCTGCAATGAAAACGATTTGAATTTCATTTCAACAATGAAATGTACTGATGTTAAATATAATTCAAAATATTTTTGCAATGGTTATTAATAATAATAATAAATACTAAATTAGCAAAGATTAAATTAGCTTAGATGATCCAAAAATAAATCTTAAAATAAAATAAATCTAAATATGGTGGAAAACTTTAAAACTTTTTCAATTTTTAATTAATTAAATTTCTAATAATTTTTATCTGCTCTATTGAGAGTGATATTCGCCCATTTTCACCCTTTAAAGTACATAGTGCTAAGTTTGACCGATCTAGGCTCTATCTGTAGAGAGCCAATACACACACGCACTCGCGTTCACTTTATCATTAGTACATTGTATTGATGAGTGTAAAAAGGACTTTAAAGTATAAATATACTATGTGATGCTGCAACACAATGCGTGGGAGATAACTATAAATTCCATTGTAAATATTTGGAATTTACGTTTTTGTTCTTTTTGTTGCTATATTTTGTTATCAGTTCTTCTGGAGGTTCTAGAAATTTACCAGTAAAGGTAAAAAAGCTAAGATAAAAACACAATTGCTCAATTATTACATAATAAGATTACACCTTGAGATATATTCGAACACTGAATAAAGTCGAATCGTTCATTGCAATAAAAATATTGTTGCTTATAGAAGTGAAATCTTAAATGGTGCTTAGGCAACAATTTCTTTCTCTCTTCTCATCATATTAATTAACTTAAGTATGTTCCATGTAGTTGTCTATACTTTATTGCAAAGACATTCACATACACTTAAAATGAGCAGACATCAGTGATTATTTATTTATTGCTTATCTGTAATAATTTATTCTTAAATAAATAAACGACAAGCTTTATAATTAGCTTTTAAAAATTCTAAATTCTAAATTTTTTTAAATTCGCCTCTCTAATATGATAATATGACTTAATAGATTATTTTGTAGGAAAAATGGTAAAAATAATAGTCACCTACTTACTAATTTTTTTATACTTACTTCTTTATCGTGCCTTGCTTTTATATATTTTTTCAATAGTTGTATATTTTCTTGTTTCTGAATTTTTTATTTTTTGTTTTTTTATTTTATTTATTTGTTTGTTTGTTTTAGATCCTGTTATAAAGCATGTATTTAATGCCTTTTTTTAACTGTCTCCGCACTGAGATGTTTCTCAATAATAACTTAATTTTTTCTTTTTTTTTTCTAATGTTACTTTTCCATTCAAATCACTTTAATTCATTCCTAATTCTTGGTGAAAGGAATTGTTTCTCAGACTGAGATAGAGTTCCAGGATTCTTTTTGCTCCCATAAGTCGAGTTAAATTAAAGAATTAATCTTTTAAATAGAGCAGACTTCATGAAACTCTTATTGTTTGGATGGATGATTTAAATTTGGGATTTTTTTTGGTAGAAATTTCGATGTAATCACATTCACATTTTTTTTTAACTTTCAATATATCTAGCTAATGAATTAGATCTACCGCTCGTGAATTTTATTCAGATCAATTTAAAATTTTCTTATACTGACGACTCCAAAAAATCAACTATAAATATCTCACAATCGTAAAAATATTATTAAAAACTTATGTTTTAATTTTATAACCAAGATACCGAAGAAAAAAAGAGATTTTAAATGTTGATTAAAGTATAACTATCATTGAGTTACGTTGCATTCTTTTTTTAAATACAAATACAGAATCTTTTAAAACTGATATGAGATTTGGATTTTAATGGCGTAAAAGTCAGACATGATTCTGCTGCGTTAATTAAAAGTGATAAGATAATCCTTCAAAAGTTTCATAGAAAACTGATGAGAAAAATTCTGTCACATTATTTTATAATCATCAAAAATGGGAGTAATGTCTACATCTTTAAATTTAAAGTAAAAATATCAGAGTAAATTACTTTTTAATTCATTTTTTTTCAACTGCTTTTAACAGTAAACGATTTCACACTAATACACAAACAAAAACATCTTTTTTTTTTGTGGCTATGATAGGGTCAGAAATCACCTGCTACCGTCTATACAGCGTTTCATCAACTTTGTATTTGTTTATTTCGCTCACCGTCCTTGATATCTATATTTAAAAAAAAGAATAATCTTTACTTCGATTATACTCTTAAGAATCCACCCCCCATTCTTTACTTTTAGTTCGGTGTGTTATCTCAAAATAACGGTCATCACAATTATCAAGTTAAGATTTTTTTTATCCATTCCCAATCAATTTGAGTTTACACAGGGCCTGTTTGCAATGTTTTGATCTGTTTAAGTAAGATATCCCAGGAATTATCTAAGATCGTTTGAAAGGGTTCTCATTTTTTAAGCACACCTGTCGAATTTGCAGGAAGAAAAAGAAGATAAATTGCAAAAGATATTGACAAAAATCCCTTTTATCATTACTGTTGTCGTGTCACAAACTAATCGAAATCTAACTGAAACAAGGGATGTTATACATTTTGGTTGCAGGTAATTAAACTGCTTATTATATATAATTTTAAAATTAATTCATTATTTCATTGGAAGTGTTCCATTGTATTGTTTCCTAATTTTGTTAAAAAACTTCAGTAAAGCAAATTATGACTTTATTGTCGAACAATTTATTTCAAATAATCCTTTATACCGTATGACCGAACCATTCGTTCAGCCTTGAACAGGATACATTGCATGATCTTTACTAGAACATTATCAAAGATCAAAAGTTATAACATTTTATGCAATCCATTGTTATTTTTATCCTTGAATTATTATTTTAGCCTTAAATATATAAATTTTACTTAAATTAGTATTTCTTTTTTATGACTTATTTACATTTTTATTTTGTAAATAAAATATTAAAAACATGAACTTCCATCATAGTTTTATCAGAGGATTATTTGTGAAAATTAATATGTATTTAGATAACAGTTTTATTTAAAAAGTTATACATCTTATTAAATAAAGGTCTCTTTTTATCCTCTTTGATGATTTTGTTCCTATAAAACCCTATACTCTTTTTTGGATTTAAAAAAAAAACTCGATTGGATTTTGTGAAATTTTTTATCTTTCTGTTTTTGTGGTCAAGAAATTTTCTATAATTACATTGATGTACATCATTTATAATTCTAATGAGTTATATAATTCATGAAAATGTTAAACAAAGGTATTTTTTCACCTCTTACATGATTTTGTAACTATAAAGCTGCTAAAAGATTAACTACTTTCTTAACGAGCAATTAAATTTCGGAATATATTACTTGATAAGACTTCATTATTTCCTGTAAATTGTTTTTTCTCCCATTTCAGCAAGTCATGCCATCAGGTGTCTCTAAGTTACATTAATGTTTATTTCACAATCTTATGAAAACTAAATATTCTTTAAACTGTTTAAAATCAATAAAGTACCTGTATTATTAGCAAATATATATATTCATTTTTACTTTAAAAGCAATCTTATAAATTTAAACCAGCTATTCTTGTATATATACATATAAATAAATTTATTTATTTCGTGCATCTAGGAAACAACTCGAAGGATTTGGATCAAATTTTGTATTTATATAAGGTTTCCTTTTCACGTTTATCCATATAGGCATCTTTTCTGAAAAAATATATAATTTTATATTCACAAATTTTTTTATAATAAATTAATAGAATATATATATTCAACATCCGCTTCGAAGTGTGTGTAGGCAGTGCAGAATAGTAGTCAAGGCAGCGAGAATGGCTCGTGGATTATTGGTTTGAGTCGCACTTTTACATTTTTTTATTTATAGATTTATATTTAATATTTTTGCTTCTTAAATTTATCTCTATGCGTGCTTTTCCTAAAAATACTCGATTTTAAGCAAAAAAAAAAAAAAAAATATTACTAACTATGATAGTCTTTTTTATACATTGACATCTAGAACCTGAATTCATTATGGTAAAATTAAATGGAAATTCAAAAATGTAATGACAGATAAAATAAATAACAAAAACAGATTGTTTCGAATATCATGTTAAACTAAGTGCATTAATGATTTTTTTTAAATATTTAAATGGCCATTTCACCTGTAGGTGATCATGAAAAGTATGTAAATGTAATCAATATATGACTCGTATCTAAATATTTCCCAAAAAACACGATTTTACAAAAAAAGGAGGGGAAGGGGAGCACGAAGTTTGGTTTTTCAGATATTGCTATCTTAAATCTACGAGAGAAAATTTTCAACTTTACAGTTTTTAACACTAACACATATAGCATATTGCTTAAATATTCGAAAATGCATTTTGGATTTCTTTCCTTTCAAGGATTGGACTCAAAATTCGACAAGGATTGACAATTTTGCTTTCAAAATGGTATACCAAATTTCATTTATTTTCATTTTGCAATTCTAAACTTCATGCAAATACGCAGAAATAGATGGAGACAAAATATAGCTTTTTGATGGATATAGAACAATATTTTAAGTACATCTAAAATTAGTATTATACCGAACTTTACCACATTTATAAACAGATAGATGAGTGAGGTATAAAACTGGAAAATTTATCAAACTGCGAGTTCGATTTTGACGGTTACAACTCTTTCTCTTTTTACATTTCGTCTAAGAGATTGAAAAAACGAATAAAATAATTCGAGGAAAGCTGTTTTAGAGGAGCACTGGTTCTTCAACTATATTTTATGGTTCCATTAAATTATAGCACTCAAGGAAATGTCACATATTTATTACAATTACTTAAGCAATCGAAATGCGCAACTAGCACACGTACATGTCTTACAATAGAAAGCAGCGTAGTTATAACAGCAATAATCACAGACAACATGCTAAACCTGTTCATTTCATTCTTTACAGCTTTTCAATGCCGAACAAATTAAAAACTCAAGTTGCAAAACCTGAATTTGATGAACAACTTTGTTTTTTGTTTTATTTTTAATCGAAAGATAGTTTAAAAATAAAGAAAATCAGTACACCAATTATATTCTCTCAAAGTATTAAATGCTACTTTTTCGAAAAACGAAATATTTTTTTTAGAATAAAATGTGTTGAACAATTAGTACTGATAAAATTTTTCAAAATATCATTTTTCAAATATTAAAGTTAATTGAATTTTTATAAGAATTTGTAATCTTCTAAAATTCAAACGGAAAATTTGCTTTGTTGGATAAAATTAAACGACAAAAATTAAAGGAAATTACACCTCTAGTCCGAATCATCAAGTTTTAAAAATTATAAAAATTGATAGAGAACTTCTGTAGAAATAAAATAAATATTACTGAGAAAAAATTTTTATAATAATTTTTTAATTTTAAGATATTAAAAAAGTGATTTTTGTGCAATAATATGTCTCACAGGTATTGAAGAAAGATTTAAAAAATAATAATAAAATTTAAAATTAAAAATCTAATCAAAATTTTGAAAATCCATGACTTTTTCATGATTCATATCATATCACGTATATGTACAACTATTAGAAAATTGTATTTAAAAATAATGTGCCAACCTATAAAGATCAGTCTCTTGAAGATCGAGAACAGTGCAAAAGTAATTAGGGAAAAATGTAACGGTATCACAAATAAATGAAAAAATAGCAGCAATACATTTTATATTACTTTTATTGCATTTTATTCAATTTGTTTTATCTACCATCAATAATCACTGTTATCGCATTCCATGTTTGATAAATTTAGAGAAGCAGAATTAATAAGAAGCTAAATTTCTAGAATAAATCTCGATGAGGTATTTAAAGATTTTTTAAAAATATAAACTACTTTTTATAAAAGAAAAAAGGGAGAAAATTCGAGATATTTGATAAACTCAGGAAAGACTTAGGGAAAATTGTTAATGCGGGAAGATCACTTTAGATTTTATACAACACTAGCAGAATCCTAACGATATTGCCTGTTAAATAAACAATGTTGAAGAAATAAAAGAAGCATGAAAAATACGAAAATGATAAAACAAAAGTTATAAAAATATCGATTTTACACTTTTTTTCCTTTATGGCATCACCTGTTGAACTATATACAATGACAATCAAAACAAATAACTGAAAAAAGATGTGAAAAAAAAAGAGAGAGAAGCAGAAAGAATGAGATTCGAAAGTTAATTGCACACAATTATATTTATTAGAGTTTAAATTATATAAAAATTTAGAAGTTCTTTATTTCCTAATTTGGTCCTTTGTCAAATTTAGAGAAAAAGTACAAATTCTCACTTCTTTTTTTTTCCTCCTGGAAATGATGAAGAAAGATTTTGAACTCTCCAGGAAAACAATTAATTAAAAATCAATGGAAAATGACTTTTCAGCAGTTTTTTTTATCTATCTATCTTGCTAAATTTAGGAGAAGTGCTCAAGGTATTATCACAAAAAAATCTGAAAAGAATAAAGGAATTGGAATCTTTTTTTGAAATTATTTTATTATTTTTTTACTAAATTTTTGGGAAAAAAAGACTTTAAAAAATCAAACAGTAAATTATGGGTAGTGATGCAAAAAATTTTTTAAACGCAACATCCATTAATTCGATTTTGAATTTATCTCTTTTTTCTAAGGTCATTAGAAACGATACTTCGAATATATATCCAAGAAAAACTACCCAAAATAATGCTAAATATCAGATCAAAAATTTTTATATTTAATTTTTTTAATTCGAACTTTGATGTGCTTTGAATCACTCTTACAATAGTTATGTGCTAAATTCCATAATAATAAGTGCAATAGATTTATCTGGGCATTACTAGCAACTGATATTACCGTATTCACTGTTATTCCCATCTATATATGTAGATATAAAAAAGATGGATTTTAGACATATTAGTTCAGTATGATAAACTATTTTACTCTATTTTATACATTCTAGTTACAAAATTTTGAATACATTATTTGCTCCGTGTATACTTCCATAGCAACAAAAAACATTTAGAATAGATACATAAATTCTATTCTACAATCATTGTTATTAAGATACAAATCGCAAGGACACAACTATGTTTAAATATTTATGTTTGAGCATTGTTGTTTGCAGAATAGAAGAAACGTTCTTGAATTATACATCTCACAATCGTATTGATTATAAACTTTCCTTTACTGAAACACTTTGTAGCCACATGAGTTTAGAGTAAAGTGTAATTTTATACCTTCGATATTTCTATATAGAAAGTGTATTACAATTAAAACCTAGCGTATTTTTTAAAATTTTTAAATTACATAAATCCGCTTTCATTATAATCACAGTCCAATAAAAGCCAAATAGATTTTTGAGCATTTATTTATTTCACATATTAAATCTTAGAATGCAAGTGAAGCTGAACAAATTTTTCATCTCATTTTGTCCTTGGCATTTTCATTAAAAGTTTTTTGTCTGTATTTTCTATACATTTATGATGGTGAAGTATAGATGCTTGGAATCGTACTGACGGATGCGTTGTTAAACAGAATTTATTGATATTTCAAGTCAAAAGTTACGCCAGATTTATGGTGCACGAACAGCATCAGCTGTTATGTTTGATGTCAAAAGTCATAAAATCTGAGTTTGTTATGTATTTCTCGAAGATAGAAGAATTCCAGAAGGATTAGTTTAAATATTTGAATAACTATCTAATAAGAAACTTTATGATTTGAATGGAAACATGGAATTAGATTTATTTTTTTCTGCCTTTCAGCATGTTGTATGTTAGTATTAACTTTTTTTTTCTCACTATGATCACTTTTTAACGGCAACAAATCTTCTCAATTTTTTTCATATTTTTTTTTACTGGAGTTGAGTGTTTTTTTTTTCTATCATTATAATTTTCCGTTGTTAACGATGATTATAAAGATCTAATGTTATTGCTGACATTGAAATTTATACAAAAAATTCGCTTTTTGTTATTAATAGTCCTTTTTAAGGGTTATAAATTTTTGAATTTTTCTCATATTTTTTTATTGGAACTGTATTATTTCTCTTTTTGATGCCGTTATAATTTTTCAGTTATTAAAAATGATGATAAAGATCCATTGCTATTGCTGACATTAAAATTTATACGACTGAGGTCAGAATTAAAAATAAAATTCTTCATTTTCTTACAAAACTCAGAAGTTCAAAGATTCAGGCGATTATTTAAATGGCATTTAAATGGAATTAGTACATAATTTATGATGATTGAAACTAGCAAGAAAATTAGTAATCATATTGACAATTTGTTTAAGGAGGTAACCTATATTATTTGCTTGAAGTCTGATTAAAAATCGCATTCTTATCCAAAAGCATTGCGTTTCATTTTTATATTCAAATTTTTAAGGGAACTGAGAAAGTTTAAAAAAATAAAAAATTTGTCAGACGATTCTTGAAACATATATATGCAGTATTAATTAAATCACTGCCATGTTTTCAATAATTTTTGATGGTTAATTATGATATAGACCTTTTGGTAAGAAGTAAATCATGGTCAAAGAGACTGAAAATGTTTCAATTTCTTTTTCCTTTCTAGATAACCAAAATAAACCCAATTGTGAAAATATATATATATCTTTATATTGTATTAATTGTTTCAAATTTAAAATCTTTCATGTATTTTTCCCAAGCACTAATTAATTTTTTTTGCAGCGCTATTGGTGGCTAAGTCGTCCTTCGCCATCGAACCAGAGCTCGATGGCGATGCCAACATCTATGATGCCGTGGTAAAATCTCTTCAAGAATTGAAAGTTGAGCAGTTGGCTGAAAAAGTTGGCGCTCATCTCACACCACACGTAATTCAGAGAGCTGACAGTGTTTGCTATGATGAATTGGGTTGCTTCGACAAGGAGGGAACCTTCAAACACTTGAAGCAACTTCCAGAACCTCCAGAAACGGTGAACACACAGTTTTTGCTGTACACCAGAAAGAATCCACATTCTCCTCAATTTATAGATTACAAGAAACCTGAAACAATTGTCAACAGCAACATCAACCCAAAACTGCCTCTCAAGGTTCTGACTCATGGATTTGGTGGGAAGAACAATTTAACTTGGCTGTGGGAAATGAAAAACGCATTCATTGAAACGGTAACTATTTATAACATCTTTCTGTTAAATAACGCCTAGAGATTTAGTAGATTTAATCTTTCATTTAACTTGAAAATTAATATTTTATTAATCTGCACGTTTTTATTTTTTAAAAACTAATTCTTTAACATTATTTGACTTTGATAGAAGAGGATATATAAGAACTTTAAGATTTGAGAAAACTTGAAAAAAGATAAATTTAAAGATGAACGATATAAATGATGTTTTAATTTTTAATATCGAATTTTAATGCAGTGAAATGTTGCTTAATAAGCATAATTCTTTATTGAGTCTTACTCGTAATGGGAAACAATTTCAATCAAAACAAAATAGAAGGACGGGATTCACTCCAAAAGCTATACTCCCACAAATTTAAATTAATCTAATGTATTATTTATGTTGCAAGTTTTTTAACTAGATAATTGTCTAAAGTCATTTTTTCTTACCTGTGTTTCAAAATTTTACGAAAATTAGAACAATATTATTGGTAAATAAATTTGTAATGAGCACAGCTATCGCCTTATTCGGGTGATATGTTTCTCAACATATAGTGTAACAGTGTTGAGGCAGTTATATCCACCTTTTCTGGCGAAATCTTCACAAAATCTTCTAGTGATCCAGACTGCAGTTTCTAATTAAGCTCGTATTTGTACAAGAATATTATTGAAATATTTCTACCTCTAGATATGTGAAACTGTGGCGCTTACCTAAGTATTTCGCTTTTTTATTTAAAAAAAAAACCATTGATAACAAATGTTAAACACAGATTAATAGCCAAAATTTTGAATATGGCGTCATGATATAGTCTTATCACTCGTTCTGCGAAACACTGATGGTTAACGAGTCACTTTTTTTACATTTTCCTTTGCTCGTTATACGAATCGGTCATTATTAGAGGCATTTGTTAAACGAAATTTGATTGTATTAATGTAAAAAATAGCAAAATGTACCTAAAAACATTTACATTAACTAATCTATTCATTCATCATTACGTAAATAGAACAAGTATTTAAACCACGCTTACTTCGATTCCTATTAGGGCTTTAAATTAACTAACCTTTAAATTTAAAGAAATTTTACTTATAATAATTATTAATTACACGTTAAAACCCAACGAAAAATGGTAAGGTCTTTTTGACGTTTTCTACTGAAATTATTACATATGTATTATTAAAACCTTTTTAAGAAATTAAACAAATGAATTGTTTAAATGTTTGTAAGAAAAGTATTTATAAAGCAGCCACTCAATATAGGAACAAATAGTCTCAGGTGAAATGCAGAATAAAATAAAAGAAAAAATATTTTGAAACCTCCAAAGACTTTACTTTCTTTGTTGAAAAAAGTGAAATTTCTGTGATTTTGATAAAGTCAAATATTTATGGCATAACTGATAAAGAAGGAAAAAAAAAAAAAAAAAAAGAAGACTTGTGTAAAGCAGCTTTTTCACAAGACCAATTATTGCCAACAAAGGAACATCATGCCTACTTCAGGAACAATATGGGTTCCCAACGGGACTATTGGAAATGGTTGTCTCATAGGGAAAACTGCCACTGTCCCATTGAGGTCATGTGATCTTCTTGAAGCAAGCGTGGCCTACTATTGCACACAATAGTTGGCTAACCCTACTTAAAGCTCCCCCACCTCTGACATATTTGGTAGTATGTTCAAATCCAGGTCTTTCCCCAATTATGAAAAAACTTGATATTTTGCATCTCAAAAAAGAAATAATAATGAAAATAATGTCAGAAGCCTTGCTTTAAACCTTTCCAATTTTGCTCTTCTTCCTATAGGAAGACGTCAACGTTATAATCATCGACTGGAGTTTAGGAGCCCGTGTGCCATATTACGTTGCTGCTGCTGTGAACTCAGAGTTGGTCGGAGCCCAAGGAGCCGTCCTCTACTACACCATCAAAGACAAACTCGGCATTATGGAAAAGGATCTGCACGTCGTCGGTTTTAGCTTAGGAGCCCACGTGGCTGGATTTTTCGGTAAAAGAATGAAAGAACTGAGAGGAACTAGACCCGGAAGAATTACAGGTAATTATTCAAATAGATTCGTTCTGTGATACAACAACAATTAAAAAAAATGAATAAATAATGATTTGTAAAGTTGTACAATCCTGATCTATACTTCTATAAGCTGTAAGGACATGGGTTTGGAAGAAAATGTACCAGCTAGAGTGGTCTCTATAATACTTTCTAGCTTACTCTCTTATAAACTTGCCATGCCAGAGACCGCTTTAAATGGCAGTGTTGTACAATAATTACGAAATATTAACTTTTGGCGTGAATTTTGCATTTTTACTGAATCTATCGTGACATCCTCAGTGAGTTATTTAGCAATTAATTCCTGACATGCATTAAGAGTATCCAAAATACATGGCAACAAAGATGCAGATTAATCTCGAGTAAAAACATTTAGTATACAAAATAAGTAATGATACTGAAGCTCTTTTCATACGATTCGTGCTTTCGCATTCTAATTCCAAATTGGCTACTGCAGTTTGCCGTATAACTTTATATTGACTAAAACCGAAGTTTTTTTTCTGGGAAAATTCTGCACTTATATCAAGACTCGAGACTTGGGTAGTCAAGTTTGGGTACATTTTGTAAGTAACGAGATTTATTATAAATTTTCAAATTAGTCACCACGGCATTCATCAAACGTTCTAATGGATACTGCTATAAGATTCAAGTTATTGCCGCAGTAAAAGTAAAAAACAAAAACCAAAAAAAGCGAATATTAGTTCGAAACACCTTAGCACAACAATGCTTTAGTCTTATTAATTTATCATGCTTTTATTATTGAAATTTGCTTTCAGTTACATTGAAGAAATAAAATGGATGCAAAAATTTAGTTAATTTTAGTTCAATGCGCTTTTGTGAAAACATAGTAATTAAAGTAGTGTAAAATACTGTAGTAAAATATACATCAAAATGTTTTAACAAAATTATTAAAATTCGTGTAAAATTACAGAAAAAATAAATTTTAAAAATGATTTTACTATAATGAAAGGCTTCGAAGTCAATGAGAAAAAAATGTCAAACCTAAAAATTATAATTTTTTAAATCGAAAATCTATGCAAAATTCTGAAAAATCATTCTTATTTAAGGCCTATTACTTAAGAATTAACTAAATGACCAAATCTATTAATTCTAGATCAAATGTCTACTTTGTAGAATGATTTTCTCATTTTGCATGTCCTACTACCAAATTAACTTATTAACATAAGAATATACAAAACAGTTCTTAATAAAATAAAATAATTTCTAATATTATTATTTGTCTATAAGTTACTAATGTAAGATAGTACAAGGAAGTCATGTAAACTTAGTAAGTTATGTTAATAAACCACGAACAATTCAAAAAATGATAGAATAAATTTATTTTAAATAAATACTGCCCTAAGACCATGTTAAAAGAAACTTGATTTTGCCATTCACCTCAAGCACGACCCAGACCATTCATCACATTTCTTTACAAAAAATCATCATGTTTCTATATTATTTATCTTTTATCGTCTGCGTAATTCCATCAGCGGTCTATTTATGGATCTTTTATTGCATTCGACAGACACATTAGTGATGATATTTTAGCAATGAAAAATTGATGGTTTTTATTCTGGCAGATTCTAGAGACAGATTTTTTTTATGAATAGAACAGAATATTTTTAAAAATCGTAGCCAATCTGCCAATTAATATACTTTAATTTAATTTAAATATAATTTAAAAGAATTCTTCCAATATAATTTAAAGAATTCTTAAAGAGGAGTCAAATTTTAAATCTTATTTTAAGTCATTTCTTAATATTTTCTTGAATGCGAAGAAAAAAAAAAAAAAAATTGAGGTCATTAAAAATTGGACAGAGAGATTTTACCATCTCAAATTTCTTTGTATCTTAAAAATATATAAATGAACAATCATCATTAGTTTTTTAGAGTGTGTTTTATAAATAATTAAATAAGAAAAATAGCATCATTAAATAAGAGAACATTTTGGATTGATTCTAACAGCAGCTAATTTAAGATAAAAATTAGGAAATTAATTAGAATTTGCATTTTCATTTTAAAATGTCATTACACTTACTCTTCCGATATTATTAATAGCATTTACCTGAGAAAATCATTAGCAAAGAGTTTATGCAGGGAAGAATATCATAATTGCATTAATCAACAGATTTTAATTGAAGAGTAAGCATGAATTTTTTTAAATCGATCCTTTTCTGGGCATTAGCATAAGCATGAAAACACACATCCTTGTTGTGTACTATTATATTAAAAATGGATTTCATATTTTTTTCTAAGTGTTTGCGTAAATTAGTAAATACTAGCCGCATTTGGCGATCAGCTTGTTCGCCATGAGTAATGCGTTCTAAAATTTTCAATTAAATCATATATTCATTAGCCTTGAAGTAATTCCGGGCATTGATTGCCCTAAAATTAATATTTTCTTTAAGATGATGGACGGAAAGCTCTAAAAAAACACGTTTTCCTAAAAATATTCTTTAATTTTATAAATCAGTTTTAATTATTGATTTAGAAGACTGATTGATGTAGCAACTTTTATTTAAAATATTAATAAAAATATTTTGTAAAATATGGTTGACAGAGTAAAGTATGAAGAAATCTAAAACTCATTATTTATAAATACATTGTTTGACTCAAACTACATAAAATGTAATTATTTACTTCATTTAGATCAAATTAATAGTATTAAACAATATATACGCCTATTAATAATATTTTACAAATCGGCCATTGGATTGGAATTTGAATGCATATCCTATCTAAATTCAATCTTACATAAATAATTTATTCAATTAATGATTTAAATATTGCAAACGATTATAGAATCCTTTGCCTTGTATTTTTTAAAGAAAATATCACATTTTATATTTATTTTAATTTATCCAGTCAAATTAATTGTTTCAAAATTAATTGAGTAATCATTTAATATAATTTTAACTAAATTTTCTTAAAAAGATTATGGAGAAAATTTTTTATAACTTTCAAGTGGTCATGCCATCTATATTAACATGAAATGTATCGTGTATATCCTAGAAATATAAAACTAGCCGCCTTTGGTGACCAGCTGGTTCGCCAAGAGTAATGCGTTCTAAAATTTTCAATTAAATACTTAGGTGTCTTGCTCTCTTTATAATTTCTCTGCCAGATATACTTAAACATCGAAAGTCATGTAACTCATATTATTATAGAAGCCTGACGATTATTTATTCATTGCACTACTAAGTCGGGATTTCAATGCATATCCTGGCTAAATTCAGTCAGGTTTATCGTAAATAAAGAAGATTTGTTGAATAAATTATTTAGATACTGCAAAAGATTATAGAAACCTTTTCTTTGCATTTATACTTTTAGAAAATATCACATTTTACATTTTTTTTATTTTATCCAGTCACGTGATAAAAGTTGCATTTCTTTAGATTTAATCTGTGATGATAGTTGTTTTTTTCCTTAATTTGAACTTCGGTCATTGTTTTCTTTTATTTTATCCAGTCACGTGCTAAAAAAACATGGGTGAAATATTTCTTAGAAAATTCGTTAAAAATAGAAGCATAAGTTATACATTAAAATACTGATACCATTAGAAAGTTAATTTTTTAATCTTTAAATTGATGTAAAAATCATGTTTGTGCAATAATATTTTCGGAAGTTATAGCGGAAAAACGTCGAAATTTCGCTTAAATTTTAATTAATTCAAATTCTAATTAAAAACTCGAAAAAAGGGTACCAAGGTGCACATTCCCGACTTCCAAGGAATACATGTACCCCATTTGGTAGCTGTAGGTCCAACGGTCTAGTCTGCGCCAACACACACACATATTGAGCTTTATTATAAGTATGGGATGATCTATAACGGAGAAAATAAGCGTAATTTACATTTTTTTTCTATTTTTCACTATTATAAATTTTCACAACAGAATATTTTTAATTACGATAAATATATAAAATAATAATTTTAATAGACGGCAGCATATTTTTATCTTCATTCAAAACATAGTATCAATTTATTTCATCTGTAATAAGATTTATGATAAAGGAAACTTTATTCTTCTCCTAAGCTATGCGAAAGTGAAAAATGTCAAAATTTCTGTCTGTGCGACTTCTGTCATAAATACTCTCAGAAGTTGTTTCAAAACATTTCTGCGACAGCTGCGTAAATATGGATGAATCAAGTCACACGTGTAGCTGGCTGTCTTTAAAGTGACATCGTGTCATAAAATGTCTTCGTTCTGAGTTTTCTAAAATAAATTTCTTAAAAATAACTTTCTTGAAGTAAAACATTATCCTTCTGTTCAAACATGAATAAAAAGTGATGACGCAATTCACATGAATTTTTTTCCTGACCATTGTCTTTTTATTTAAATCTCATCTTTAGCATTTTAATTTTCTGATATAAAAAGATAGGTCATTTGAATAAAACGAGAATCAAGTGTTAAAATATTTTTTGAGGATCATAAGTTCGATAATCTCATCTCATAGTCTGCTGAGATTCTAGTCTTTTTTATTTATTTATTTATTTTAATCTCATCTTTAGTTTTTTTAATTTTTTTTATATTAAGAGATAGGTATTTGAATAAAGCGAGGGTCAACTGTTAATTTATTTTTTATGGAACAAAAATTTGATAATCGTATCTCAAAATAGTACTATATGGAAAAGTATGGTTCATTCTCCACCCACCAAAAAAAATTAGATGGAGGAAGTAATAAATCCATTGATATAAAAACTTTTTTTGTTCATTTTATTAATTATAATTAAATTGTTAATCTACCAAAAAATATTTATAAGCTCTAAAATTCGACAATATAGTATCTCAAAAAATAGAGCATCAATTTAATTAAAAAATTAAATAGATGTTCTGTCAAAACATCCCCTCCAAACGAAAAGAAAAAATAGTCGCAGGAAATGATAAATCCATTGATGTACATTTTTTAATCTTAATTAAATTGCAAATATGATAGGAAATTATGCATCATTTTATTGTTTCCTCAGGGTGATTATGACATCATGTCGGCGTTACCGCGGAAAGGAACTATAGGTGCAGTAGGTTTTGAAAGGAGCCATGAGCACCTATGGACAGAAGTCTGACTTCCAGTTGATATGAAGATAACACTCACACACTCGTGTTCACAACTCCTTTTCGGGGGGGGGACTCTTTCACACACCTCACAAATAGAACACAGGATGAGGAACAACCATACCCGAAACAGGACTCAAACCGGCACACTCAGATCATGGGGAAGAAGCGCTACCCCTAGGCCGGGGTACCAGCGCTTCTTGAGCCTATGAAAATCAAATAAGATAATAACTATGTAATATTCCGTTTTATTTCTTAAGAGTTGTGATTATTTCTATTAAATTATATCCTTCCATACTAATTTTTTTCTGATAAATATTTCATTTATTTTTGATACAGACGCAACCTTAAATCAATATAGAGTGGAATTCTAATGAATATTTCATTAATTTTTCTAACTGGCAGAATATTTTTCTGTCTTTAAGAAATTAAAGAAAAATCAAAATTTGTATTATCTAACAACACTATCCCTCTGAAAGGAATAAAAAGAAACAAAATTTAAAATAATATGCATTAAAATAAAATCATAAATGAAAACGAAATAAAAAAAAAGAATTTATATTGCATACTTATTGTGTAGATTCTTATTGGAAGATTACTTATTGCAATGGTTTTCATGATACAATTTTGGGAAAATTTCTGCATATCCATTTATCATATTAACAATCTGCAGATTGTTAACACAGTTAAATTGAAAGTTTTTGATATAATCTTAACTGCCCGGAATGGATTATAAGGATAATAAATTATTCGATGAATTCTTAGATAGGTTATTTAGCTCAAAGCGGGTAGAAATGGTGTGTGATTTAATTTTCATTCCTCTATAACTCCTTTGCGATTGAAAATAGAAAAATAAATTGATTTAAATGTAGACAGAAAATAACTTTCATTAATTAAGACGAGTATTTCTTATGCAAAATGTTTTTCGGTACCTGCAAGTGCTCAGATGTTAGGGGCTGAAAAATAATTTTCAATCCCTAACTTCGGCTATTTTTAACACAATCTGTACTGCTAAATTTCAATAAATAAATAAAAAATTGAGATTACTTTCTTTTTTTTTTTAATTTGAAGCTGTTTAAATGACCTTAAACTAAAGTTTAATAACATGAAGAATACGTATATTCTGTATTTTTTTTATGAATTTTTTTACTTGACCAGAGTAAAAATTTAAAAAAAATTAATTTATCCCTGTCCCGCTTCAATTCAGAGGTTAACCAGTTGGGACAAAATGTTGAAAATAGGTAATTTCAGCACACACAGAAATGATAACATTAATTTTCTCCTAATAATACATAGTATTCAAAATAATACGACATAATTTGTCTTTTTTTTGTCAAATAATAATTAGGTATGATTTAGATAAATTTCTAATATGTGATTGTACATGTTACATTTCATATTTTCTGATTCTAAATATTCTATAAATAAAATAATTATTAAAAAAATTCTCGAGAAACTAATTGTTTCCTATATTTTAATATTTAAAAAACATTCTTTTTCAATCCGAAAAGTTACCACTTCAAATTTAAGTATGATTAAAATAATTCGTTCTTTTCAAATCTATTTAAAATGGCGGAATCTGAGTGTGTTCAGATTTCGCTTGTAAAGCGAGAATGGAAAGAACTCACTGATTGTTTCGTTTCTTAGCTAACTACTGAATACACCTACTCTATATACGTATGTAACAACGCCTTGATTAAATATATTCTTGACTTTATGACCCATTTTTTAAAAACATGTCTGCTAAACCAGGTCACTCTTTTATAAGATAATTGATAGTGAGAGAAAGCTAGATATTCCACTTTTACGATGAAAACAATATTAGGCGAATATTTCTGTTACGAAATTATTTAATTACACGAATATAATAATATAATAAGCCGCAAGAGCTGAAACACCCTTAAACAAAGTGCTAATCAATCGTTGCGCCTGTAAAAGTATAAATAGAGATTTAAAAATTGTATTTATTTTTCTGCAAAATCGAATTCTACTGATAATATTTCCATTTGTTGAAAGAATTAATATGTATATTATTTGAAAATACTGAGTTGTTTTCATTTTTCATTAGTTATAACCATTATCTTGTATGCTTTTAGAAATTATTCAAACATTTTAAACTTTACTTATGGAATTTATTACCAATTTTAGTTTTTTTTATAAAAAGAGGAATTCTTGTTAAGAAAAATCTTTAGAAAACTTAATAAAAACTTTTTCTGTCAAAGAAATTGCAAAATATTCAACAGTTTTCCATTTCTAGGACAAACATATTTTTAATAGTATGTATTAACACTATTTGATTGGCAATAAACTTTCTTTTTATTTAAGGAAGAATAAAAAAAAAGAAATGTGCTAAAATACGAAATTTTTTTCTGTTTCATGTATATCATTTACACTTTATTAACCAGAGTTATTTCTACAACCGTATAAAATTAATGAGATGATTCATCACATTAAATAAGCAGAAAAAAAGGAACACTGCATTGATTACAATTAAGCACTATTTACTTATTTTTTAAGAGTATAAACTATCGTATTATTATTGGAATTTTTATAAACAATATGACTAAATTTAGTGCTTTTAATACCAATGCATTAAACATAATTATAATACTAATAAGGTAGTACTAATATATAACTACTTTATATTGAATATAATAATTAAAATTAAACATTTATTATAAAAAATGAAGAAAATTATACTTAATGGTATATCTTCATTACTAATTACCCTTTTCTTATTTTATGCCAACTATGCATACGAAGGAAAATCTTTTAGTTAAAAGATTTTTAATCACCATTTGACGTATTGATTGCTTGTAAGTATGAAATACAATAAGAAGTATTATGAATCGAATTAAATTCATTCAATGGTTTTCCTAAATTTCCGACTAAAACTTTTTTTTCTGCCAAGATTTCTTTAATTTTTGTTTAGAATTACCGCCAATCACCCCATTACCACAGAACTATGACCCTCGATTTCGAAATATAACCTTCGATACTTAAGTTAGGAGTAGTAATTTATTTTTAACATTATATATATTTCGCTCACAATTGTAGAGCTGTAATATGTAATTTTTTTTGTTGCAGGAATAAAAAAGTATATGAATGTATATTTTGGAGGACAACTAAAATAATTGCAAAAGTTGTAACAATTAAAGCTAACAATTAAGCTAACAATTAAATTAAACAGCTAACAATTAAAGTATTCGAAAACAATACAATTTCTTCCATCATAACAATAAATAAAATAAAAAAAACGCAAAACACAAAAAAGTAAAGATTAATTTCTTTTTAATTTCCTTTTCAAGAAATATTTATTTGCTTCAAGGTTATAAAAACAGTTAACCTTATAAAGAAAAGAAGAAATGATTTTCATAATGGCAGACGATAACTATAAAATGTTCTTTTTCATCATAACTAAAAGATATTAATGAATATATTTAGTTCTATATCCAGACAGTTGATTATTCTGTAAATGATTTATAGCGACTTGATCGTTATAGGTTGTCTTTTTTTTGTGTGTAGAACACAATGTTCTACTTGTACTTTCAGGGTTATTGATTCTAAGTTCATTTTTTTGACATGAGCTGAAAAAAGTTTAATATTGTTATATAAATGAAATCTATTTTTAAAGAACTAAGTCTTTAATGGCTTCTATAGGTTTATTGCCCTTTTCAAAAATATGATATCAGAAATATTTTAAGATAAAATTGTGTATCAAGTTGCAAGAAAAGAATATTATCGCTATTAATAAAAAAGGAATGTGAATGTATGCTTCCGTCAATTACATATACGTATATTTGTTGACCTTCTGCAATGCTTGGCCTAAAATTACAAAAATTAGCATAAATACATTGTGGAAGGTAGAGATGTGCAATTGAGAGTGATTTCAAAGATATTTTTATTAAAAATTTAATGAATTCCAAATCAAGCAAAATATCAGTTCTGAAAATAAATTACAGAAACGAGGCATTTACACAATTTTAAAATTCAAAAAATTACCATTTTAGTACAATATAAATTTAGATCTTTAACAGATGTAATAATTTTTGAACTAATTTTTTTCAATTATATTTAAGTGTGCATCGTTTCTTTAAAATTCAATTATAATCCATGTAAAGAAATAGCGATTTTTGAAATTTCAAATAGAATATTTATTAATTTAAAACTAAACGGGATGTTGAAAATGGTCCACGATAATTTTAAAAAACACTATTTAAGTGAACACTCTAATTTTTAATTAATTAAAATTCTAAAAAAAATTCAAGTCGTTCTGAGATGCAGATTTCCACCCTGCAAAGTATATATGAGCCAAATTTGATAGATCTAGGCCAAAAGATCTCATCGGTAGAGAACAACACACACAATGAAGTTATAGTATCTCAAAAAAGCAACATTCATTTAGAAGATAGATTAACCAGATAAATTATGGTACTATAACTCCACGAAACATGATTTCTTTTAAAAGGTTTCATGCACATAATAAACAGAATCGGTGCACTTTTTTGCTTTTTCTACCTGGTTACTAAGACATTTAAAAAACACCACTTAAATATCTATCAAAATTAAAGCATTATATACATATATATGTGTGTGTGTGTTTATAAAGCGATTAAAATATGAACATGGTTTTTTAAATTTCTTCAAAATTAAAAATACAAAATATACGAGCAGTTTGTGGCAGACACTCAACTGAATATTTGAGACCAATTATGCTTCCATAATCCGAGTTACTTATAATATGTTCGATTGCTATTAGAAGAATTTCGAAATTTGAGTCAAGAATATAGGGATGACCTTTGCCTGCAGTATATTATTTTTTTGCAAGCATATTCTTACTCCATCTCTTACGTTCCCATCCACCTTTAAATAACGTTTGAAGGATGTTGGAACACTTCCACGGGAAATTTTAAGCACTGATATGTATTGGAGCGGATCCAGGACTAACCATTCTATTCTTTTTCACTCAGTTTGTTTGCTCCTAGTTTATATTATTTAGTAGGCCTTTGCTGTTATGGTTGGTAAAAGAAATAAAAAAAGCTTTGTTGACGCATTTTTTTATGTTTTGGAATACTCAAGACGACTCTCTCAAGGATGCTAAATAACCGGAAAGAAGAATATTTGATACAAGTAGAGTTCGAATGTTGCTTTTGTTCCATGAAAACAAACGAATAAGTTGATTGAAATAGCTTTCTGCAACAAACACAAAGTGTTTTGAACCTGCATCTTTTTAGAACGAATCTTTCAAAATATTGAAGCAGTGGCGGATTTAGTTTTTTTGTGTCCCTAGATAATGCATATTAAGAAGCCCCATTTTTAATAAAACTATGATTTTAGCTTTGCATTTCAAAATATTTTTAGTTAATTTATTTTAAACATAATGTTTTATAATGTTATGTAATGTTAAATATTTTTAAAACTTTACAATCAATATATGTTTTTATTTATTAATTATGACTCCATATTGTGGAGGCAACTATGTTTGTACATAATGCTATTAAAGCAGAGGTTATTAGTAATGAAATATATAGAGACTTGATTAGTTATGATAAAATCTTAATATTATTATAATATTTTATCATTCATATATTTAGAATTTTTTATAAATTTATTTATTTGGCTACTAATAAAAAGAGTTTTTTGCTATATCTACTTACGATCTCTTATTAGCCAAACGGCCTAGTTGAAAATCCGCCACTGACTAGGAAATGTAATTTAATGGGAAAGAATTCAATTTTATCAATTTGAAGTTTTTTCATGCAAAAAATGAGCAAGATTCGCTTCCAGTTTCACATCTTAACTTTACTTCTTTATGTTGCCATTAGTGGTTAAATATTGACAAAAAATAGATATTCTTATTGTCAGCCTTATATATATAAGCAATGATTTCTCTTAATTTAATTTTAAGTAATTAATTTTTTTATCTCATGTTGATATATGTAACTTTATTCTAAAATTTTTTAATGTTTCCTGGTCCAACTTTCTAACTAACAACTTTCGTATAAAAATCCTTAACACCTATGAATTCCTTTCAAATATACCAAAAATTTCCTTTCCTAAATCGACATGTATGTAGATTTAGATTCTCATATTACAATTAGGTGGGAAAACTCTTACTTTGCCCTTTTGTTCTGGTACAAATAAAAGCGTTCCTACTTTTCCTCATGTACAAACATAAAAGAGAAAGCAAAAGAATATAATTTTATTTCGTCCAGGTTTTTTAGAATTCGTATATTATTCCCTTAAGAAGTTTAAATAATATCATTGCCATTTAGTTTGAACGAAAGCATTGAAAATCATCCCTAAAAATATCATTATGGTTTAAGGATAATAGAAAAGAATTCTTGATTTTTGAAGATATATCAGAATGGAGGAATCATTCCTCAAATAATCTTATTTCCCTACACGTAAGTTTATGAAATTTTTTTGATTAATGCAAAAACCATAAATATTTCTAGAAAAGGCATCATATATTATTGAAGAGCTTTAAAAATCCCATCAGATTCAATTGTGCTATGCATTTCTTCAGTAGCGACACAAAATCGAAGGGAACGAAAGGTTCCAATATTCTGTGCTTAGATGTTATTCTCCTTAATTCACTGTATAAAATTATGAATCTTGAACGAGGCCATAGATTTCATGAGTGCTCAGGTTTTTATTTCAGAGTTTTATTCATGAGAGTTCTTTTCTTCGTTGTATAGGTAGGTAAAAAAAATTGAATGCCTAATTTGGATGGTGATTTATCGATCAATTGAAGCCAAAATTTGATTCTGAACTAAATTTTATTAACAAGATCACATAACAAATTTTATTATTTATTTATACCTTGCTTATTAAGTTATCGCGTTTATATGCATGTGTAATAACAAACTGATACATGGCCAACTCCTCGTCGGGCTGCGTTCAGTTTAATACGAATCTACATTTCAGATTTATTTTGAAAAAGTTAAGTATTACATTATATTCTTACAACTTTTTATACTTTGTAATTATCGGATTTGTTTCCATCAGGGTCGATAAATTTCCTGTGAATAGAAATTTTCCAAAATTTGATAAAAAAAAAAAAAGACCCCATTCCAAATCTTATCTATCTAACTCAAAGCCATTTTAAGTTCTCCTGCTCACAAACAAGCGCAGATAGTTCCAAAAATGCGCTTTTCGGACTTAAAAGGGTATAAAATGTGAAAGTTCATCAATATATATATATATTGCGATATTTTCTTTCAATGTACTTCGTATGGACTAGAGTAAGGAGGATACAGTTATCTGATCAAAATAATAACAGATAGAGAAAGAGTTGTAAGACAAGCATATGCAGATGTCATCTACAAGAAGCCTTTTGAATGTATTCATCTAATAGCACACCGATTAGAACATATTAACCTTCATTTAAAGACAATTAAATATCTTTTCCATAAAAATGTAAATGACTTCTGAAGCCCTAAATAGCCTTATTAGTAGACAGGCTGCATTATTCTCCAACAGCTGAATTACTTTATTTATTTCTAATATTTTTCGTGGTTATATATGAATTAAAAGCAAAGTAAAAATGGTAATTACATGAAAGTAATATAACTTTTAATCACTTTGAACTTTTAATCACTTTTAATGATTTAATTTTTTTCGATGATTTTAAATGTGGGATTTATTTTTCTACAGTAACTGTGTTTGACTTCATTTTACTGTTACATTATATGGTACAGATGCAATGATGGTCCTCCTACATTATTAAACGGTGTTAGCAGAGATTTATCCATGCTTAATTATAATTCAAGAAAGTATGAAGTCAATTTTCATTCCCTTCAGGTCGGAACAATTTTTTAAAGACCATTCTCCAGGATTTCTTCAATAATTTAATTTTGATCTTCGATAAAATTAACGCTTCCGTGTTCATATTTTCGTCAGAAAACAAACCTTAATTGAAAAATTGGTACAAAGAATCACGGAAATCACTTTACCCTTCCAGCCCAAATAATCAATGAACAGGATCGATCCAGTCCGTTTGTTAAATCGAGCATGGCGGCACTTCAATTTTACCCTTCACAGGAAGAGCAGACGGCTCTTTTCATCTTCTCAGGACAATTTAAAATGAGCTCTGAATATTCTGTAACTGGCGACAATTCAATGTGATATTTTGTCGAAATCTACTGCCGTACGCATAATAGCTTATTGATATTTTAAACCGGAATGAAAAAGATTCATGAAAATAATACCAATTAACACTTTTCATATAAATAGTATACAGGAAGAATAATAAGCTTCAAGAAATTCGAATTCGGAAATTTGTTGAATCTACATTTCAGATCTCCGTGAGTTCGGAAAAGACATTTTTGGAAAATGTGATAAAGATAACTCATAAAGAGCTTGAACTGGAGGGTTCAAATCTGCCATGCTTTCTTTACACTAAATTTGCAGATTTTTATTAAATTTTGTGCTAACCCCATCCAGTGGAAGTCTGTCAAAACGCCTGTTCAAAAATTACATAGTTAATACTATGACTACAAAAAGGATCAAGCTAAGTAGATAAAATTTGGTACACAGATTTAACATCGATAGTGCATACATTCAGCTTAATTTCAGTCAAATAAATTAAGAAATTTATCGACTGTCTGTTTGTAGCTTCAGAAACATGTAAATACGATAATTCATAAACGTAATGACTTAAATGTATCAAATTTGCTATGAAATTTGTTCACTTGTACAAATTTGTGTACAAGTGCAATTTTTTATGAAATCTTTATTTCAATCGAATGAGAAAATTGTAATTAGATTAATGTAATGTAATGTAATTAATGTAAATTATGCAAATTCGGAAATTTGTCGAATCTACATTTCAGATCTCAGTAGATGTAATTAATGTAAATTCAAATTAGATTTTTAGATACTATTAATACATGCTAGAAATTAATAACCTAATAACTCTCGAAGGTTAATGCGATAGATTCAGTAAAAATGCTAAATTTAAGTTATTATTTCCTAATTATTGTATGCCTGTACCTTGTAAGGCTTTCTTTGGCATAACAAGTTTATTAGAGAGAATGGAAGAAAATTTTTAGGAGACCTCTAGATTTAAATATATAATTTCTTAGAATAAAATACCCCTTTTTAACGTTGATTTTTGTTCAGCTTTGTCAGTTAGATCTGTGGTGCATAGTGATTCTAGTATATATTGTAGGAATGCAACTTTTTGTATTTTTTTATATTCTTGTGTACACTTAATATAAAAACAATATTATACATGTCAGATCTACGAATATTATTCACAAATCAATACAAAGTAAAAAAAAAAGATGGATTCAAGAATAATAACATGAAGAAGCATCAAAACAAAATACCATACTAACTCAATTAAGTTATCAATTAGTAATAGAATGCGACTACGCAAGTAAATGAGAAAATTCATTGTATAAAATTTCGTTTCGTAATTTTTCTCCTTCGCGTTTAAATCATGCGTGTATTCATTTCAGCTCTGCAAACTCAGGTGATCAATGAAAAAGAGATATGACGTAGTGAACATGAATTCAATAATGCCTACACCGAGGTAGCGAAATAAGTCGTTTTATTTCTTTAAGTATTCCTTCTTTTTAATATCGCACTTGCTGTCAGCTAGAATAATAGAAATACCGGCCAGCTACAAAAAGTCACGTGATCAGTGCGAGCGAAGAATAGTTCGTAATGAACCAATTAACGAACCAATAGGGAGGTGAATCAGCTGCCGAAGTAAATAACGATTCTTTGCTTTCTTTAAAGATGCGCTTCTTACATCGTAACCTCCTTCGACAGGAAAGCCAAAACAATAATGAGAAAATGAGGGAAATAAGAAACCCGTTTTGCCATGGATATAAAACCACAATTTTGAAAAAAAAAAAAAAAGAATGAAAACACATATAATTAAGCCGTGTTTAAGAAAATGATTACTGAATATGCGCTAATGAATTTGATTACGATTATATTCAGAAATACTTAACTAGACATATTGAAACAAAGAGTATCGGCGTATTCTCCGTTTTGTCAACATAAATTTTATAGTTGCTTAGAATCAAAGAATATTTTTCGAAAATGTATGAGAAAAAATGCTAATA
>JAPMOQ010006023.1:562125-572874 GCA_026543055.1 Argiope trifasciata
CCGTGTCATTCACATTCACGAAACAGCAAAAGTTCAATGTGGAACTTGATGCGAGTAGTACAGGTCTTGATTTAGTTTACATCTTATTTTAACGCATTGCTCTGCACATGAATCGCCAGTGATTCATAGACACTATTTAATTCGAAATGTTGTTCTCTGCTACAATTGAAATAGAGCATAAGTTGGCATCTTATTAGATAAAAGTCTTAATAGAAATTGCTAATATTGCGAAAATTTAAATTCTATGTTTTCAGATGATGTTATTTGTTGAATTAATTCTAATCCACCCCTTTTCTAAATTTGTTCATCTATCAATATATTTTATATGTATTTCTTAATATAGAATATATTTATGAACCAAATTAATATCCTGGAGTGTCATTCAAATTAAGTTATTCCCTAGCTAGGAAATGCTCATATATAAGAAATGCTGAACTATACCAAGCAATTTTTTTAATGAGTAACTTTAACTGGTAATATATTTCATTTAAAAAATGATATTTAAATCATTCAAAAATCAACGCAATTTTTGTGTTTAACGTTATGGCATTATTTGAATAGTTGACGAGAAAAGTTAACTTCAGTAAGGATAATAATTTCACTCGGTTCTGATTTCATTCTATTATGTGTGCGTTGCAATAAGTGTTATTTTTAAAAATCTGTTTTGAATGGAAGTTGGATCATATGAAAAAAATTCATACAGATGTTAGACAAAACATTTTAAATATTTTTTTCTTCCATGCAAAAACTTGTAGCAAATCTAAGATTTGGAAAAAATTTTAAAAAAGGATTTTTATTTTTGATATGAATTGTATTGTAAAGTTTTCTTTAATTAATTTAAAAAATTCCTTTTATGGGCGTTATTTTAATTTTACTTTTCTTTAATTATTTATTATCCAGTTACAATTACATAAAACAGGAAAATGAGATGCAAGAAATATTTGAGAGTACCATGCCTAAAGCTGACTTATTAATTATTAATTAAAAATTGTTTATTGCTTAATTAAAATTATTTTTTAAAAAAATCAGCAACAATTGAAACAAAAGTCAAATTATATTTTATAGGCTAATAATTCGATAATACAAAATTTATTAAAGAGGATAAAACTTAAAGGATCAAAATAGGCATCACTGAAAAAATGCATGGTAAATTAGAATTATTATGTATGTTTACAATCCATCTCTGTTATATTTCATCAATATTCAAAAGAGAGAAGTGTAGTATCTCCAGTAACAACATTAATTGATTCCTAAACACAAATTTGGTTATAAAAACGAAGCTCTGTCTGGAAGAAGAAATCTCAACAATCCAAAAATGCATATGTTATTATTCTATGCCTATTTCTTTTCTTAGATGCAATTATTTGCTTATCAGTGCTTATAAGTATTCAATTCCATCTTAGTAAATTTCCATTATTGTTTCTTTATATCTTATGCATTTATACTATAATAAATGCTAGATTATATTAGCTCATTTGATGGAAACATTCCTAGTGAAAATTATTTTACGTTCTTTGCTCATAAAAAAACTAGCGGAACTTTGGTGAATCCTTTCTGAAACATTTAAGCATTCGAATTTCTTATAACAACAACAAGTACAATTTTCACATAAAGCGCACAAATCATAAAAAAATATTTAATAATGGCTCTTGGGGGAAAAAATTCTAATGCACATAAAAATAAACACATCTTTTTTAAAATTTGGAATATAATATCTCTAATATAAAAATATTTTATGTAAAAATTTAAATCCACAAAATTCACTTATCGTCTGCACTTTTTCGTTAAATGAAATCAGAATATTATTTTCGTCAAATAATTTTTAGAAATTGTAGTTTTTTGTAAAATTACAAACGTAAAAATAAATTTTTGACATCCACTAAAACTATTTTTTTTATAAATTACATGCAATTTTTTTAAATGATAAAAAAATAATAAATGACTGTAAGTGAATAAAATGATTTAAAGTATCTAAAATGTCTTACATCAATAAGAAAGACAAAGTTATAAATAATTTTTTTTTATGCACTGAAAAATAGCTTTTAAAATAACAATCATATTATATCAAAAATCCTAAATCTGCACAACAAATTGTACAGCTTTTTTATTAAAAGAAAATCAACTATTTCATATAAATAATGATGAATCTTTTGTTAAAATCTTTTTAATGCTTCATGGCATTTGCAAAAGAAATTCTAATCAGAAATTCTAATTTTAAAATTATTTTAGATATTAAAAAACAATCATTTTTTTAATTATTATATTTGTAACCAGCGGGTGACCGAGCTCCGCTCGGAGAAAACAGGTATCGAAGCTAACTCGGAGATTTAAATTTTCAATTGTGATTTATCAAAACAATACATGCCATAAGAAAATTTGTGAAACCATTGGTGAAAAAGATAACTGGTTAAACCTCGGCTTTTCATCGTCCACCAGCGATGTCATGTCTTGATGTTCCATTGGAAATCCCCATCTGACTGGTCTCTTCTATGTTTGCTGACCATGCACGGAGCGCTTGGGTTCATATCACCACACGGGTTATGGATCATCCATTTCGAGATCAGTTCCTTGAGTTCTGGATCATCTTCTGGAAACTTTATTAGTTCGCCATATTGGCTATAGATGGCAGCACGTTACCGCTTGAAACCTATTAGCCATTATGGCGAACTAATAAAGTTTGAAAATATCCTATCTGTAACTCCGAATTGCTCGACCGCAGCGCTTCAAAACCGACGCCAATCGATTCCTCGTGGCCAAAAACCCCAGACCCCCAAGTTTACCGGAGTTTATTAATTCTGGGGCGATTTTCGACTTGGCAACCATTCCTCGTATTATAGTATAAGATTAAACTAATTTCTTTTCAGGTATTAGTAATTTATATTACTGATAAATTTAGACCTTTAATCCAGTGTTTCTCAACCTTTTAGTATTCACGGCCTAATTTTCAATCATAATTTTCATTGCGCCCCCCTCCCCCTCCCCACCTCTTACAATAAAATGTATACAGTAATAATATATTTTGAGTATTTTGGAGCTAAACCTACACTACAACCTTAATTTTAAACTTTACAAATTACCAAGAATATGGAAATTTATTGATATTTTGCAACACCGATCCTCAGCTTTGAAAAAACAAGAATCCTATGCCTTTTTATTGCTCTTGAGTCCCCCCATGTCGGGCATTCTCACGGTTTCGCGAGAAGTTTCGATTTGTCTGGTCAGCTTAAAAGTTAAGTTAGGAGAGTACGTAGATGTGAGCAAACGTTTTCTCAAAGGGAGAAGGAGAAAGTTCTATGACGCCAATTTCAATTCCAGACAATCTCATTCGAGTCGATCCTTCTATCGCTATGGATTCTATTCTGAATGTGTACGTTATATATATTTTCGTGTAATTGTAATTCACCGTATTAAATATTCACGGCGGCAGACTTATGCAGAATCATGGATAAATTTTTAAGAGGGCATAAGCGAGCATTAGACGATAGGCAAGCATCAACAAGTACACAGACGAGCGTGGTTCCGAAAATAAAATCAAGAAAATATTCTCAAGAATACTTAAATTTTGGATTCACTAGTACTGAAGTAAATGAAGAAGAAAATCCGCTGTGTATCATTTGCTCAAAAATGTTGGCAGCAGACAGCATGAAACCTAATAAACTTAAACGACATTTGGAAACGCTTCATATTGAGTACGTAAACAAACCCAGAGAATTCTTCGAATTAAAATTAAAATCATATGAAAAGCAAAAATCATTGTTTAAAAAACTTTGTGAATGAAAAAGCTTTGATTGCCTCTTACAAATTTTCATATAAAACAGCTAGATGTAAAAAGCCTCATACCGTTGGTGAAGAGCTTATTTTGCCAGCCGCAATTGAGTTTGTAGAAATTATGTTTGGAGATAATTTTGCAAAACAATTGCAGTCTATACCTCTTTCAAATGATACTGTTGCCCGTCAAATTGCTGATATAGCTGAAGTTGTAGTATATTGCTGATATAGCAAATTGTTTTCAATACAACTCGATGAGTCAACTGATAGTAATAAAAATGCTCATTTCGTTGCCTATGTTAGATTTTGTGATGATTTTGACGAGTGATAAAGTCAATGCTTTTTGTAATAAATTGGAATTGTGGAGCAGAAATTTAAAACAAGAAAACTTAACAATGTTTGCAAATTTGAATGATTGTATTAAAACTTACAAGGCTGAAGAACAACATGTAAAAGTTATTTTTGTAACCATTGAAAATCATTTAGCAATGCTAGCAAATAATTTTAAAAAGTACTTTCTTGCTGACGACACACTGATATCAAGTTACTAGTAGGTGAGGGATCCATTTCAAAATACTCCCGAAGGACTGTCAATCGAAGAGGAAGAAACCTTCATAGACTTCACGGCAAGCGGTGAAACCAAAAGACAATTTAGTAATAAATCACTCTTTGAATTTTGGGCAAGAGTGGATGATGAGTTTTTTGCACTAAAAACAAGGGCATTTCGCATTCTACTACCATTTTCAACATCTTACCTTCGTGAAACTGGATTTTCTGCGGTGGCTTTTTTGAAGACAAAATATAGATCTCAGCTAAATATAGAAAAAGAACTGAGAGTGTCTATTTCCTTCGAAAAACTTTGCTCTGCAAGACAGTCCCAAGGAAGTCACTAATAATTATTGAATTTGTTTTTAATTTAGTAAGTTGCTTTAATTTAATGAGATAATTATTAAATATGTCGAAATGTATTTGGTTTTGTATGTGTGTGCGTGTTTTTTCCTTCCAGTCACTTAATCAATTTTTTTAAATAACATATTCTCTTGGATATGTTGGAGCCCCCCATTAGTGTGCTTGCGCCCCCCTAGGGGGGCGCGCCCCACAGGTCGAGAATCACGGCTTTAATCAAATGCTTTTTTTCCGTTGGGGGAAAAGTAAACTAGCAAGAATAATGTCTTTCAATTATTTCCTTTTTGCATACATGTCGGATTTTTATTGAAACAGTGGTACTTGGTAGATGGTTATTGGCAACTGCCCAGAAAAAAGCAATACAAAAATGACATGACGACAGCTGAATGGAAGAGGAAATACTTTCCGATATAATAAAAAAAATCTATCGAAGAAATTTTTTCACTCTTAGTCTTTCCATTATCGTTTGTTTTGAATAGATAAATACATACCATAAATGAAATTTATCAGATTTTTTCATCCAAAATATGCAGCTAATTCCGTGTTTGATTGCTTAATGGTGTAATTCTATAACTGAAAATTCTTAGATTATCAATACGGCGGTGTCAGCGAACAGTCAGATTTTGAAATATTTTTCTTCATTTTGATTATCACTTTGAGAAGTTTCGATGTCATATTTTTATATCTGAATTTTAAAGAAATTTTTTAGAATTTGCATAGCATTGTCTTCTCGATTAGAAATATTAAGGATTATAAAAATATTACAGAATAATATTTACTGAGTAATCTATATTATTCTATAAATATTATGCAGATTTATAGAATCGATTTATAAATAATACATATTTATAGAATAGAACAGAAATATATAGAATAGTATAATATATTACAGGACTATTATGCATCAATAAATAAAATGAATCATAGAATTTATTTATATAATTTTTAAATGTAAAATTCTAAGTTTAAAATATTTTTTATATTAGATTATTAAAATTATTATTACTTGATTTAAATTATATTAGTAATTTTTTAATTACATATTGAAATATTAATTATTCGTTAGCTAGTTATGAAATATTCTGTTTGTATGAAAATTCCTATAAAATAGAGATTTTTAGTATTATTATCTGCTTGCTTGTTATTCCCGACTAATTTATCATCATAACTCAATGATTTTATTTGTAAGAAGGGAAATCATTTAACAATTATGGATAACCTTTTGAAGAATTTTACTACTCGTCATTTTTTTCCATAATATTCATATTTAAAAATATTTTCATAAAACTATTTAACCAGCTAAGAGCATTCGACATGTGCACACGAAATTGGAGTTCGAACCCCTCCGACCGAAGACTTTCCATGTTTTTTGGTGACTGGCGCGCGTATAAATCTGTCGTGGTCACCAAGTACCCCATGTCGAGAGCAATCCACTGGGGGGTATTTCAAAGGTAATCGTTCTCTGATTCAGGTCTGAATTACGATCTGTGGATAAGTAAATAAAATGCATGAATGAAGTCTGTCCCGTAAAAAGGGCTGTGACGTGTGAGTAGCTAAGTCGTACTCTTGGCCCTAGATGGCGTTTAAATCGATCACAGATAGCAGCCAGCAATTGTATATTGCCTTAAATTGCAATAAAACGTCAATCCTTTATTTTGGCTCGATTGATGTGTATTTTTTATCTAATAGAAACACAAGCTTATTTGTTTTGTTATGATTCTTTGCAAAATTTATTCGAGAAAAATTGTGTATACACTTCATCCTTTGATTTTAAAAAGGAGCACTTGAGGGAACTTTAAAAAATAAATTCCTCAGTTAATTTAATAAATCAGGGATTAAATTAAAATAAATCATCAGTTTATCAGTTAAGTTGCCGACTAGGATGAAATTAATATATCAGTTATTAAAAAATGGACTTCATTATGTGAATGCCTGAGAACGTAAAATGATTAAATTAGTCACTCTCAAGAAGAGGAATTGAGAGTGACTACTTGACTAATTATTTTAAAGTTTTCAAAATTTAAATCACAGACTAACTCATTTTTCAGTACATTTCATTTTATTTCATTAATTTTACAACTATTCAGTCGTGTTTTCATAGTAAATTATTATTTAAACAGTACTCTGGTTATTACTTTTTTTTTTTTTTTTTTTTTGCAGAGGGTGAACGAGAAAGAACTTGCAATCATGAGCGAGCAGTTCATCTCTTCACGGATTCTATCTTAAACCCAAATTCCTGCCAGTTCGTTGGTTATCCCTGCAGTAATTATTCTGATTTCCAGCTGGGAAAGTGCCTGAGCTGCGATGCCAGTACCTGTGGTCAGATGGGTTATCGACCCAAAGGCTCAGGAGTTTATTTCATGATGACGAAGTCAAAGAAGCCCTTCTGTGGTATGAATATATCTTAAGAATTTAAAGTAGTTTCTTTCTGGAATTTCCATTTTTCTTTCTGGCATTAATTTTATGCAAACGATTTTCTTTATTTTATTTTTTACTATTTATTTTAATGTGTTTAAAACAATCAAGATTAGATAAATTTGTTAGCATTATTCTAAATGATGAATTTTTTCTGAATGTTATTCTAAGGATAAACTAATTGTATTAAAAATAATCTTAGAATCAATTTGCGATTCTGAAATTATATTTCATCTCGATTTTAATTATACTCAAAGATTGCTTACATTGATAGCTCATGAGAATATGCGAAAGCTGATGCCATTGGTAAATAACGCCAACTGCCTTGTTCGTATCTTAGAAAGAATTATACGAAATTAAACATCTTTCATTTTATAATATCTATCAAATATTATTAAAAGAAACAATATTTATGAAATATTATTTATTAAACATAAAATTATCACACAAAATGAGTTGGTTTTTTGATATTCAGAGCTTAAGTCAGTTAAAATGTTAAAAATATATTTATATATTTACGGCATCATTCTCGGAATCATATTCAGGACTATTTAAATGGATGCTCTGATACATCACCCTTGTTTTCTTCTAACTTCAACCTAAATTGTGATTGGCTACATCATCATTTAGAAAAATGGTATATCAAATGAGCACCTTAGCAACGGTTGCTATGCTGCAGTCTGGTTAGCAATAATGAAAATCGATAGTAAGCCGCCATTTTTCGATAGTAAGCGGCCATGTGAGAGTGATGGAAATATTTTAGAACTAAAGACAAAGAAAGTACAGAATAAATTTATCTGAAATATTTTTTTTCTGAACAAATACTGTAACATAGCAGATTCTGAAAACTTTACACATTTATTTCCAAAAAAGTATTAACCTCTTTCTTAACGAATGTTCCTTCCTTGTTAAGCTCCCTCGTTTGTTTTCCTTACTTCAGCAATGAGATATATTTTTCATTTTTACTTTATCTTTGAATATTATTTAAACTTTAAATTTGCATACTTCAGTACAATTATTTCCTTTCATTTTCAACTTAAGCGAAGGAGATTGCAGCATTAGGCTACAATTTTTTTTTCATTATGTACAAAAGGAAGATGTTTAGCTAAAAAAGAAAACTGTAATTTTTTACTTTTTTGTACACATAGTGCAGAGAATGTGGAATAGTCGTCAAAAAAAAAAATCGAACTCGTGATTTTGAGAAATTTACACATTTTAGCTCTCTCTGAGTTCGAAAGGAGCCGCGGTGACCTGGTGATAAGAACCGGAAGGTTTCAGGTTCGAGACTCGATTCTACCGAAGAACCGTCGTGTGAGGGGGTCTCTTGCACGTTAAATCTGTCAGGCCAAACGTCTTCCCTCTGGTGTGGTGTGGAGAGGGAAGTGCCAGTTCAGGTGTCGTCCTCGTCATCTGACCGTGGTTCAAAATTACAAGGTCCGTCCCAAAATAGCCCTCGTGTTGCTTTATACGGAACGTTAATATAACTAAACTAAACTAAACTGAGTTCGAAAAGTGCATCTCTGGAAAATGCACATCTATTTGTCTGTCTGTGGAAAAGATTTACGAAAAACGTAAAAGATAATGATTTATATTGTAGATACCTAACAAAGTTTGAGCCAAATCTAACAACAGGTTGTTCGTCTGTCAGTCTGTACTTTCAGAAATAGGTTAACGCGATAGTTCAAAAACGCAATGACTTTAATATATCAAATATGGTATAAGATAATGGTAGCTATTTTGTTTTGTGTTTTTGTCAAATTTTTTTTTCAAGCTATTGATAAAAACGTGCCTAAAACATAAATTTTGGACCTCATTCCTTTTTTGGATGCTTTTAATGCATGGATGCCAGGAATTACTCACCAAATAACTCACAAAAGATGACAGTCGGATTCAATAAAAGTACTAAATTAATGTCAAACGTTAATATTTGTTAACTATTGTACGCCAATGCCATTTCAATTTTTTTCTGACATGACGAGGTTAATTTGGGAGTATGCGAGAAATTTTTAGGGACACCACTAAATCTTCACTTAGATTAAACTTTAACCCTTTGCCTTCGAAAAGTAATTCAATGCATAATTGTTGTTGTCGTGTCCGTGTTTTGCATGGAAACGGTGTGCAGTAGCTTCTGAGGGTAAAGACCCCTGAGCACCCAGAGAGCAGAAGTCTCACTTCTAGCTCACACACACGACACAACCCCCCCCTTTTTTTAGGGGGTGGTCGAATTCATTCATACACTCATTCATCCATCAGCAAGTCGGAATTTGGATCCAAATCAGAGATCGACACATCCCTGATTCAGTACTCCCAGAGGTATCGTTTTGTTATGGGAACTTGGAGGACTTTGCAGTCTCGACATATTTAACGTGCCCCAACTGCCGTTAGCCAACACGGAGGTCTTTGGCCAAGACGAGGACAGAACCCACGACCGTTCGGTTACGAGACTGGCGCTCTACCAACCAGGCTACTGCGGCCTCAATGCATAATTATTCATCTAATATAAAGACTCGTTTATCGTTTCAAAAAATAAATATAAATAATTGTTTTAGGTAGAATTCTTCTAAAAAAATTAATTCACATCTTTTTACCACCCTGTAGGTATCACTGACAATCAAAATTTTAAATAAAGGCATAAAACCTCAAAATGATGCACTGCCTTGAATGATGTCTAAGAGGAGTCATAGGAGTGCAAAGTGTTACACCTTAATTCATTCATTCACACTACACACGTCATTTGAATCTCGAAAAACAAGACAGTTAAAAATAAATAATAAAGCTATAAATCAGTGTTAGAAACATGAAATTTGGTACTCAAAATAGTTTTATTTCATGGTCAGCAGCTTTTTTTTTAACTCTTAAAAATTGAACACCTTGTTTACTTTCATTAAAATTACATATTACAAATGTTTCTATTCGTTTAAATCCATGGGTTGTAACTTGCAGTATACAAAATCTAGCTGTAGACGAAAACAATCCTGAATGACAGAAAGCACGCAAGATAAGGGATTAAAATATCGTAGAAATGTATAGATTTTTATTTTCTCAAGCTTGTAAAAAAAGTTATGCAAATTTTAAACTTTAGTCTAGGTAGAAGGGAATGAAAAGTACCAAGTATAGAAAATTTAGTTACTTTTCTGGCGGGCGGAACTTCTTATAAGAACACACCTGCCGTATCGATTTAGAAATAAAAAAAATAATAAGTGTGACGCAGTTTAAAATTATATCTGCTTTCATCAAACTTTATTTTATAAAACTCAGTTCATTGAAACAAGTCTAAGAATAGCAATGGAGCTTTCTTCTATTTGCATAGCTGATTATAATGATAAGTAACTAGTAACCTGCGTTACAAGTTATTGCGAAACTATTTCAGTGCTGATTTTATTTATTACTAGCCGCCTTTGGCGACCAGCTGGTTCGCCATGAGTAATGCGTTCTAAAATTTTCAATTAAATCACATATTCATTAGCCTTGAAGTAATTGCGGGCATTGATTGGCCTGAAGTTAATATTTTCTTTAAGATGATGGACTGAAAGTTCTAAAAGAACACGTTTTCCTAATAATATTCTTTAATCTTATAAATCAGTTTTAATGATTGATTTAGAAGACTGATTGATGTAGCAACTTTTATTTAAAATATTAATAAAAATATTTTGTAAAATA
>JAPMOQ010006023.1:606160-698012 GCA_026543055.1 Argiope trifasciata
AATATATTATTTCGACAATATAAATAATAATTATGTATAATAACACTTATAATTTCATACTTAAAAATAGACCCATTAATATATTATTTCGACATATATTATTTCAAAGTATATTATTTCGACAATATAAATAACAATTATATATAATAACATTAATAATTTCATACTTAAAAATAGACCCGTAATTTCAAAATATGTTCAACAAAACCATAAAAGATTTTAAATATCTTAACTTGCAAAACTCTTCTTCTACCCTTGTGTATTTTACCCTTTAACAAGGTAATTCAATACAAATCCGCATGAATCTCATTCTACTTAGAGAACTCTCTAAAAAGTCTTTCTTCTGTTGTATAACAGTCCAAATATACAATTTACAAATAAGAACCAATTATAGTGGTATTATTAAAAATGACACTATCTATGGTTTTTTTATTCATAAGAATGTAAAAATGTCTATAAGATACTCCAATATCACATAAAATTTGTTTACATAAATTTAATATTAAATTAAATAATTCACATGGGTCTTGTGCAGTATAAAGTAAGCTAATAAATTCGATAGTTAAATACGATAATATTATCTATATTTGTAGTTCCCAAACAGACTACTAAAGATTAAAAGCTATTCAAACAAAAATGATAAATAATAATTTAATTCAGATGAACTTAATAACAAAAAGGGAGTACCATCTAAGATATTTTTATCTCCGAAATATAGGATTTTATTATTATCAATAAATGATAAAAAGAAAAAGTTTCCTTCAATAATTTATTAAATAAGAAGATTTTTTGAAATATCTTATGCATAAAATGAATTAAAACGTTCCTGATGTAATCGTAATAAAAAGCATTGAAAAATCGTGTTATTTAATTGAAATTTTTTTTTCTAGCAGATGTTTTATCCGGTCAGCTAAATGCTTTTTTCCACCCACCCGATTTCAATCCTTTTGAGTTCCCATAGAATTAGTCGAAGAAATCTCATATCAATCAGTATGACAGAACGCGAATTCCTTAAGAATCTCTATAGACCATACTAAGACCGACAGCTAAATATAGTGGCCATACTTAGACCGACACCTCCGAAAGAAGTTATGTAATGAAGGAAAAGAAAGGGTTTAGACCACAGGACGGGAGTACAGAAAACATCAAAAATATACTATTAACCTAAGAAAAACCATTCTCTTATCCCCTAAATGAAGGTCATAAAGGGAAAGGAAAAAATCTGTGAATAGGATGAAAAATGAGCGGACCAGTTTTTGTTTTAGAACTGAATCATTGAAATCATTTGAAGCTGCATATCGCTATAATTGTGGGATAATTTTTAATTAGCTGAGACGAGATCTTCTGTTGGCATTTATTCTACAGGTGCCACCTGTTGGTAGCACATGGAACTAAAAAGAAATTTTTAAAGAAATTACACTTTTTTTAAATTTTAATTTTATTTTCTGAAAATACTTTACTATAACAAATAAATTAAATAAACGATTTATAAAAAAAAATTCAAATTAAGAACGTAACTCAAATAGATAAAATTAAGTCAACACTTTACTGAAATTAATAAATTAAATATTAATTAATATTAATTATAATTAATAACTTTTATTATTAGCTTTAATTAATTAATTATTTAAAAGTATGATTAAAACAACAGTAATTTGGAACAAATATTTAAAAATAGCAATTGTAAAAATATTTATTATTAAAATATTCGTGGATTATGCATCACTAGAAATATTTCAGCACTGCTTCGATATAAGGAAATCAAATATTCTAGACCAGTATTATATTATATTAACTAAGGAGTAGATTATCATATTTTATATGCACTAAATCTATATGAAATTATCCATTGTTGTTCCCATATTTATAATTGTTTCTCTTTCTTTTTCATAAAAAAGTTTTTCGATCCCTTCCAATCCTTTTCTTATCTCTAGGGCGACTTTAATATAGGAAAAGAAACTCTACTCCAACTTCAAGACTGTATTCATAAAAATACTGTCTGTTATACTCTTAAAAGTTGGCAACTACATTGATGGTTTGGGTCTGCTTTCAAATAAAATAGTTTTGTTTTGGTCGGCAGATAACACGAATTAAACTTGCAATTTAAAAATTTCTCCGCAAGTTTAAATCTTAGAAAAGTATTACATTATTTATTCGTTTTATTCCAAACTAATCCTATTTAAATTTTGCTTAGATGGAAGAAAAATTAAATTCCGTCGAATCAGTAAAGATTGACGATGGAACATTTAAATACATTCTAGTTAAAGTATATGATCCAGATAATGAAGATAGTACTTTCAAGTATATTGTGAGAGGTGATGCTTCAGCTGCTTATCATGGTAAATAGCTATTGTTAAATATAAATTATAACTTTTTTTCCCTCATGCACGTGCTGAACTTGGTTCATACATTTCCATTTATATAGTAGGTTATTCGAGAATAGATTGATATGTATAATGACTTGCCTTTGATATTCTATGATTAAAAAAAAGCAAATTTTGAATGAGTATTCATTAATTTATCTTCGATTATAAATAAAAGATGGTGTATCAATTTTTAAATTATGCAAGAATCTCTAAATAGCAAAATATGATAATTGAAAATTTTTGTTTGTCACATTTTTTGAACTAGTAAATACGTTCGAAACTTTTGTACATCCAGTCATCCTCAAAATAATGTGCTTATATATAAATTAATATGATAGCATTCTATACTTTTTTCAGTGCTGTTGATGGTATATTGAACTAGAATAGAAAATGTTGAATACTGAAATAATATTAAAAAAAAATTCAGGTACAATATCCCAATGTCCTTGCATGGGTTTTCGTTTGATATCTGCAGTTGAACGGCATTGGGTGTGGTCACTTTCTTGAAAGCTGACCACCTGAAAAAAAAACTTTTTTAAAATTAATATTTTGTTAAAACACTGGTTTAAATATAATCTTAAGTACAGAGTATTAAAACTCAATAGAAAAATCCTATCCATTGAAGTTGTACTTTTTTTTTATCATAGGCTTTGTCGGAGTTGAGAAAAAAGGGGCATCAACATAAATAATAATGTTATGGAATTAAATGAATGCAGCAAAAACATTTTAAGTTGTTCATTTGTATTTCTGTAAATTTTACTGTCTTGAGAAAATATAAAATTTTCTTTTGGAAGAATCATAGCTGTAATTCTTGCAATAGCAAACTAATCCATCAGTACTGCCTCTTATTTTGATTATTTATGATTTATATGTTATATATTTCTATTTTCTTTCTGATTTCAAGGTCATACATTTATGTTGCTATCTATATTTTATAGAAAATTCCTCCTTTTTATGATAAAGAATAAATATTGTATTTAGCAATAAACATGTGCAGATAAAAATCATTATTTTCAACTCACAAATAAATATGTTAATAAGATAGTTTATATATATATATATATATATAAATGTATTCCCAGAAATTTGGGATTTTTGATAAAAGTTTTGACATAATAACATAGATCATCAATTTTTTCAATTTAATATTCTAATTAAAATGTGGTTAGGAATGAATTTTCTTTTATGAGCAGTTGAATAATCTAAAGGGTCGTTATTCAAGAAAATTTAGACTTTCTAAAATTTTGACAGGAAAAAAATTATTATAATATAATGTCTTTGAATAATTTATAGTTTGTGACAATAATCAGAAATTTAAAAAGATTAATCAAATGAAACAAAATTTTTGCACTTTTAATTTAGAATATTTTTATGCTTTATGTTGCTAACTTAGATGAATCTTGAAATATTTTTTTAAAACTGTATTCAAGCTAGAGTATAAAATCTTAGAGTTTTACAAATAAAGAATGGATTATTTTTAAAGAATTTTTAAGACTATTCTTTACGTGCATTTTAAAAATTGCCTCATCATTCATGTGCTAGATTGCATATGATCAATTATGGAAATAAACTTGAAGTAATTCAGTATAATTCTAAAAATTTTTTACTGCATCATCCAGTTATAATTTGATGTCCATGATTTCCTCAAATAGTTTAAAATTAAAGTCATAACATGTTATTTTAATAGCCTTAAGTTCTGTTGATGGTGCCCTTGAATCAAGACAGTCCCATAACATAGTAACCTATCAAAAACATACATATCTTTTCATCAATTTTTTAAATTTCACAATATTGTATCTTCACTTCCTTATCCATCTTTTTGATATTAAACAGAAACCTTCTTCCTTGATTTTCATCAATAAATTGGGAGGAGAATAACACTTTCAAATATTTGCTATAAATAATGAAAATTGTTTGAATTTCAAAACATTGTAATTTGTTAAAAATTAAGCAAAATAAATAACTAAGTAGAGAAATAAAATTACAAATTGTCAAAATCCAGAAGAAATTTTATATGGCTGTTAAATTGGTATCATTAATTTTTAAAAATTTTGAAACTGTAAAATTAATTTCACAGTTTCAAAAGTTATTACAAAAATATGCCAAATTCAGTTTAATTTTTAATTTATTGAAATTCTAATTAGAGTTAAAAAAACATTCTGAGGTTCACATTCCCCCCTCAGGCAAAATTTAGTAATTGTATATTAAATGATTTAGCCTGTAGAGTACCAATAGGCATACCCACATTCATAATCATTAGTATTAGAAATGGATACTTAGCATTCATGCTTGTACATAATTTTATTTAGAATCATATACTTTTTAAGAATATTGTCTTCATAATTTAAAACTTATAGCGTCTCTCATTTTTGAAAATTTTCTTATTTAGTTTATATAAAGATTGACAATAACATTTTTTTAAATCAACCGTGTTCCAGTTTTCTTTCGTTCGAATCATCTAATATTAAATCCACTAATAAACTTATTATTCATTACTCCAAAGGAATATAGGAGTTCTCTAATCTATTAAAATTAAATATAGTATTTTCCTCTTAAAAATTGTATTTGTAAACATTCTGATGGTTTAGCCTTAAAGTGTCAACACCACAAATGTTCATTTTTATTATTATTAGAAATAATAATAATTTCTCTATATAAAAATTTATTATATTTTGCTTTTACTTTTCTGATTCAGATGTTTTAATTGAATTTTTGTCTTTTAAAAAGGTGATATTTATGAAGTAACGACACCTGATATTGAAAAACTTGGTTTAGAATGTGAATGTGTTGGTGGGGGTCGCATAAAACATGATCCTGCTGCGAAAACTATTCATGTTTATGGTTATTCACAGGTAAATAATTTCAAATTATCTATGATTAGAAAATATTAATTTTCTTTAATATTGTTTAATGTTTGTAATGTTTCTTAAAATTTTCAAATATTAAACTTCAAAGATAATGCTGTCTGAATTTGCATTGTTTTTTAAAATATACTTTATTTTGAACATAACTTTTTTCCATGATTTGAAAAGCACTTTTTTTATTTATGATTCATCTATTGATGTCATCCTTGCTAACTACCTTTTGCTTGGTTTTTAAAATATTAACATTTTGAAATGATTTAAAAACTTTTTTGTATTATAAACTTTATAGTAATTAATTGCTGTGAGAATTTTAAAATAGCAATTCAATTTTAGCATTTTAAAGCATTTAATAAACCTTCATATTTTAGTAGAAGGCCAATAATGATAAAATGCGCTGGTAATGAAAAGCACTTTTTCTCGTTTAGTATTAATAGATAAAATGCATTAAAATCAGAGGGTTCTTATGTTAAATGAAATCCTAAAAAGAAATTTAAAAAAATCATTTCAAAAGAACATAATGAAATTTTTATTAGTTTTCTTTAAGTCATATTTGATATATTAATAGCTTAAACCAATAAAAAAAAGATATGAATAACAAATTTAATTAGATATTTACTTGAAAAATATTATATATATATATATATATATAATTTTTGTACATTCTATTATTCAAGCCAAAGTTATGCTAGTTGATAAACCTGCACCTGATGCATTTTTGGGTATCATTTACTTTTCAATTTGTCAGACATTAAGTTTTTAAATATAGTTTCAAATGATTTTACATGGTTTAAATGTGTTTTTCTTAATAGTAATTATTTTTTATTGATAAGTTATCTTAAGTTTTATATTACTCAGTTTTTTATTAATAGTTCAATTAATCTGTTTGAAGAATGAATATTTATTGATCGACTGCCATATTATTTAAAAAATGATTTATATATATGTACAATTATTATTTAAGCTTAATTTAAACTCCCACTAGATTTGAGGGATAGGGAATATAAGAAGTGTAGTTATTAAACTGAGTTATTAAAAGGATCACTACTTTGATATTTGTTCTGGTATTTTATTTAAATATGCCTCTATATTTGATGTTGGCTCATACTTCATTGTCAAGGGATGGGCAAATGGTCTGCATTATAATGACTGAATGGGTGTGATAGGAAATGAATTATCTACATCGTTAACTCATCTCTTTTGAAAAGACATTTACTTGTTGTATATTACTAAGTTTTAGATCTAAATTTATACACTCGTTTGAGCCGTTATTTGGTATAGTTAATTAATTGGTGTAAATTATGTAAATTTCATTTTAATATAGTGAAACAAAGTTTTGCTGCATGTGTTAAAATAACAGTTGAGTTCTTTATTGCTATTATATTCCATCTACCTCCTAGGAATAATGTTTTTTACCCTATAGTGTTATAAGATTTTGTCATTGGGTAATTTACTACTTTAAGAAATTTTTTTATGGTTAGCTGAAACATTTTGTATAATATAAAAAGGAAAGGAGTTAGTTTTTTATATGTATGCAAATTTTATTAAAATGTCATTAAAACTGATATTAGTCAAATTTTGAATAAGAAATTTATATAATTTAGTTCTTAAAATAAAAGGTATTAAAACAGTTAATCAATTATAAATGTATTAAGGGGGGCAATTATAAAGCATTGTCATATTTAGAATGAAACTATGTTAAATTAGTTTTGATGTTTTTTTAGATCATTCAAAGTTACAGTGTGAGAGAATTAATAAAATTATTAATTTAATAAAATTTCCAAAATTTTTGAATTATTTAACAAATTTCTTTTCAATTTTTAGGGATATGGGAGAGCTGATCATCTGCAAACTTGTCGACTGTTGAAAGAAAAGTATCCAGATTATGCCAAAATTGATTTCTCTAATGATGGATATTAAAGTCTTGAGATTTCTGTTAGCTCAATAGCAATTAAAATGCGCCAACTACTGCAATCATGCACACCAGAAACTTGAGATTTTATTTTCTATCTTTGCAGCTATTGCTATATGTGGCAATTGCTGAACTTGTAGAAAGTGTCAATTTACACCACCACTTAGGCTTGGCAACTGCTGCTATTGATCTAATGGAAGAGTATTAATTTTTTCTTCAAGCTCTGCTGTTGAATGCATTTATGAAGGTTGCCATGCTAACATGATGCCAACTCTGTTTTGGGTAGAGCATTGAACATCTTATGAACTGTTGAACATTTTGCAAAAATATATCTGTGTATGAACTATTTATTGATACCCTGTTTGGATTTCTAATGTTTTAAAAACATGTTGCTCTGAATGTCTTATTGATGTTGTTTAAGTTATTCATATTTTTATTTGAAAGCAAAATTTGTGCATTGGAAGCTTTGATAAATGTCCTTTTTTAATGTATTGGTGATAAAAGTTTGAAAAATAAATTGGTTCATTAACTATAAATCTTGTTATTTATTTAATACAAATATTGACTTGTGTAATTTTAGAAAGATTGGTTAGAAAGCTTGTGCATGTTCTATTCCATGCTCCTATTTATTTATTTAATCACAGATCTGTGATCTCACTGAAATTTGAATTTTACCCAAGTATAATATAAATCTGTGATGTCGCTCAAAATTTGAAGTTTGCACAGGTAGTAAAGGCTACTCTACTCCATCCTAAGGCATCCATATTAATCTAAATGACTGGAACACAGCAACAGCTTTGACAAAAACTATGGGATGCATTCTAAAAGTGGGTTACCATGAGGATAATTATTGCACACAATAGAAGATCATGCCTACTTCTGAAAATCATGTGATCACAACGGTACAATGGCGAATAGTTGTCCTGTCAGGACAAGCTTTGGCCATTGTCCCAACAACGTTGTCTTAACTATTCGTATGAGGACAATAGTAGAAAGGCAATGATTGTGCGCAATAGTTAGCCTCGTGTGTATTTACCTTAAGGATCATCATTTGGCACAATCCTTCTCATATGAGGCACATTCCATCATCAATAGAGAGTAGTTGTTCCCATTTTATTTCTGTAACCACCTGGGAAGTGATAACTAAGCATCATATGAGGTTTCTCATTCCCATATTTGAGAAGTTCCCTGGTGAGGATGCATTTTACACAAAAAATCTCTCGTGTAGAATCATGCAAAATTGATATTCATAGAGCTTGGAACTCAATTTATGTAGCATTACCTAAAAACTTATGCAGAGTTATGTAGCTCTTCATGCAAAATTGCACAAAGTTCATTCATTAATAGTTAAATAAATTCTGTTTAACAGAAGTTTATGTATATAGAATTATGAAAAATTTACTTGCACAGAGTTTTGAAAAATTTACCTTTGCTGAAATATGCTAAATCAATTTAGAGGCAACCTTTATAATTTGTTTAATTAATATTAAGTTTGTATATTATAACCCATTAGCTTATTTTGTGACAATTCCTTTGGTTTGGATTTTTTTAAAGTTTGATTACCCTTCTTAATTGGGGAAAAAGTTTTTTCAAAGTTATTAAACTTCAAATAAAATAATTACAAGAGTTTATGATTTCTTTAGAACTTGCTTCTTTTCCTAAAGTTTACTAATATTCACTTTGAACATTTCAAACCATCTATGTGATTTTTTTTTTCATTAACAAATTATAATCATGTGTGTTTTGCATTAGGGCAATACTTTCTTAATTGGATTGGATTACGTTACATTAATGTCCTATTTTAAAGCAACATTAGGGCTATTTTCCTAGTTGAATTGGAATTTACTATCATATTTTTAAAAGAAAAAGATTGTCAAATGTTGTGAAAAAAAAAAAAAAAAACTACCCCAAAGAATGTGATAAATAAATGAAACCTGTTCATATAGAAAGAGATTAAAATCGAAGTTGAAGATAGTATATAAATGAAGAAAACATAAAGGGTTTTTAACTCCTATGCAAACAATAATGTGTACAACATACATTCTCATCAAAATACAGAATTTTTAATTTGCAATTAAATAAAAGCATAAATTTAAAATGCCTAGTAATTCTTTAATACCACAAATGCCACTTATAGAAATTTAAATAATAAATATCCTAAATAAGATGTATCTAATTAGGCATTTAAGTAAAATTTGCAATTCAAAGAATTAATGTTGAATCTGTATTTTTTGATTTTAACGTCTAATTAAATTCCATTCCATACTTTTACTATAACATTTCTTTTTCAAGATTGATTTTAATTTAAAATTGATCTAAAATACAAAGGGTGAAAAACAGAAAAAAATTCCGCTATACAAAATAATTATGAATTCTAAAATCTGCAATTAGTTAAGGTTCAAAGTGATATACTAAATGTTATCTAAATTAAATAGAAGTTGTAACTGTTTAGATTCCACTATAAATGGCTAGACATCTGCACAAATATTAATTCCATTAATAATTGTGCAAAAAGCATTATTTTATAGAGAATTATTTGATTTTTAGAGATCTTTCATATCTGGAATTTCTGAGTGCTTTATGTACACAATGTTTAGCATGGGAAAAGGCTGGCTGAAGAGCATTTAGTTGAATACTAGGATCATAAGGAATTAGTATAGAATGTTATTAATTAATAAATTGATTAGGTAGCTATGATAAAATAATTTTCTTAAGCATTACATTTATAGGCTGTATTTGCACAGTGAATGCACCAATATTGATTCAAATAATTTTGCTATTGATACTGTTTTGAAAGTAATCTAAACTAAAACAATGCAAATACGTTGACAGCTCGCTGAGGTTTCATGATATTATTTATTCAATGAAAATATGACTAAAAGTGCATCAGATTTAAAAAATCATAATTTCACAATTATTATTCAAAAAACTTTTGCTTAAGAAAACTCGTATGAAGTCATTCTTTTTAAAATTTGACATTGTTATATGTTATATTTCATTTACATTTTAAAAGGTTATTTGGTTTTGAACAAGAAGGCTTGCAAATAATGAAATCATTGATTACCTCATAGCTAAATGACGGAAAAATTGAATCAGTATATCACCAGCCTTTTCAGCGAGTGTGCATGTTGTTCAATATATGCTACTTATTGTTTGGTTGTTAATATTGTGTGAATGAAATTACTAGCTTTACTTTACTAGCATACTTTCTTTGGAATACCCATACAGAAGACGATTTCTTCTGGCATTATTAAAATTCAAAATAATTTTCCTCTTCTCATTTATAAAACTTGAATTAAACTATATTTCTTTTGTTTGATTACATCACTTGAATAAATATTTGAAACTTTTTCATATTTACCATTAATACCAAAAATGATTCAAAATTACAATAGTGAAAATTTATGATCTTGAAAGAAGAAATAACTGTAAATAATTAATTAGACTTTGGTTAAGAAAATTAATTTTATCTGTTTTGTAACAATAGAATGTAGCTCTAAAATTACCAGTTTCATTTTAAAAGTACTATCAAATTATGCATATTTAAATTTTAAAAACATAATTTCTTATAAACTAATTTCAAATATTTAGTTTTATTGAAATTGAGATCATAACTTTACATCTAGCAGTTGTTTTCCATTTAATGCACCTTTCAGAAGTGTAATTAAACCAGCATACAAAAATGTTTAACTATCAGTTTGAGTTTTTAATTAAAGAAAAAACTCTAACTTTTTTGTTCTTGCCACAAAATGAATTGCATATTAAGAGGGAGGAAAAAAAAAAAAAAAGATTAAAAGATTCGAGTACAGGAAAATTTTCAAATATATATATTTGCAATTAAGATTAAAATGGTTTTTCTCCAAGAATTTTATAAGTGAAATTGAAATTTGATTTATTTGAATATAAATTTAGTAAGCATATTTAATCCTTTATTTTTACATAAATTAAAATTTTTAATGTAACTAATTATCATAGTTCACTATTTTAATTTTTAAAATGAAATTAAGATCATAATGGACAAAATTTGCTATAAAATAATTTGAACATAAAATAACTAATAAGATTTAATAATGTGTCACTTACTTGATGATATTTAATTTAATACCTATATATTAAATAATTTACCCTTATTGTCACAAATATTTGAATTTTCATTCATACCTATCTTAGTGTGTTTTAAAGTGTTCATTGGAACCATATATCTACCTGTGAGAAATTTTGAATAGTGATTCTGATTACAAATTCGTATCTTAATATTTTTAATCAGATAAATATTATCTGACACTAGATAAATTAATATGGCAAATGAAACCAGTATAATTATTCTAACTGCATATGTATTCATATTAAATTTTGATAACTATTTTATTCCCAAATATTTTATCAGTGAATAAATATTTTATCTGAATGTTTTTAAAAGTTTGCATTTTTCTTTTTAAATTGGATTGATTAACTTATTTAAGTAAAGAGAAATTAATTTTCGAAATAAAAAATGTTTCATAATAAGAAAAGTATTGCGATAAAAAATAATGCAATTGAAAACATTATCAAATAATCCATTTAAAAAGCTGTGAAACTAAAAAAAAAATAAGAAATATAAATGAAATTAAAAAAAAACACACTATTATACGAATGTTATGAAATAGAAGACAAACAATTTGTAATATTCCTTTCAGTTATCATGTATATGAAGAAAAAATCGATTTCTTGGAAGAGTTTATTGCTCTAGCCACACTTTGCCCATGTATTATTAACAATAATGACAGCAAATACACAAGTCTTCCAAACAATGCAACAAGAAACAATCTTATAAACAAATCTTATGTGAAATATTTATACAAGATTCGTTTACTATGGAGCAGTAAATTGGAAAAACAATTATGCATTTTCACACAGAGATTTATATATATATAATAAATATATATTTATATAACCATCACAGATACAATGAAATATTTTATTATTTATAGTCTCAAGAAACTTGGAATAATATTCGTTGTTGTTTATCACTGGAGGCGACAAACTCCTGAAGAAATTGATTTTTCTAGGACATTTGTGGCACATTTTCTATAAGCAGAGCTGGTGCCAGATATTTCAGAAGACATACCTAAAAAGCTCTTAAAATGATACAGATTTCAAGAACTAAAATATCAACCCAATGATTAATAAATGTTAACAAATTCAGAAAATATTATTGCTTCAATGAGGTAGACAGCAAATACATTATATCTAATGTTTTTTATTTTCAAGCAAAATACGAAATATCTAACTGGATGATAATCTGTATTTAAATTAATATAAGCACTTTGTTGTATTTGCATGCTAATGAATTTAGTATTCTAAAAGAAACCAAAAATCCCTTTATTAAACATTTATTATAAATGTATACATTTGAATTTACACTAAACATATTTAAAAATTTAATGACTTATTTAAAAAAATTAATAACTACATTCTCCAACAAAATCCTTCTCTTTTAATTATGAATTATATAAAAAGCCTTCTCATGCTTTTCTATAAAAGATTAAAAATAAAATTATATTTTTTCATATAATTAAATAATTTACATAAGCAGCATTCATTCTCAATTCATTTTATTTAATTTTGATGTGTAAAAAATGGCATGACAAATATATTTCCTAAAACTATAATTATTTAAAGTAGTGGTATAAGGGTTAACAATTCAAGTATAATATATTCCAGTGTACAGTAACAAAAATTTTTTTATTGAGATACGAACATCAACAAATTTTACAATTAAATGACAGTTCATGTACTACAAAATTCAACTTTGCAGGCATACCTATGATTATAAAAAATGGCACCAGCACTGACTTAAAAGGACTCCATGTTTTGTGCTTTTCTAAAATGGAAAACTAACCTGCATATATAATTAGTATATGACATTAAATATTCAACATTTCTATAACCACATTAAAATAGTTAAAAAGAGCCAAAGTGTAAATTTATGCATAGTTATAACATTAAATATTTTTTACAACAGTGCTTTAAAAACTTAAGGCATGCAAGAAGTGAAAAAATAGATAACTAATTATAAAAATGTATCATCACAATAAAATAATTTAGAAGCTTTGCGAAAATATTATTAATCTAATTTAACAGCTAAGGCTTAATTTTAAAGAATTACTTGTAATAAAGAATTTAAAACAAATCCAATTGATGCTTGTATTAGAAAACTGATATAAAATGTATCACGAGCATTTTCTTATATAAAGAAAAGCAGAAAGTCAGAGAAAATAAAGCCCAAAGTCAGATTAAATTATGGGTAAGGCTTTTAACAATGAATATTATGTCAACATTCACATCACATGTACATACACATAACCTTTTAATGTCTTATTTTATACACCCAAAGACACTGAAAAATATCAGACAACATTGGTAGTATAGATTAGCACAATGAGTATTTCTTACACAAGGAAATGTGCACAATATTTAACAATTACGGCACATATAGCACACTCATCAGATATGAAAGAATTTGAAAATGACACACCAAAGAGTAGCATCATAGAATTCAATGTTAGAATGCTTTATCACTTTATTAAACACCATAAGACATTACATTCAGATTTTCAGAATAATTATTTGTTGTATGGATATTGAAACACCAATAACATAGCTTTTAACATTTTAGCTATAATATTTATTTACTTCCATAAAACTACTGCTAGCAATGATATTTCACAAGTTATATAGTTTTTATCCATTTTGAAACAATCAGAATCTGAATTATATTAAATTCAGATTATTATTCAATCAAGCACCAATAATTAAAATTTTCAGTTATCAAAATGTTTAAAATAAATCCAATTCTTAATTTTAAAAGTAAATCTTTTTAAGAACGAACATAAGTATGATTTGCATTTTTTTGCTATATCATATATAACCTCAATAAAAGTTCGAGTTAAATATTCATAATTTTTAAGGATTTCTGACATAAAACAAAGCTGAAAAATCTAAATGAATCTAATTTGCAACAAAACATCCATTGCTAGAACTGTTGTGTTTAACTAACAATTTATAATAATTTAACCTATTTACACTTTTCCCCATAAATCTCTAGTTTTAATATAAAATTTGCTCTACCGTAAAATATCACAAGTAAAAAGTTAACAGTAAATGATTAATACGTATTTTATTCTAATTTCAGTAAATAAATCACATGTTTTTTCCCCAATAAAATAGTAATTGCATATTACAATTAATAACAAATATAACCCATTTAACAAATAAAAATAATAAATGGTGCAGAATAGCTATATTTTATTTTATAAGCAACAGAGCTTCAAAACATTAAAAATGAAATTTGGCACTGTTTTGTACAGTTTTTTCCCCCTAGACATTTAAATACCATTCCCAGTAACCAAATGCACCATATACAACCAACTATAGAATAAAGCTAATAACAGTAAACCATATATAAGATTTTAAGCGTTTTAAATTACTATACTAAGCTGAATAATTTACTTGCATTGCGATTTTTTTTTTTGATGTTTTAAGAAAAAATAACTTTTCAATAAAATATCTTGAAGTAACATATGCCTCTCAGCATTAAAATTAGAAAACAAAAAATAAGAAACGACAATTTCCCATATTTATCATTTGACACACTATCATATTTATCATTTTTGTTAATTGAAAATTCATCTTCATCAACAATCCAAAATAAATTATTTTGTAGCTTTGTATAGCATATTATTAAATAATACTATTCTACTAATTGTATTGCTTTAAAAAATTAATTACTAAATGTTTTAAAATTCATTACAATATTAAATTAAATTTTATACTAACTGAGCATTTCTTTCATAAGTACAATCAGTATCTAGAACAGTTATCACCCAGTCAATGTTTTTAAAGAATATTTTAACTTTTAAAATTAAGTCAGAAAAAATAAATGAATACTACAAAATATATTATTACAATTCTCACAATAAATATTACAATAAAGTCTTATAAGTTTTATTTTCATTTTATAATTACACTTTTAATATTTTTTTGACAAGTAACAGTCTAAGAAGTAAGGTACATTAAATCATTGTGTAATAAATGGTATCTCCAATAAAAGAGTCAAAAAATTAGCTTTTAGACTAACACCATTTTCCATAGATTAACAATGCCTACATGCAAAACTAGTTTCCACACCAATTTCAATACAAAGCTCTATTGATGATTAATAATCCAATGTAAAAATTATTTTCTCAGTCATAAGTTCTATATAACACACATTATCAACATAAGCTATAATTTATGACTGTTCTAAGGCCACTTCATCCTTTAATATATTTTTTTGAAAACCTTAATTCTAATTTAAGTATTTTTTTTAACACTAAAATACATATTTCTTTATAGTTCATTTCAAAAACAGATTGCTAATGATGCAGAATTTTATGAAATTAAAACTCAGTGAGAGAAAAGGTTTTAAAAAACTGTTCTTCAATCCAATAATCACAATTCTCTAAATTTCTTGGAAATTTATAACTAAATTATAGAGAATAACTACAAGCCAAGTTTATAGATTTAGAGAATATATTTAAAAAAAAGTTGTAAAAAGAAAAAAAAAAGACATCAAAAATGCTTTAATACTTAAATGCTGTTTAATTCAAATAAAATAAAAATGTTAATTTAATATTAATGAATGGTTAAAAAGTCTTTTACTGCCTTTTAAAGTATTATAATAATAGCATAAGAAATAAAATTCTTTTGCAACAGAACATATATAAATATTTTATATTTACTGCTTTTCAATTTAAAAATTGAGAAATCCACTAAGCATAGCAATATATGCTACAATGAGATCTAACAGTACAGTTATATATTTAAATTATAATCTCCATAATGAGCTATATTCTTTTACAGAAAAAGTTGGACAAATATCTAGATTTCATTTTAACAATGGTTTTTTTAACACAATAGACTCTTGTACCTTACTTTTCAAACAACTGTTATATATTCTGCATAATACAACTTTGCATCCAAAAATGGTAGTTTATTAAGAAACTAAATAAGTAACAAAATTTAAAAAGTTTCAAATAAGTATGGAAAAATGGGTTTTATAGTTTTTATTTAAGATAACAATGCACTTAAACAATTATTCTTATAAGTGCAGGAACTATTAACACTGGAACTTGTCCAAATATAATTAACACGAATATGGATAAACATACAATTATGAGAGACAACTGAAATATGAAATTAATGATATATTCTCTTTGTTTAATTATAACTCATATTTTTCCCATTGTTTGGAGGTATAACTTGGACTTGATACAGGATATGCTTGCGTCGACACCAACTGAAGGAGTTATCAAACTTCAAAATATCTGAAAAAATTAAAAAGTATATACACATCTAGTTCTTTAAAACAATTAAAATTTTAAGAGGGGTAAGAAATAAAATTATTATTCTCTATAGACCATGTTTCAATAACAAAAAACAACTTATCAAGAATAAATTGGAGTTTTGTCAGTATTGATGATCATTGATTAGTAAATACCAAGTCTAACATTACCCTTTGATTGATTTGAATACTAATCTATATTTAAGAAATAAAACACTAGATTCATAAAACATAATCAGCTTCAACTATTGTATTAATTTCAAAGTTTAATTTGCAATAATTATTAGATTTTACCTAATCTCAATTTTCCAAATTTCAGAAGAAAAGGGGGAAAAAATTGAGAGTTGCATACTTATTTGTTGAAGTAGAAAAAAGAATATTGAAAATTCATTATTTTTAGCAGGAAACTTGTGCCAATTAATAAGTATTAAAAAAATTGCTACTGATAAGAAATAAAACTTAACCAAATAACACAGTTAATAATTTTCATTTTTAGCATTAAAAAATTATTTCTGAAGAAATAAATTAAAATGCAATAAGAAAATCAAGAATGAAGTAATAAATAATATCATTTCTTTGCAGTAAAAAGAGTGAATTTTAAATCATTCCTTACATGATTTTAAAACCAAAAAGTTTATAATTACTTTTTAAAATTTATGTGTTTAATTTTTCAGTACTTTAGCTACACAAATGATATTGATTTTCCAAACGAGTAGATGCTCATTTCAAAATATTTATTTTTAAAGATTTATAAAATAAAAAGTACATGTTATAACACTTTTGAAAGTTAAAACATTCAATCTATATTTACTTACATTTTCCTGGTTTGTCACAAACTAACATTCCATCTTCCGGTACTAAATGGCAATTGACACGTTGCAAAGGGACCAATTCTTCTGCAATTCCTCCTTCTGGTCTGAACCAAACACTAAAGCCAATATCATAATTTTCCGTTTGAAATTCCCAAGTCAGAGTTGAGCCAACATCAGTTACAGTGAGTTCAACAGGATAGACAGACTTTTTCTCAACTGTAATTTTTGTTAAATCCGTATCTGTTGACAAACGACGACTAGGGGCAGTGTAAAATGAGGCAGGAACTTGTCCTCCCATCATGACCTATTAAAGAATTTTAGAAAATTTGTCCTTAAGCATTATTATATTGAAAAGGAAAATAAAATGGCACATAATTAAGGTAACTCCTAATTTTTTTCTCTTCTAATGAAGAGGAATTCATTTTACAAACGTATTCCCATGGTCATTTTGTTGTTTGAAGGGCATATTAATATACAAAAGTAGATTTTTTCAAGTGGATTTTTGAATAGATAGAATTTAAAAATAACTGTAATCATAATAATTTTTTAAAAAAAATTGTTAGTTTTAGAATAATTTTCACATAAAAATAATTTTCTTCAGCACAAATATTAATAACATGCACAATACTATGAAAGGAAAAAAAAATCTTCATTTTCAAAAATTTTACCTTAAAATATTACAAAGATTTTAACAAATCTTCATTAAATACATTTAAAAGAGTTACTAAGAAACAAATTCATTGAAATGAATAAAAACTGGGATATTATTTTGAATAAATTTTATAATGCAATATACATACCAAAGGCCTATCTTCAGGATCAGGTTTAGTCCCCCCCCACTGGCTAGGTAATTCACTTGGATCAATATCTTCAAACACAGCACTTTTCCATGTTTCTGAAAATATTCTTTCAATTAACTGATCCAAATTCTTATTGTTAATAAGAGCTATAAAGTAAAATCTGTAATATCATGCATAAAATCATAAGATTATGTATTTTGGCATGGCCTCATCCTTGAGCTTCTATGGGATTTGTAAATCATCTGAAGTCAAATTATAAGCAAAATCTTAGTCAATCCCATAAGTTGGTTACATTTAAATTTTCTTTAATTTAAAGGTAAATGCTATTATCTAAAATTGTTTACTGAACAAAACAATATTGTCAATCTAAATGCAGAATTTAAGATCATTTTTTCAATTACAGATTTTAAACACAATTAAAGAAGAAAAAAAAAAAAAAGACAAACTGCACTTGTAATTTTGTGAGACAAGAACTGCAATTTATTTGAAAAAGGAAAAAAAAATATATATTACAGCAATCATTGCATTCGTACAAATTTCTTCACATAATAATAAAATATATTGTACTAAAATATCTCAAATGTTCTATTTTACGAATATTCTTTCCAACTTTTATCGGATTAAAATTCGAAGAGCACAATATCATGGGAATTTGAATGATTTATAATAACTTTCTTACCTTTTCAATGATTGCTTTTATCTTATTAAAGAAGTCAGTTGTAAAACATTCTTGAGCAAAATTTTATTCTCCAGAAAAACGAAAGCAAACAAAAGATAAAAAGCTACAACAAAAAGCAAATAAAATTAATTTAAAAGAAAATATAATAAATATTTTACAAATTAGGAGCACCTATAAAAACTATGCAAATAAACCAGTCAAATATGTTTCAATTTACACAAATATAAATAAGATAAGTTTTTTTAATAATGCAAATAAGGAGAAAAATAAAATGAAACATAATTTCTTTAAAATAAAATAATAAGTCAAAGAATATTCATACATGTATTAAAAGAATTCAATATTTTAACTTCAATGTTTTATATACAGTAAAGAATTCGGAATACTGGTTTCCAGCACAATTTCTTCCATCGTAAGAAAAAAAAGTTTAATGGACAGTTCTGATGGATACTAAAAGGATGTCAGATCACAATTACCTCAGGCTTTGGTGACAAAATGTAATATTTTAAAATATCAAGGAATTTTGGAGATGGGACTATTATATTACAAATTAATGCAATTTTTTCCTTAAGTTTATGAATCCTGCTACGAAAGCTATAAAAATATTGATTTAGTCTGTTGAGTTGAGAATTTAGCCAAGTGCCAAGCCTGTAGTCTAGTATTGAGACAGCATTGAGTAATGTGCTGAGAAATCAAACAATGTTGATTGAAGCACTGCATCTGGAGTATCGCTGAAGCAAGTAGGCTATGGATAATAGCAGATATTTGTATGATGTAAAAACTTGTGTGAAGTCTCATTTTAATGAGTTCTCTTTGACTACTTTGTTACATCATTTGTTTAAAACCAATTCATGGATTGCATGTTGCTGTACATTATAAATTTTGCTCTAACTTTCCCTCTTCTACTATAATGCAATAGACAAGAATTGTCAATTCAATGAAGGCCGAGAGAAGTTAATGGAGTTAATAATCATGTAATTGAATTGAAATTAGTGAAAATAAAGAATAATATTTTCATGTAAATTAAATATCAGAAAATGTGGCTGAAAAAAGATTTATCCAAAGTAATAGATTGTGATATTCTTGCTGTATTATATTGAACAAAAAGTAATTAAAATATCATTTAATATACCTTTGACATATACATGTATCTTCTTAGCAGTTTCCTCACTCAAAAAAGGCTTTATCAGCGCATAGGCCATTGGGAAAAATGCAGGAGCTGTAATAAATAAATAAATATACATTAGAAGTAATAATTCATGAAAATACCACAACTGATAAAAATTTAAATGCTCACCATTAATAACATATGCTTTCTTCAATCTTTCTGGGTAGTTATCTTCAAAGACCTTAACAAGATGAGTCATCATGTCAACAGCTAAAATTGCAAATATGATTTGTGAGAAATATATAAAGAATTAGAAAGTCAGATTTTTTTTATTTGAGCAACAATAACTGAAAATTTGTAAATTACACAACCAATACTACCAGCACAAACCTTTAAAATGGGATATGAAAACTCGATAAACTAAATTCATATTCCAAGATTTAAAAAAAATTTCAAGTATAACTGCTTTTGCTAATTAATAGTAGATTAAAAAATTTAAATAATCTCAACCTAAAGTATTTGTTGATTCGGTTTTGTATCTATAATTTATATTTTGAAAGCAATTCTAATGTTAAAATACATTATAAAAATCATTCTAATTTTAATCAATTGCAACTCTTATGATGATTGTTTACCATTCAATAAGAAAGGTAGAAATGATTAACTTCTAAGCTATATAAAAGATGTAGAATTGAAGATGCAATGTAAAATTGGAGAGAAAGGCAAATAAAGAAAAAAAATTACGACACTGTAGATTAATAAACAATAGAACAATTTATTCCTCAATTAAAGTTAACAACAGAACAATTTATTTTTCTAATTTTTTACTTATTCAATATGCTAAAGGAATTAAATTTTGCTACAATTTGCTCTAAAACAATTTTTATAGAAACCTAATCTTAAATATTTAGTCTATCAGTCTTAAATCCATAGAATTATTTAGTCTAAAATTCATAATAATTATAAATAATTACTTTTGTATTAAAAATTGCATATTTGCTAACTACTTTTCAGGGAAGAAATTTTTAATTTTCCACTAATTTATTCTTAAATGAATCTACAATATCAAACGAAAAATGAATCACAACTAATACTGAATTTTATAAATACAACAATGTATAAATAAAAAAGAAATAAGAATTTCATTTGAAATACAAGTCAGATAAAATATAGAAAGTAATAGTAACAATTTTAAAATTAGGAGCAAAAACACTGCAATAATTTTGCTTTGATTATTATGGCAAAAACCAAAAGAAGAAACATTCTATATTTTGTCTAAATTAAAGGTTAAAATTAACTCTTTCTTGCAATTTCTAATTCAAAACAGGATTAGAAAAATTTGTTATGCATCACAATTCAATCAGGGTTAAAAATTTTATAGAAGAGGAAAGAAAATGTATACATTTTAGAAGTATTAGTACATTTGTCTCTCTCCTAGAGACAAAGTATTTTTTTGAATTAAATTTAATTATTTTATGTCATTTAGGAAATTTACATTGCAAAATATTTAATCAACGGCAAAATGAAGATAAACTGCTCGGAAAGGAATGCATAAATCAATCATCACTAGAATAAATCCCTATTTGTTATAAGAGGCTTCTAAGAGTTTATATGTATCAGATTTTTAACACTAGAATATACATCTACGTCGATTAGACAATGGAGTCTGTTTAGTTTGTTCTCCTTCACATATTTTTGCAGGAAATTTTAAAAATGTTCTTGACTTTTAATCCTTTTTCATGGATATTATACGAACTTTTTGTGGTTCTAAGTTAATTAGGTGAGATATTAAAACTACATTTACTAGAACATCAGCTAGTGTCATTATGACACCAAGGCAATTTATCACAATATATAGCTGTCGTTTAACAAATGATTGGTCACTAAGTTAAAACTTCCTAAAGTACTATTGCAGATTTGTTTGACCTAAATTGCAATGTAACTGGGTTCACAGCAGAAATGAATGAATTATACTAAAATTGTTGTGCCCAAGTGTTTCGTTACACATTTTTATGAGCACTTGTTTATCTGCTCATAAAAAAATTTCATTTGATTTCTTGTGCAAACTGAAATAACAGCTTGTAGAAAAAGTCAACGCTGACTGATGAAATTACCTATTTCATCAGAGGAGTTTTTCTGAGAATGAACAAGACAGCTAGCTCAACACCATCCTGTTTTAATCAAGATTCCAATGAAAACCTAAGATTGCAAGAGAGTGATTGCAAAGAGAAGACAGATTAAATTGAATATTCCAGGATTAAATACTGAATTTAAAAGAATTATAAATTCACTAAAACATAAAATGAAACTGTTATGGAAATGCAACTAAAATATATATATCTCTTGCATGAAAATAGTAAGCAGAAATTGCATAGAAAAAAATGAATATTTCTGTATCCATTGCAAGTGCAGCATGTACAAAACATTATGCATAAAAAAGATAAATAATGATTAAAACTTGTATTCTCACAAAAACTACAATTTTGCTTATTATATTAATATTTATGAATGTTATTGTTTTATTTCTTTTCACAAGATAATGTAATTTTTGTTTTATAACCGTACTTATGATGTGAAGGGTCATAATATATGACAATTACATGATATATTAAAAAAGTTTTAAAACTAAACCCTACTGAACAGTATTTTTGAAATTATTTCATGCATTTTATAATGTGGTGTCGAAGAGTCACCAGTAGATGTTTAAGGGCAATTAAAATCCTGGACATTCAAGTGTTAATAAAAGTTGTGCTTAATCATTCATCAAATAGATAAAAGACATAAAAATCAATATTCATAATATTAATATAGAATTTAAAATTTAATAGAAAATATTTCAAGAAAGTCCAAGAAAGAGATACATTAATTGAAAATCAACAATGTAAAAATCATCTATATACATATGTTATGATATTTTAAACTTTAAATTTAAATCCAAATTCATTTCCAAAATGTTAGCTTAATTTAGCTTATAGTAACTTCATTCTAAAATAACCTCTTATTTTCAGATATTATTCCATTTTTTCTATTTAATTAATTCAAGAGAAATTATGTAAAAATTGCCGAGTTGGTTAAGAGCCAACATTTTCACAAACTCTGCATGAAGAGATAGAAAAATGTCCAGCAAGTAAATTATATTTAATATCCTTGTGTTTCCTTTATTAGAATTGATATGTGTCAAAATCCCTATTAGAATCTTAATAGTATAAGTTCTGTAAAAAAATATTGTCCCTATCCATGCTTAATGTTATATGAGACAGATATGATTTATTTCTCATTTTTTACACACTTCTGCTAGTACCGAGCAGTGTGGTATATATGTCTTGTTCACTCCTCCGGTCACTAAATGCCTTCCCAGGATGGATTAAACATAACTTAAAAATGCAAAGTGTCTACATTGTCTTTGAACCTATCATCTGCTTCCAAAATTTTAAATGTTTACATATTATTTCTTTAAATGTAAGTATATAATTTTTCAATCAGAAGGCAGTTTTGAAGAAAGTGAAGAGACTTTTGATTGTTTGATGCTCTTTTATTTCAATGCAGGGATTTACACATTATGCGCAAGCAGGAAGGGTGAGCACAATAACAACACAGAAAGGAATGAGGGAAATCCTCATGAACCTTCCTCCCTGTGATGAAATAAAACAATGTCAAAGAATTGAAAGTCTCTTCACTATCTTCAAAAACTGCCTTCTGACTGAGAAATTATTTGCTTACATATTATATACAATATTAGTATATTCTTATAATTTTTTCAAATGAAAGGAAATATTTTAATTTAAATCGAGCATACAGATTTCTCAGAGATTAACTTTCTAAAGAGATAAAACAACCTCAACACACTTCCCTTTTCTGCATCAGATGGTATATAAGTTATTTCATACATATAAGAAATGCATCGAAATATTATTATGTAATGTTATTTAATTTTCCCATCATATTTTCAAATGAAAAAGGTCTTGAAATGCGGGGTACTGTGACTGTGCAAATAGAAAAATTTATTACCTGGCTTCCAGGCAACTTGCTTCATTGTAAAATTGTCCATGTCAAAAATAATGCTATGAGTCTCAATTTTCTTGCCCAGCTAAAAATCATAAAAAAATTATAAAGAGGCAAATATAACAAAGCATTAAATAAAATTTCAAAAAGTACTTTCATAAAAGGGATAAAATCTTTTGTTTTCTATTTTTTCAGTCAAAAGTTAAAATATCTAACAGATCAATACATTATTCCATACATAATTTACATGCTTTTCAAAGATTTAAATTTTATAATAGGAACAATTGAAGTCACATCTTACTTCTTCTGTTTGATCTTTCATATCTTGTTCACTGATTTCCATCAATTTTACAACATATTTGATGAATTCCGATTTTTTCACCGAATAAAACATACCTAAAAAATTGCAACAATTTATAAGCAATGAATCATGTATCAGAGTCAAGAGTTTTTTTACTTTTTTTATCCTTATTAGCCATAATTTTTTTTCATTTACTAGCTTCTAAAGATATATAATCCAAATATACTTAAATAAGAATTAAGGAGTAATTTAAGTCTTTTCAATTGAGAAGACAGACGTGTCAAGTTCATCAGAAACTTGCCACTTTTAAAATTAGCAATCTAAAAATGTATTTATCAAGAAATTAAAACTTTTTAAATGCTTCTTTTCCTATAAGTAGTCAAGATTTTTAAATTTCAAAGTTAGATATAAACTTTGTTTTCGCCAATGTCCTATAGCTTTCCAATTTTTTTTTCCCCCATTGGTTCATTCAATTTTTTTTCAGCTCATGTATTATCTCCAAAATAAAGTAGCAAGCAAGACAATATATATATATACATTATAGTTGCATAACCATCCATGTTTAGAATAAATATGTATAAAAAATTTTGCTTTTACTGATATTTCCTGTTTAAGGACTTTGACTAACATCAGATCTAGCATACAGCAACCTGCATTTTTATATTCAATTCTTCACTAAGTGAAAGCTGTGAAAATACAAATTTTCTAAAGATTTGCAGAGTTTAAATTTCTTTATACATAATAAATAATAACAATTCTTCTGGCTAAAAGCTTTCATATGAATGATACTTTATAAAATTATCTAGATACTTCTTTTTTGGATATAATCTCTAATAAAAGAAAGTGAATATTCAATAAACTAAATTCATTTCTATCAAGGCAACAAAAATAAAAGCAACAATTAATAAAACACTAATAATTAATAAATAGCAGAAAAGTAATAAAAGAAAAACACTATGAAAACAAAGGACAGCATTGGATGTAATAAGGAGAAAAAATAAGTTGCTTGGGTTTCAAGCTAGGATAAGTAGAATTTCAACCCTGAGATTTCCAAATTCAAAATGAGATAAGATTGCTTTCAGTCTTGAAATCAAACAATCAACTAACCTTTTTTTTAAAAAAAGCTTTCATGTGCAACAAGTCGTTACTTAAACTTTTCTTTCTTATAGATTCATTTTCTTCATTTTTTTATATTTTAACTCTTAGTGTCTCCACTGCCCATCCCCTTTCATTTTCAATAATCATTAAAGCTGCAGAGAGAAAGAGTAAGCACAGAATTGAATTCTGAGAGCAGAAAAATAATTAATAAGGTGTGATTAAAAAAATATCAGTCATCTTGATTTGGGCATTAAGGGACAAGATACTGCTGGTCAGGTATATAATTACAAGACATATTTATATATATTTTTTCACTCAAAACATTTAAAGAAAATTAGAGCTGTTCACTAAAACTATAATACTTTTTTTTCAATATAATTTCCGGGAAATTAATAAATGGTGCAAATATAAACAAATAATTAAATTTAGCCTTAAAAAAGGTATTAAAAAAATAATAACCTTTAATATCCATATGACCGAAGGGTATAATCCATACAGGACAACCTTCTTTATCATGCCCAACTAAACCACCTGGGAAATATTTTGCAAGTACCTAAGGAAAAAAAATCAAATTACAATAAATTCAAACATTACTGCCTTGAGAAAATGATAATCATATTTTGTAATAAGTAATGCAATAAAATTCATAATATTGATGCTTTTTTTATTTAATTAAAATCTATTCATTTCAAATTTTATATCAAACATATTTATACTCGTATGGCATGACAGAAAAATGCCCATTTTTAAAAATTTCTATCGTTTTATATAATGACAACACTATCTAAATTCAATATTATATATTCATCAAAATATAGAAATCCAGATAAAACACATTTTTCTTCTCAATTTCCTAATATCATAGTTTTCAAGTCAGTACTAAGAAAAGGTTAATGATTTAATTTTGACAAGAGTTTTGATATTTTTGGTATTACATACAATATTTTAAATTCATGGTTCAGAGTTGATCATAATATTATACAATTGGGAAATGATAAATTTAAATCAAATGTTTAAAATGCTAACATTTAAAAGAACCATCATTTTTTTACTTACTTCTTGCAAACAATTATTAAGTAAAAAGTATTATAGATACTATTATAATCCTCTTGCAGAAAATAAATTAAAAACTTCAGTTTAAAATTAGTTTTGAGAGATTAAAAACACCTTTATCATTTGCCAATGAATGGCTGTAAATAGACATTAATTTCACAATGAATATTATTGAGTGTTCACTTTATACTTTAAATGCAAGAATATTCATAAATTTTTTTTTTTATCCCACAAAGATTTCGATCTTTGCTTTAGACCAATGCTTGGCAACACCAATGTAAGAAGCGGATGCAAATCAATAAACTTTTATTTATATTCAAACAAATTAACTAAAAATAAGGTGTGAAAAAATATTTTAAATTTGCATTTTATATTGCACATTTAAAATCCTGATTCCTAAAACCCTGGTTATATATTGAAAATCTAAATTTTTCTTGGCCTTTTCAACTACATTGTTGCTGAGCATAGATTTGTTGAATGCTTCTCAAACAATGTACTATTTATATATATATTGAAATCAGATTGAAATTTAAATAAAACATTCAGTCTTTATGTTACAATATGAAATAAAATCAACCAAGAACATTTTCAAAGAACCATAAGAGATTTTTTATTTATTTTTTTTTTTTTTTGTAAATCTTGTTTCTAGGAATATTTTTAAGAATAAATTTGAAATTCTTTTTCAAGAGTTATAAATGTTTGAACTACAAAAGTCCAAAAGCATTTTAATTTTATTTATACCTAAGTGTTGCAAGTGAGATATTCTCTATTCTCACACTATCACACTCTCTATAGGTAGAATGTGATTAGTATTATCTCTATTTACTACCTATTGAAAATTCTTAAGCAGTTGTGGTGGAAAATCTCCTTCCCACCTCCTATAAAGTATATGGAAAGAAAAATATTGGCAAAGACCAACCCTTACATATCAAACTCTTTCTTTTGAAATTTGCAAGATAAAACAACATCAAATATCTTTCTATGCAAGGAATATTTTAAGGATTTTAAAGAATGATAGGAACACTTTAGTTGAATAGGTTATTGATTTACTAAATTGTGCATTAATTTGTAATTTCAGTTCTTTAAATTTCCTTTCAATTAGTTTTTTTAAAAAGAAATTTTGAAAAAAAAAATGTCTCATTGGTATATGTTGGAATTGCTCATAGCTATACAAATACATAAATTCAGAAATTAAAAAAGATGAATACATTTTGATTGAAAATTAAGTTTTGAGTGACCCTCTCCCTTATTGAAATTGGATCAAAATGACAAAAAGGCAATGACTATTTACTTAAAATGTAAATTTTAGTTTTTAAATATAATTATAACATTCAAAATATGTTAAAAAGACCAGTATGCAAGGAGGTAGGATATAAAAATATTTCAAATACAAAAAAGTAAAGAGCTTATTTAAAAATAATAATTAAAATACTTTAGTTAGCCTATATGAATCAAGATGTATTTTTGTATTCGAAATAGCTTTCAATAAGTTCAATAATAATAATTTATAACTACATTTAATGTTTATATGAATATTTTATAAATTATTCAAGAATTTAAGACCATCAATGATACAACAGCAGCTCATTCAAAGCTAGCTATATAATATCTTTGAATATAATCCTGAAATTAAATCCACTTCTCATAAATGAAACAAAAATTTGTCATATTATAAAAATTATAATTAAATATATATTTATATATATATATATATGAAATTAAGATTAAGTAATATTATCAGTGTAAAGCAAATAATCTCTTTAAATTCCTTACATTAACATAACTTTATAAATGTTCATTATGTATTAAAATTACTGATGGTCCATTGTATATTTAAAAATACTTTTATAAAGCAAAATAGTTTTTTTACTCTGTTTCAAATTTTAAAAACAATAGATATATCATAAATTACAAATAAAAACATGAGAATCATACCTCATGAGGTTCATAGTCATCAATTAGAGATTCAGCTCCAATCTGTTTACGCCATTGCAAACTCTAGGTTAAAAAAAAAAATAAAAAAATAAAAAAAATGGAATCAAAAGCCAAATACAAATAAAATTTTTGACTAATTTGAAATATATTTAAAGAATTACAAACAAATATAATATTTAAGCATTACTTTAAAAAAATGCAAAATACCAAGGCATTCATTTCATATATTTGTTCTATATGAAATAAGGTTAATTATTAAACTATCATATTCAAAGACATTTAAATATAAAGAGGGCATACACCACTTAATTTTATAGCACAAATGATCTAATGCTGCAGAAAATAGAATGATTTTCTCAACATAATTTTTAACATTATATGAAACCATAAAAAAAGAAATCTAGTATTTATATGGATCATTCAAAATCAAACTAAACTTATAAATATTTTTAAAAAAAATGAATTAGCATAGAATCATACTGTTGAGTAGGTATTAATCGCGTGAACAGGAAATTTTCAAATAGTATACCTATATAATACATAATTTCTGGTCATTTAATTTTGAACATATAATACACTGAAACAAGAGCAACTTTACTGTTTTATAACTTCTGAGGGAAACAAATAGATAATAAAAGAAATCAATAATAAGAGAAAAATCCTACATATGTCTAATATACAACTGATAAGGGAATACAAACTTTTTCATAAATAATAACTTAGAAATAAGTAAAAGAATTTAATACCAAATGATTTTTTTAAAAATCTAGAAAGAATTTGAAAAATGCTCTAAAAATAAATTTAACATTAAAAAACAGTTAATTTAATGGAACCATATTTCTGATATTAAAATTACAAAAAGTGCCAATGTATAAGTGATTCTACCATTACAAATAATACTATTTCTCCAAGTGTTTATTTCCTAATTTCTGAATTCTAGAAAGTACAAATGTGCAATATACACTAAAATAACTTCTTATATAAGGATTGCTCAGTTAAGCAAAAGTCCTTTTAACATAATATTTAAAAATTAAATAACAAAAAGGACATAAAAAAGATGTTAAATAAAAACCACACAGAGAAAACACTTACAGTTCTAAGCATCTGTACAGCATCAGTAACATTAAATTTCCTAGCTGAAAATGAAACATAATTAAAGCAATACTTAGTTGACAACATATAGCAATATAGATCATAACAGAAATAAAGCTAAAAATATTACCACAAAGACTAAAATAGAACTCACATGGATCAAGATATTTTATCCTTCTTTTTAAATATAAGATCAAACAAAAAAGATATAGATCATAGCAAAGGAATATTTTTTAAAAAACAATATATTAAGATAGATTTAAAATAATTTAATTAAACTTGTTTAATCAAATCATATGTAACAAGTTATAATTTTATGCATTTAAAATTTTAAAGATAAATATAAACCAGATTCTGATCTATTTTTTTTCTCCTTAAATACTACACTTTAAAAACATTTTTTTTGAAACATTAAAATTGGTAAAAAGTAAGAAATTGGTAGCTAAGAATCTTTATATCTAAACTAAATCTGCTTACCTCGGAGCCACCTCAAACAAAAATAGTCATCATGTTCTGGCCTTAAGATATCTTCCATAGAAGATCGAAACTGCAAAGAAATTTTTAAAACATTGAATTAAATCACTCAATTTAAATTGGTAAAAATTGTAATATTACCTAAATTTTTTCAAACTTAATAATTGAAATATAACATGTGAAAATTTTTGCATAAGGATAAGGCATTCTAATATTTAAAAGAATTAAATGAATTAAAAATGTACTTTAAAAAGAATGAGGATTATATTGATTTCATTATATTCCTCAATTATTATGCTGAACATACTTTGGAGAATTCAAAATCATCTAGTACTACATTCAAAATGCCCAGATTTAGAGTATTTAAGTAGAATGAAATAAAAGTTCTGATAAAATAAATAAAGATATAATTTAATTTTAAAGAATGATTTAAGCAATACTACATTAAAAAGAATAAGATATGGAAAGATTTGATTCACTTAATTTTGGAAGAATTTTTCAGTTAGGCATAATTTTAAAATTAATTCAGAAAATTCTACATTTCTCAAGCAATTTTAATGTTGATTTTTCTTCTAATAAGAAAAAGAATTATAGCACAAATATCTTGGAATAGTTTATTTAAAAAAAAAAAATCATAAGTACAATCACTATTTTTCATAACCTACTTAACTTTGAAGTTATAATATAAATAAATAAATGACACATTATGCAGTTTTTTTAAAAACTGAAATTTATAATGTACACTACAAATAAATTTTATGAGTTACAGAAGGTATCTAAGAATTATTCAATCAAATTTTTTTTTCTTTAAAATGGAATTAACATATCACAATAAGAAGGTAAGTGAAAAACTAAAAGTCAATAATTTAAAAATGTTTAAGAATGCATCCATTTAAAAAAAATATTTCAACATTACTTACATTTGAAGTTTCACATCACCAATAATAGCTAAAAACTACTAAAATTTTTTTAACAAAGATAAGCTACAAAACAAAATGTTATTAAACATGAGAAAAATAATACTATGATCATTAAAACTGACAGGAAAAAAAATATATCAAAGTGAAACATTAGTAGTAACAAGGAATATAATTATCAGGAACAATAATTTATAATGACCAAAATAGCACAAAATACTCGTAAAAATATCTTTAAAGTTATTTAAATCAAGATTAAATGTTTACAATTAGTAAACTGATATTATTGAAAAAAAAAATTAAAACAAGGTAAAAATTATTTGCAAGAGTATTTTTGCGAGTTATCATGGGAAAATACTAAAACCTTACTTAGATGTTAATTAAATAAAATATAATATTAATAAAATTACTAATAAGTCACTCTGATAATGCACATTATTGTCCCCCAAAATATATTGATTTGGTCTAGATCATTTGATCTGGTTTGCAGAATATCAATACTCGCAGTTCTTAATACTCAATAGAGATTATTTTAAATACTTCAATAGGATTTTTTTAAAAATCAGTTTTGTAAATTTTGATAGAAAAGGATAAAACATACTAACCCTAACAAATTAATCCTTAAAATATTTTTCTAAAAAAAAAATCTTACTTGTTGTAAACATAAAAGAATTTAGCTATCAAACAGACAAATAAAAAAAAATCGATAAATAAACAGAAAACATTAATATGCAATGACAGATTTTCTTCCCCATTAGAAGACATTTCTAAAATATTTAAAGCATTCAGACATAATACCCCCTCTTCACTTTTATATTTTATGTGATAATAGGCAATTGCAAGAATAGTAAGAGGTCTTTCCTATTAGCAAAAAATGAGGAATATTATTATCAAAATATTTTCATGAAATTGTATAATATTCGGAATACCGAGAACAGTTTGGAAATGTATTTCCAAACTGTTCTCGGTAGAAGTGAACGAATTGGTAGAATCTGTTTGTTTATGGCATCTTCTTAACACAGTGGCCTTGGGTCACTGTCTAGTGGGAAATCTGTCATGATCACTTCTACCTTCTTCCCAAATGTTCTCCCACTTTCTAATGGTATCTTTATTAGAAACTTCAATAAAAGAAAATTCCTACTTCAGATGATCCCATTTTCAGACAAGTCACATATTTCGTTTGGGTAATGACACAAACCATAACGAGCAATTTGAAAAATAAAAACTCATTTTTATAAATAAAATTCACCATGATATTTTCTTAAATATAATAACAGGTATAGAAAATACCCATTTAGTGATTTACTGCTTGAGCAAGTCTAACAAGAAAGATACCCATGTTTTGTAGGAGCATTAGTAGATCCATATATAATTTGACCTCAATTATTTAAATTTTAAAATGTTACAAAAATTCTCTGCTGATACATAGAAATATACAGTAAATTTTAAGGTATATTTTAGCAATAAAACTGCATATAAGCTTAATTTGCAATAAAATTATTCACAGAATTTTTTTTACATTCCAAATTTGTAGAATGTGAATAAAGAAATATTTTATGTTATTTTCTACTTTGTTATAATTTTTAATTTGAAAAATGAGATTATGATACATATTTCATGATATTTCATTGATAACTATTAATACAAATCCTTTTTTTTTAAGTTTAGTAATGCACAAATATTTATTGATCATAATTTCTAAATTTTATATAATTTTGTAATAAAAGTATATCTAACAATTTAGAAACATATGAAAATAAATTTAAATTAAAAAGATACTTTTACAGCAGTGACTTTCACATTCACCAAAATAATTATATATGAATTTTATCAAATTATAATTTCAAAAACAAAATTAATCTTAATTTCCATTTAACATTTTAACAATAAATAAAATCATGCATTAGAGATTTTGTAAGTTTTTAAGTCTGAATTCCACTGACCTTATGAAAAATAAGATAAAACACAAAAACACATTCTGTGTCAAAATTGAATATCATAGGATTTGGAGAATCAAATTTTATTTTATTTTCAAAAAGCATACTCAAAATTTTGAACAGTTAAAAATTAAATGATTATCAGTCAAAAACATTTCTGACACAATTTTATGAGGGCATAAATTAATAATAGCATAAAAAAAAAAAAAAAAAAAAAAAAAAAACATTTCTTACACTTTCTAAAGCATTCATTTGCTCCTCACTCATGTCGCCTACTCTTCCCGTAGCAGTAGTCATATTGAAAACTTAAAATTGAATGTAAAATTAGAAATATTAGATTAACAGAAATATAATATTTACTGCTTAGGAATATTAATTAATTTAAATTGTTATCTACACACTTAAGGGTGAAATGACCTCAAACTCGAAACCGAATCTATCTGCTGTTGAGTTGAGTTCCCTTGTTAAGTTTCTGCTGCATTCATCTAACGTCCGCATTGGCTATGATTTACAAATTTAAGGCCTTTCGTTTCGGATTTTCAATCGATCAATATTTTTGCAGTAATTTTGTTTTTAAGAAACGGAAGCTTGTTGATTTACTGTCCGAATCTGAACGTTTCATAATTAAATTTAATACTGAAAATGAAAATTATTCCAATTTGTTTTATATTCCTCACTATATGCTCAGATAGAAAATTATTGATATTAAAAATAAAGATTTTATTTATATATATTTTATCTTGTTATTATGTTTAAAATTATTTACTTTGTTAATTCAGGGTATTGCGTTAGCTCAGTGTGACGTTGTCAAGTATGACGATTCAATGCATCTTAAAAGCGAATGGCAACAACGAAATTAGTTCACAGCTCACAAATTATAAACAAACACGTCAAAAAACTGGACTTCTTCATCCTGGTAAAAATTTTTAAGGTATATTAAGTTGTCTTTCTTTTCGTTTTTAAACTTCCAAATATAATTATTTTACCTTAAATAATTTTAATAACTTTTCTCCTTTATTTTTATATTTTGGTAAAGTACTAGTTCTGCATTTTAAAATCACCGCAAAAAACGATGATGCAATTTTGTTAAAACTGAGGAGCAGTATGTTCCTTAAAAGTTAATTTATCGACTAAAATATTTTATTTTCTGAATTTATATCAAACACGGTAATTAACGCATTTTAATGTAAAGTATTTTTTTTATAGGAAATGTATTATTATACTTGCCGACCGCACTTATTTACAAAATGCTTTTAAATATTGAATACACAAAATTGCTATTTAATATTTTTATATATAACATATGATGCCAGGCTAATTTAAAAATAGTTGAAATAACCTACAAAATTGCTAAAAAATTCTAAATATTTTTTAGAATTGAGAATTCAGATATTTAAATGTTTTTATTATTCAATGCAAAATTACTATATGTAGTTTACAACAATTATATTCAGTACAAAATTCCGATTTTTGTCCGATATTGGTGAAAAATCCTGTAATGTATTCTTTAATTTTTACAAATTAAATATTCAAATAATTATAATTATATATATTTATAGTTATTTGTGGTATTTTAGAAATTTGTATGTAAACTGAGCTATCAATATTAATAATATGTTTAAAATTATTGTAGAATTTTTACTGATTATTGTAAAAAAAGTGGTTTGTACAATGGAGCTTGAAAGTCTGTGTAGTTTGAAAATTGTCAGATAAACTAAGAAAGGCTGTTAATGTTCTGTGACTGATGACTGTAATGCTGACTGTAAGTGTTCATTAAAATAAAGTGGTAAAAGTAGTAGTCAAATTTATGTTAAAATACAATGGCACATATGTCATCTCATGTAGAGCAATTCTGTTAATGAATCTGCTTATGAATAATTCTTTTAATCCTGTATTGTTTCTGAGATTTATCTTTTCTTATATTTTTAACTTCTTAAAATCAAGATAAATTTTTATATTTTAATTTTCAGAATTTAGATTTTATGGATGAACTTTTTAAAATATTAGTTTAGTAAGCAAATATTTTTCTAACCATACTTCTAATTTTTTTTTTTCTTTCATTAGGATTAAAGACTTGCTTCAGAATGTTTTCAAAGAAACAGAATCAGCTGTTAGCTAGAGTCAATTTTCCTTTGTATACCGTTCATTGTTTAACAGAACGTCATATTCTTGTAGCTGGTGGAGGTGGTAGTGCAAAGACTGGTATTCCTAACGTGATACAAATATATGAATTGATAAATAATGGAACAACATGCCGAGCTGAATCAGTCACACATTTCGAAACAGGAAGTGAAGCTATAATGAATTGCACTGTATTTGATGCCGGGAAGTATTTTTTATTATTTGCTGGTATGGAAGGGAATTGTCATGTTTATAAAATAAAGCATTCCATTTCAGATGAAGGAATAGAAATTAAAAAGAAAGAACCTGAAAAACAAAACCAAGTTATTCAAAGGAAAAATAAAATTGTATCTAATAAATGTTCTGATGATGATCAGTCTAGTCCAGATTCAAACTGTAAAAAACCAGATGCAGATGCAAATGCTAATGTGATTCATTCAAGGCTATGCTTTGACATAAAACATTTGGAATCTTTTCAAACTGATTTTAGTGCTGAGCTCTATCAAAAGCAGGTTAGGTTCTCAAATTCAGCAAGTTTGTTAGCTACTGCTGGAGCAGATGGGCATATTAGAATCTGGAAGCACCCTAAACTTAATAAGGTTTATGACATTAAGGCTCATGAAGCTGATGTAGGCGATTTGGATATTTGTCCTCTTGGTAAAAGAATGGTCAGTGTATCTAGGGATGGCCATGGCAAAGTGTGGAGCCTTGAAAATGGTACATTAATTTTAGAGTTAAAATACATTTTGCCTTCTAAAAGTAATGCTAAGTATACATTTAGAAATTGTAGATTTGGTATTGTTGAAGATAAGAATGATTTAGCCTTCTTTGCAACTTTGAATCCCCTTCCATCAAAGCCACCATCACAATGTTATATAGCTAAATGGGATACCAAAAATTTTAATCAACAGAAAATCGTTGCTGCAGGTAGTGACTTGTTTTCTGCTATGGCTATAAGTGATAATGGGCATTTCATAGGACTTGGTACACAAAGTGGTAGTGTTAAAATATATATTGCTTTTAGTTTGCAACAGATTTACAATGTAGATAATGTACATGGAATTTTCGTAACTGGATTAGAGTTTTTGCCAACTCGTGACGAATCTCGTAGAATCACTGGTGGACATGAGACTTCTTTGCTCAGCATATCAATTGATAACCATGTTATCATACATCACATTCCAATGCGTCCCTCAATGGGAATTTTGACATTAATCACTTTGTTCATCCTTACATTGTTCATCATATTTGTTCTAATGGATTACTTAAACTTGTGAAATATTAAATTATTATGGTGACAATTATAAACATAATTTTAAGAAATTATTGTATTTTTAATTGTATATTTATTTTAAATTTTAAGTGTACTGTAGACTTTTATTGTGATGTTTTAATTAAAATGTTTAGACATGCATATGTATAGCTGTAAGTTAGCTGTACATAATAATGAATAAATCTATTATGATGTGAATAAAATATTCAAGATTTATTAAAGTCTACTTTATGTGAACATTATTTTTCCAGAACATAATTTTATAAAATTTGACATCTGATTAATTCTCTTCTCATGAAAATTTTCTTATAATTAATCTTTTAGAAATATGACTAAAATATACTTTACTTTTAAAGTTTTTTTAAAAATTAAGGAAATGAACTTTTTTAAAGAAAAATCTTAATTTATGATCAGAGTAAATTTGACATATCTGCAGTCCAAAAACACAGTTAAAAAATATTTTAAAAGAATATTTTTTACTGAATGCTACAAGGTTATATTTAAATAATGAATTTTGTACTAATATTAATGCAGTAATTAATAAAATTTAACTGATTTAGAAAAATAATGTAATACATTTATAAGAGATAAAAGACATGATCATTGACTTAAAAAAAAAAAAATTATATAAAGATGGAAATATTCGGATTTTTTTGTTTTTCAAAGAGCTGGGATGATTTGTTTTATCTATCAAATGTATTTGTATCCCTTTAAAATATTAACTTACAGTGATTTTTATTCTAATATTAGTTTTCCAAATACTGAGAGGTGAGGGCATTAAAAAATAAGTGTGTAATAAATTTAAGTGATCATGCCACATATCTGTTTAAGTGTGTTGCCACAATTCTGTTTATAAAATATTGTGCATAAAAATTGCTTAAAAAAATCAAACCAATACTAATTAGTTGGCTGTTTGAATTAGGAGAGATATTTTAATTATTTTGATTTTATATTACTTAAAAGTACTTTTGTATATTAAATAATATTTTTAAAAAACCATATTAAAATATACTGTTGATATATATATATATATATATATATAGTTACATCCCTTAATTTCTTCTTTTTTAATCTTAAAATTAATTTAATTTTTTCTGATTTAAATCTTATTTTTAAAATTATTTCTAACATGCTAGTACTTACATTCTTTCTATGTGAAAGGATAAAAATATACTTAATGTTCATAGCTTAGTTTCCAAAGATACTTAAAATTCTATTTCCCGAAGTAGAAGATGTTAAAGAAATTTCTATGAATATTTTAGCAAAAAGCACTAAAAGAAAAACTTCAGATACTTTCGTTCTTGTGTTCTGATATAAAAAGGCATGATCTGCTTTTGTCTCGTTAATTATATCCTCCCCTTCCCAAATACGTGCATATAAATCTAATTTAAATTTTGATTGATTTTTTAAAACTTTTATCTTAAATTAACCCATGTTACTTCATTCTCAAATGTTTTTATTTCCTCATCCAAATCTGGCTTCCCTCAAATTCATTCTTTAATTTTAATGAATTTTCAAAATTAGTTTTAAATAATTTATTATAATACTTTTCCTGTATCCAATTATTTGCTATAAAATAGGAAGTATATAATTCTCCTTCAAATAAGTCAAAACAAAAATTGTATATTCTTTTTATTACTAGCTACTGCTTTATAATATTTCAAAATATTAGGTGACTTTTAGAACTGCCAGAAAAATTCTTTTGAAATAGGTTTTAGAATGGCATAAATCCTCCCTGTGAATTGCTTGTCTTAAAAAAACATTACTAACAGAATACAACAGCTGATACCATCAAGCGTAGTGAAGAAAGAGCAAACAGATGTATGAAATCTAACGTTTTGTTAGTATTTTTTGGATTCAAAATTTGAATTACCTTTAATTTTTGAATTATAATTATTGTCTAAATTTTATCCATCCTTTAATTCTAAGGAATCATCATATATTCTATAAAACATTTTTGATATTTCAACTTTCAAATAAATAAATGAAAATTTCTATTTTCTATCAAATTTGATCAACTTATGAAATTTTGATTAGAATAGTTTATAACAACCAACATTTTTATAATCTTAGGTATCACCTTTGGAACGGTTAATGATTTGGTTAAAAATTTCCCTTTTATTGAATAGTGATTATCAGATATTCATAAATCAGACCGTTTTAGAAACAGACTTAGTTTATTGAAGTCATATCTTTTTATTTAAAAAATTAGTGTTTGAAAAAATATCATTAGTATCAAAAAAATATCATTATCAAAATATTTATAGACTTATGATACATACTATGTAATTATTTACTTCATTTAGACACTCTTTATAGATGTTTCTATTGTTAAAGTTTTACAAGTTAGCCGTTGAGCCTTGAATTGAAAAAGCATATGTTAAAACATATTTGTCTTATATAAAGTTGATTTATTCAATTAATAATACTCTAAAAGTCATAAAAACTTCTCTTTTTATGACTTTTTCATAAAATGAAAAACATATTTCATTTTATGCAGGCACATGCTGAAAATTACATTTTCATGTGTTTAATTTACAATAATTTTTTTATTTATGTTTTAATTTGAATTTTTGCCGATCTGATGGCAGCATATTGATAAAAGATATATTTTTCTCTTTTACTTGTAACGTGCGCATGCAACTTAAAATTTATTTTTATTGTTGAAAAATATAATTAAATTATTTAAAAAAAGTCATTAAAAAGAAGACAAAAAGTTTCTTCAAACTTATTACATTGGTACAATTAGATCTAAATTAGTAATTTATGTAATTACATGTAATTTTTGAAAACCAAAACTTTTCTTTTTAGCATACTCTAATAAAAGTGGCATCCATCTTTATAAAATTATAGATTTTGGATAATTCAAGGACTACCACGAGAGCTCAGATCTTTATTTTCAGAATCTTGCAACTAATAGTTGTTTCGTAATATAGTGAAGAAATCCAGAAATTGCACATTAATTGAAAAACAATAGTATCGAAATATCGATCTTTATCGTGAAGTTGCCTAGCGATCTTTGACGATTTATTTCTGGCAAGTAGTTAACATACAAATAACCAAAAAATTGAATACACGTTTGGGGTAGCCCCCCTTTTTTTTTTTTTCGAAGGATTGAAACGGAAATCTGACATAGAGCTAGTGTTTAATGATTGTTTTCTTATATTTAGAATAAAACAGAATAAAAGGTCAAACCTTAGATAAATTTATATACACAATGAAGATACAAGCACAGCGTCTGCGATTATCATCTGTAATGTTACTACAACAGAATACTACACTTTATTACGAAAAATATTTACATCTATTTCATTTCTCCCTCAGTTACAAATTAAGCTTACTTTGGGACCGAACTATCCATCCATTTCTTATCTCATGTAACTTATTAGGGGAAACAGGGGATATCAGCTGTTGGAGCCGGCACTGTTTGAAAAGGGGCAGAAAAATTTATTTGCGAAAATAAATGAATAGCAGAGTATAGGCAACCTTTGATGGTATAAGACATAATGAGTCTTTATATAAAACAGAAAGTGTCAATTAAAAAAAAATGAAGTTAGGTTATTGGTTTTCCTTATTATTTCAAATATATAGATATGGTGGTATGAACAGAGTTTTTTTGGGAATTGGCTGGAAAATATATATCAGTATTCAAACATAATGCAGACTGCATGAAAAGTGAACATTTTTAAGACATCAAAGCAAAAATATTTAATTCTTACGGCCATCTTTTCTTCAATAAATTAGTACATAAGAAATGATTTAAAGAAGAGCACTGAAAATAAAATAAAATCAACCTTTATCTTAATATTACACTAAGCTTAATTGCAACTCTTTTAATGACTATATATGAATTAAAAAAAAAAAATATTTAGATCTGTATATTTAAAATGAATATAGTTAATTTTCATTAGAGCTATTTAAAAGTAATTTATATCACTTGTAAACTGAAACCTGTAAAAGATGAATATAAACAAACTTGAGATAGGTTTGAAAAGGGTTAAACATTTTACACTGGTACCAATAATCTGAAATATTTCAAATAAAAATTTGATGACAACAGTTTAATCTAATTCAGATGGTCTCTCACATTTCCACCAATATATATTGCTTTTTTAATATGTGTGATATTTAAAAATGAATGATAAATAATTTAATAGAATTTCTCAAAAACATTTATTAAAAAAATAATAATACACATGATTTACAATGATAAAAAATTAAATAAAATACATCCTTATATGATTAGGCACTTAAAATTATTTTTATTATACACGTATACATACAAAATAAACAACACTTGCAGAATCAAAATTCTCCTCTGAATATCTTGCCATACTTGAGGTTAAAATTCTTCGGTGAAAAGTTTTTCTTTTTTTTTTGGACGGAATATATATTTTCAGTGTTGTTTTTGACCTTAAATATAAATTAGGCACAAATTCCTTAGATTATTATATTATATAATAAATGATACTCGAATTAAGATATATAAAAATTTATTCAAAATTGTTTCTAACATCAAAAAATAAAAATTCTATTATTAACATAAATACATAAGAAATTACAATACAGAATAAATAAAAAATAAAACTCATTAACCCTTTGGAAAAGAATTTCAATTACAGATGGGAACATTAATATCCCATTAGTAATCAAAGGGTTAAAAAACAAATATAAGCATTTTTTTTTCGCAATAAAAACATAATAAATTTGAAATATCTTAGAAAACAATATTCCTGAGGTAAAACATGTTTATCAATGATATTCAACACGCATGAAAAACTATTTTGAAACATTTCAATAATGAAAAATTCATTGAATGTCCATATATCTAGGAATTTTATGCCAAATCATTATTAAAACAAGAAGAAAACAATCAAACTTTTTTTCCCAAAAATTTAAGCAAAATGAACAAATAAAATAAATATATTATTTTGATAGTATTAAACATTATAGTATTCTTATATTAACATTATAATCTTGTAGTAAAAGTTATAGTATTTAATACAACATAAATACAATTTCAATTTAAAAAATTAAATTAAAAAGCCAAACAAAAAATAATATATGTAATTAGAGAGGACAAGTAGGTGCTATGTTAACAGAAAATTCAAAAATAACTGTATCGTCATCAGATTCCTCTAAACCAGCACATTCCAGAGTTGATGTTAATAATTCCAAGAAAAAGATGAAAACTAAAGAGGAGAGAAGATAGCAATATTATGAATAATATTGTGTTATGAACAAACACTATTATTAAATATATATCTATTGGTAAATAAAGTTTAAAAGAAAAATGTATTGAAATCACAGATTTATTTTTTTCTTTGTTATTACATAACATTTCCATCTTTTGAAGGCCTTTTAAATATTATTGATTTAAATTATGGCTAGGAACCCTAGAGACATGTTCACTCAAGTAACAGCTCAGTTTAGTTTAGTTATATTAGTGTCCCATTTTGAAGCAAAACTAGGGATATTTTGGGATAGATCTCATAATTTTGAACTGAGGCCAGGTAATGAGGATGGCACCTGAGATGGCACCCAGTCTCCTAACTTCTACACCACACCAGCATGAGGACATTTGGATTTAACATGCATCAGACCCACTTACACAATGGTTCTTCTGTGTAACTGGGCCTCAAACCTGCAACCCTCTGGTTTCGAAACCAAAAGTAACAGCTCAGATAACAATGAGAAAATCTTAGAGTTTATATATCTAAATAACTGAATCAGCATTTATTTCAAGTACATGGTACGACAATTTATTGTTACACAAAGTTATATGAATTAAATCACAAGTGTAGGAAAACTGTATTTTAAATAAAGTGCTTATTTAAAAAGCTTAAACTGTTAAAAAATATTAATTTCAAAGAGGAATTTGGTACTTAAAACATAACAATCTGAAAATTATAATTTTAATGCATTACATATATTTTATTTTATTAAATACAAAGTAACTCTTTTTATTAAAAGAATACTATGAATACAGTGAATGAACTTATTTTGATTCCTGTATGAAAGGGTTTTATTTTTATTCGCTAGTAAATTATATGGATATTAGTACTGTATATAAATCAGTACTAATATCCATATCTTATAGCCAACACAATAACTATGACAAAGCATTATTTTTGTGTTCCAAGTAATACTTGGAGCTTTTTATTTTTTTGCAATTATTAGAGTAACAAAGTTTTTAATTCACTTAATTCAGAAGGTTCTAATTTTTAATGCTAATGAAGGCTATTTTAAACTCATTAAAGTTATATCTATTTATTTTAGTGCTGTGCATTTTTATGTGTAATTTTTTAATACACATTAAGTTTATGTTTTTGAAAAAATAAAAAATGACGCTTAAATGGATAGGGCAGAAAACAGCTTTTAAACAGAATTAAATATTTCTGAAGAATACAAATGAAAAAGATAGAACATAGTTTCATAAAACAACAAATACATATAATACAAGTATTAAAACAAGCAATGTGTGTATAATATTGAATAATAAATTTTCATCTATTGAGACAAGAGCAATAAAGGAAAACTTCTTTTTTACTTTTTAAGAACAAGATAAACAATACTTACATCTGTTGAATACGACCTCTTCCACTATCAATTTTTGGATTTTGGGAATGAGAGACAGTGTTAAGCCTCTTTCTATATCTAGAGAAAATAAATCTGTGTTAAATGTAAATATATTTCCATTAAAATCTTTCTTTGTTCAATTTATCTTTTTATATTATACTAGTTAAGACACACAAGCATTTAGACTCAAAGAAGGAATAATTTGAATAGCAAATTCATTATAATTTCCATAATAAATTTATTAATTATTGTTAAGATAGGTAAAATGTAATAAACTTATTCCCCCTCTTCCTTCAAATGCAAGATTGCAATGAATAAATCGTGAAAACATAATTGTTTATATATAGAAAATTATTAAATTAAATAACATAAGAAAATTTTAAAATGTTTTTAAAATTAGATTTTAAAATAGATTCATTATGCATAAATTTACTATTTTTTATATTCACAGAATAATTGAAGATAATACTATTTTGCATGGAAAGAAAGCTCAACTACCTTTCACTTAAAATATAATGATAATTTTATAACTTAATTATATAAAAACTCATTTTAATCATGACTTGATCTTCAAACTAAGTACCCAAAAGTCAGATAATTTTTATTAACATTTTTAAAAACACATAATAGTTACATATTTCACTTTATTGTTCGTTAATATTAAATACATCCAATTTTTGATGCATTAAATAATAGAGTGAAACATAAATCTAAATTAAATGCAACTACACAAGTGAATGAATTAGTAAATAAAACACAGAAATACAAAAAAGTGTTACCCACTCTTCATTCTGATTTTTAACTGATGCTAATTCCATTTGCAATTTTGCAACTTTCTGCTTCAGTTCATGTTGCTCTTGTAGCAAAAAATTTAAACTTTCCTCATTTAAATAGATTTTTTCACCATCAGATTTGCATTCACTCTCTTTCAAGCTCTAGAAGAAAAAAAAATCTTGACTTAAAATATAAATAGATTTACAATGCTAAGCACAGTTATCACTGTTTAACTTTCCAACAGCTAATCATTTTCAAAAACTATTTAGATGCAACATTTAAACTTAGGAACAAATATTTTTGCTATAAAGAAAATTGTAATTTATATACACCTATCCCCCGATTTACATGGCACTCGGTTTACACGATTTCACTTTTACACGGTTTTTAAATTTGCACCGACCCGGAATTCATCTAGCATCGAACTTGAATCGCATCAACCACTATCGAGTGATGAAAGTGATATCTTACCAATCAGGAATAAAAGATTGAGAGTCTACGAAAGTGATAACAGTAACTAAATTTTTGATTAAATTTTTTAATTTATATTTCTCGTTTCTATATGTAAAATGAATTACATAAATATACCTTATATTTTTGTTATTTTATAAATAGACAGTTATTTTTATGTTTTTAAGATATATTTAGTTTTATTTTACGTTGAAATAAATGACTGAATTATGCACATTTTAGTTTGTTTTCGATTTACTCGGTTTTACGTATAAGAATCAACGATTTCGATTTACACGGTTTTCTAAGGAACCTATCTTCAGTGTAAATTGGGGGATAGGTGTACTATACATTATATTATTATAATATACTTCATGAATATCAATTTATGATAATCTATACAGGAAAATTACATGAAACAATACAAATGCTATATATAGTTTTAGAGATAAATAAGAAATTGAAATGATTAACACATACATAATTTACAATTTTTTATAGTTGAAAAACATGATACAAATCATCAATACATGCTCCTCAAGTTATATTAAATAGTCATACAACCAAAATTTCTTAAAACGATATAGAAAATTCACAAAATGAAATGAACTCCTCCTAAAATAAATAAATAGTAAAAAACATAAATAAATTTTAATAATAAATAATAATTTTAAATTATTATAATTATAAAAATCAGAAATATTCATAAAATGGTAAGGGTGACTAGGAGAGTTCAATTTTAAATTTCAAACACAGTATATGTCTACAAATTCCTTTTGTATTCATGAGCAAGCTATGTAAAATACTTAATAGAAAATTTTAGCAACCATTAACCTTGATGAACCAGTTAGTCACCAAAGGCTGCAATTTACTAATGAAATATGCAAGGCGTGGGTTTGTGTTGGTGTTGGTACTCCATATGCCAGACTGTTTGATGTAAAGTTACCAAGCTTAATATATGTATGTATTTTGGGAATAAGACACTACACCTTAAAAGGATTTTTTTTAAAAAATATAATTCATAAAAATTTTAACAAGATTTTGGTATTTTCATGATTACTTCCATAACTATAATAACATAAAAATAAATTGTGTATAGCTCAAAATTTTAAAAAAAGTTTTCAATTAACTAATTCAGTTACAGCAAATTTTTTTTTGTCTTGATTTAATAAATTTTTAAAGATACAACATTATTTTCATCATTCTAAATGAAAACCAAATTGCTTTCCTTTTTTTACTTATATATAGTGATTATCCCAATATTATAAAAAATCCTATTTTACAACATTAAACCACATCAAATCATGATTTTTATGACACTTATTTTTAGAAGCAAGCAATAATGACAACTTTTTAAGTTTAATCATTTTTATCATATCATTTTTTTAGTTTGATGTTTTGCTTACTCATAGTTGTATAAAATTTTTTTTATTGAATAGTCCTCTAATATATTATATAAATAATAAAATATATTTTTTTGTGCATACTAAACTTTAAATTTGAATAATTTTACTTTTTAACCTTATATTTCTTATCAATATAAGCAAATCAACAAGCACGCTGTCAGATTAGTTGAAATCTAATTATTACGAGTTCAAAACTAATTCTCAAAATTATTGACAAAAAGCAGAAAATTATGAGGAGTATAGTATAATGAATATAATTATAAATGGTTTCCAAAATAGTGCATGATTATTAATACATGTGGTGTAAAAATACTTTCTGAGGTGATCATTAATACTTAGTTGAGAACAAAAAGTTAAATTTTAATGATCCAAGCTGAATGCAAAAGAATGGCTAGTACATGTGAAATCAATAGTACAGGCAAGGCATAACAGACAACACATTGATTACTTAGTAAAGGGTGAAATATAATCAATGTGAAGCAATATCCTGATGAGCAATTGTTGTGCTAACAGCCGTGTTCTATTTTTATTATTGATTTATTTTCACACAGTTCACTGAATAGCAACATTTTCTTTCACTTGCACTTTAAATTCCCTTCTTAATGAGTTTATCTTTCTGGTTTATATATAATTTTTGAACTGATTATATTTTTTCTGTTATTGCATATTATATATCCTAAAGATAAAACAAAATCACAGATGTTTAGATAAGACTTAATTTAGCAAAAGAAAAAAGATAGCAAGGCATTTTTATATATGAATAAATGTCTTGTATGTAAATTAAAAAATATGTAAAATATATTAATGAAGAAATTAAAACTAAACCACAATTTAAAAAATACAAATATGTTCCAACATACTTCATTCTTCTCAAGTAAAGACATTTTCAATCTATGAAGTTTATCTTCCAAAGATATTACTTCTTGTTTCTTATGATAAAATTTAGCTTCATACTCATTTTTTTCAAAATTTGAAATAGCTGCTTGATTTTTAGCTTGCTGATACTGAATGTGGAGCGATTTATTTAATGTTATTAAATGATCGATTCTGGCATTCAACTGAAAAAAAAAGAGAAATATTTGGAGTATCAAAATATTTGAATGACATTTTAAATAACACATAAAACATTTTTTTAATGTAATATTTAGAATACAGTAATAACATAAACATTTGTAGACAAAAATCTATTATATTGAGTTTCAAAAATATTCATAATGCATAAAATAATGGTATTTTAAATTTTGATATCATATTTTGCTTTTTATAAGAATGATCATTTTTATAAATAGAATATAAAATTATCTGCATTTCAAAAAGTATATGAAAAATATTAATAAAATAATAATTAGTTAATGGTACTAGTGAAGAAGACTTTAATCATTAAATGACTAAATTGATGAAAAGGCCAAATTTTGAATTTTAGGTTTAAAATTATCTTTGGACCCGTGTCTGAATTCTCTGAGAAAAAATATTTTGAGAAATAAGAAACCATTTTAATTTTTTACTGCTAAGCCCCCAAATTTTTTATTTTGAAGTAAAATAAAGGACTTTTCTGAAACTTTTAACTGCATTTCACTCAAGGCTTGATTATTAATTTGATACTTTCACTTGCCTTTCTGAGGTAATATCTCCATCAAGTCCAGACCATTTTTGAAAAGAAAATCAGTTTTAACAAAATTTCAACATAATTTATTTATTTCTGATAGATTTGGAAGTGCCAAAGTTAACAGAAAGGTGCAATTATAAATAGTAAGAGATGTATATTATAAATAATAAGCAATGCAAATCAGATTTCTTAAATAAACAGCTTCAAAAAATGGTTTAACTGTTTGCCTTGTAAATTCATTTGTGACAACGAAAATAATGACTAAAACATTAATCTCTACAAGGCCACATTTTCAATTAAGTTTTTCAAAAAAGTTTTGTTTTATGTAAAAAACAGTGATTAAAAAGTTAGCGTAGGTAAGTTTAAACCCATTCGTATTCAATTCATTTTTCCAGAAAATTTGTTAGTTTAAAATATTTTATAATTTATTTGCATGATTTATACTTATTATTAATCATTAATAAAAAATTTGTGGGAAATAATTAAATATTATCCTAAATATATTGAATATAAACCATTAAAATAAATAAATGAGAATATTAAAAAAAAATTCAATTATTTTTCTAACTATAAATAAGTATACCTAAAGCAATTATTAATTATAGAAACAATAAAAATATAAAATCTTTATCTTCTCGCTTAAAAATGTGTAGTAACTGTTGAGAAAAATAAATGGTCATATATAAGCTAGTTTAGCGTAATATTGTGTAGATTCTTTAAATCCCTTTTTCTCAGTTTCCAATACATGATTTTGAGCCTATTATAAAATATCAAAAGTCAAACACATTTTATTTAAAATGCTTGAAATTTTTTCTATAAACTCAGAAATATTAACTTAATAAAAACAAGCATTGATTTTTAAAAATACTGAATTAGAAACAAAAAACAAAACAAAACAATAATATATTTTCCAAAATGAATAAATAAAAGAAATATTTCTTCCCCCAAAACATTTTTTTTCTCCGAAACTAATTTACATATCCAGAATGCCTTATTTTATTCAGTTCATTAAAAAGATTTTTCAAAAATAAAAATTAAAAAATAAAAAGGTGGTTGACAAATATTGAAAATTAAATGAGAAGTGCTTTTTCAAAGGGGGGAGGGGAAAGGCAATCTTTAAAAGGAATTTTTGAAAAGTTAAGCTTAAAATTTCTGAACATGAAAAGCATTTTAAAATCTAAATTCTGAATGGTTTGCTTACAACTGCAGAAAAACTAAGCAGATTTTTTGAAAACAGAAAAAAAAGAAAGTTTTTGGAACCAAATCTCCTTAAATCTGTTAACAGGTGAAATGAAATATTTTAATGTGAAACAAGTTGAATATAAGTTAATTATTAGACTAATAGGATAAAAATAAATTTAAATTCATTTTACTATTAAGTTGTAAAGAGGTAAGGAATTACATTTTTATCAATAAAATTATTAAACACATTTTGATTTAATTACGTAAGTCTGAAAATAAACACCCCAACAACAACAACAAAATCACAGAAGAAATCTAGCTTGTTCATTATACCTATATGAGAAAAAAAAAAAAAAAAGGCAAACTGATTTTTCTCATCCTATTTTCATTAAAATGTTAAAAAGTAAAATAAAAATCAACAATTACTTACAGCTTCAACATTCAGATAGTTTTTTTCTAACTGATTTTCCCTTTGTCTTAAACTAGTCTTCAATTTTGAAATAAGTTTTTCTTGGTCTTCAATAACAACTTTATAAGTATCACCTATATATTGAAGAGTAAATAAATAATATTTCAAAAAGGAAGGAAAATAAACAAGGCACAAAACATCAAGATCTTTTAACAAGATGTAAAATTACAAAACAATATTTAATCCTTTGGAAATATCTAGCAAAGTTGAATGAAAGACTACTATGGTAATGTGGGATTTACAGAAATTATAGATTTGAACTATAATAAAAAAACACAATAAAAATGCTAAGTTTTGAATAATTTCATTTCTAAAATGAAATATCAAAGTATATATAATATAAATTTTTGTATAAAAAATGTGGATAATGGTATTTTTTTTTTAAAAATAATATTCATAAATAAGTTCATAGCCAATACAAACATAGTGTACAAAAAAAAGAATTTAAATAGGATATTTTAAATATCACTATAAAAATAATAGGAATTTGAAAAATCTTCAGATTATGGAACCTGTTTTCTAAGATGGAAACGATTTGTTTAAAAGTATTATTTACAGAAATCTAACATTATAGTAATGAAAAATCAATTTAAAAACATCATATTCATATTTAAATACATTTAAGAAAACTATTTCACAATTTTATTGAAACTGTTTCTATTTTCATTTAAAAATACATAATATAGTAGCATTGATTTTTAAGAACTCATAATACGAATCATTATTCAACACTCTTAAATCTAGGATTTCTTGATATAGAAACTGAAATCATATCACCATATTACAATAAAGAAAAGTAATTTTGATACCAGTATAAGATTTAAGAAAGACAGCTTAACTGTTTTATTAAAGGGAGAGAATCCTCTTTAATATAAGTAGGTAACATTTGGTTCAATTTCATTTGGATATTTCTGAGAGTTTGAATTCTATGGGGATTATCTAACAATTGACATAAGAAAAAATGTAATTGCAAATAATTTGTTCAATTGTTCCTAATAAAATATAGGAAATTTTATATTTACTATATTGTTGAATGGCGTAAGTTATGATCTCAGGTATGACAGAATAGAAGAGGATTAACAGCTTTATACACTCAAAATTTAAGTTACTCTTTTTGTTGTTGTTGTTGTTGATTAAGCTTTTATGACATTAAAACATTGACTTTTTTTTTCTTTTCTAAAATATATTTTTAAAAAAGACTATTGAATGACAGATATTATAATATATTCAATATTATAATTGATACTTTATATTTAAAAAATATTTTCATATTATATATTTTCATATTTCATATTATATTATTTATATATATTCATATTATATATACATCATATTCATATTTGGCAAAATGAGAATACCTATTTCAGATGATATATCCTTTTTCTCAGCTAAATTATTTTGCAATAATTTATTTTCTGCTTTCAATTTATCAATGAAAGTTTTCAATACTGTACATTCTTGAGAATATGATTCTTCTAGCTCTTCAAAGGCCTGTAATAAATAAATTTCTTAAATTTTTTTACATACAATATAAAAATCAATACTTTGATAAACATCAAATAATTAAAATTAAGTTTGTGTATCATCACCAGATTATCTTTTTATCAGAATATGACGTAAATTAATATTTTATAAAGTAAATATAAGCTCAATACAAGGATTTTATATTTTGTTGAAAATACTGACAATTGTCTTCAAATTATTCTGACATCAGAAATCAGTGGAAGTGATCTCCACCAAACTTTCTAGCTTATTCTCTAATGAAGTTTAATTTATGTTTCAGACACATTTTTCTAAACTGATTGAAAGCAAAATTTGACAAAGAGCTTCAATTACAGTAATAAAATCACATACCAAATACAAAACATTTAAGTCATTAGGTTTTTCAGTTATCATGTTTGCATGTTTCTAAAAGTAGAGACTATACAATTCCATACTATACAGCTATTCAAAGCCTTACAGTATTTGACTCAAAATATGATAGGTTTTTGCAACATATATTTTAAATACTGATCCTGTATTTGTTATATCTAGTTTTCTTTGTTTTGTTGTAATTGTGTTAACTCGTAATCAAACATATAGAGAAACTTGAAAAGGAATTTTCTAAAAATTTAGTAGAAATCTACAAACTTGATCTAAAGGTCATATATCAAATTTTATTTATCTACTTCAAAACATTTCTGAGTCATTTTTGTCACAAACAGACATTTTCCATGAATTTTTTCGAACTGAGGAAGGTCTAAAACATGGAGTTTCGTCAAAATCTTGAGTTTGAATTTTTTAATAATTTCACTATTGTCGTGATCCTTCATACATAAAAAAATTAAAAACAGAAAATGAATTAAAAAATAAATCAAAATAAATATAAAAATTATTGATTATTTTAAATCCATAAAAAGTAAATCAAGAAGACTTTTGTTCCATGTTTTATAAAGGAAAAAATGGGATGTACAAATAAAGAAATAAAAAATATAATTAGAGAGTCTCATCATTCCTTCAGAATAATACACAGATACTAGAAATCCACAAACATAAACAGTAAACTCAAATTACATACTGTTCGTTTCTGGATTTTGATAGCATTATTCAATGCTATTGTGTGATACACAAAAAGATGAGTAGTTATTATATCACTCAGTTGTGCAAATCTAAGTTCCTCCTATTTCTAAATATAAACATCTTTTTTCCCCCTTTTTACTCCCTGTATTAGACTAAATAAACTCCTTTTGACACAAGCAAAAAAGTGCAAAGTGTTTAAGAATCAAAGAAAAAACATATTTAATGGAAAGTACTAGCAGTCTTTCTTTGCAGAAGTGTAGCTTGATAGCTTGTTAAATCACAAGAACAGAAATTAAATGCCTTCTAAGCTATTTGCAGAAGAAATATTTGATAAATACAATGGCCGAATAAAATTTCAAATTTTTAATAGCATAAATTTATTTCTGCTAATATTAAAAAATGATGTTGGATATGGATTGGAACTATGACTAGAATGCTATCAAACAATAATACAAGAATTGCAATGATCTGGGTTCTAGTTGGAAGGAGGAAGATCAAGGATTGTATGATACAATGATTATAAAGGAAAGACGTTAGACTGCTTAGTTAAGATGTGTTCAGAAGGTAGGATTATGCCAAACTGTACAATATGCAGATATTCTAGCTTCATGCATTAGCTAGACAAGGATCTTGCCATTTGAGCTTTTAGTGATGAAACAATAATTACACTTATGCTCTGGTATCTGTTGATAATTTACATATACTAGCTATTAACGGCAAACAACTCAGATTTATTAACACATTAAAGGCGGGGGATCTTGACGAAAGTATGCTAGGTAATGCAGATCAAATTGTAGTACCAAGACTCCCATCTTTAATGTGTTAACAAGATAGTGCTATAATATATAATGTTTGGCAATCTTGGTATAGACTGTTAATTGCCAAGTAAATTAGGGTCATAAATTTAAAAAGAATATCATCATGCAATCAAAAACGTATAATTGCTGACTATACTTCAATACATCGTTTAATATGAAAAGAAAGAATATGAGTTTGGGGAGAAACTCTACTCTCGATTTCACAGATATTTTGAAAATGCTTATACTAAACACAGCAAATTTGGGTCAGCCATAAAAACAGATAAAATTCTTATAAACCTATATAACTTTATGTGAGCTACAGGGTGGCCTTAAAATATTGTGAGGTATTTAGACTTCTATTGTAGATATTTGGATTATAAGAAATCTGTTCAGTCAAATATAATTAAATTTAGTCCATACACTATTTCGATCATAGCATTTTGATTTAAGGGAAACAAAAGCTTTAATATGGTAGTATACAAAGTTAGGCTTATCAATTAGACAAAAAAAAAAAAAAAAAAAAAAAAAAAGGAAGGGGTCACCATTTCTATAAAACATTTTTTTTTTCACACATCTAATTTCTTTAGTAAAAATCAAAATCATTTAGGTGTGCTGTTATGATACAAAATTAGATTACATTCAGAGGAACTCTCTTTTTTTAATTCATTATCAAACAGTTCATTTTATTTTATTAAATATGTGATCATAATAGTTTGCAACCATATCTAATTTTAATAATTTATGCCTTAAAATAAATGTCTAAAATAATCAATGTTACTGAGAAATTATTTATAGTAAAATTATATTGATGAAATACATCAGATCTTTGTATGAAAAACTATGTGTTGTATTAATAAAAGCAAATGTACTTAATTGATAATTGTACATTTTTATATGCACTTCTGAAAATTTGATTATTATAATTTTCCCTGTCAAGCAATATTACTAGTACAAGGAAGTATCATAAGCCTCTAAAAGTCTTAAACTTTATTTCAAAGATTCCCGAGTTCAAAACAGAAATACCACTTTCATAAATTTAAAGTTTTATTTCCTTACTTTGAATTTTTCGCATATTATCTGTTTCACTTTACCCATAATATTTCAACATTAATCAAGAAAAGTAATCATTTAAAGGTTTTAATCAAATAATTTATTGCTCACAGTCACTGTTACTAATTTAAAAAAAATTAAAACACATCAATAAAAAGAGTTTTGATATCCTATTATGATTGCCAACTTATTCAAATATGCTTCTACCTTCAACTAATTTTGCATAATTTTTAAAATCAAGTGCATTAATTCTTCCCTCTTAAGAGTATTGTTTATCTGGTCAACCATTTTTATTGGCAACTTGATACTATTGATATCCCCAGTGAAATAAATGGCCCCTTAAATTAGTATTCTACCCACATTTCTTATAATAATTGAACCAATTTTTTTCTTATTAAAATTACTATAAATATGATGCATCATAAAACTAATGACATTTTTTTATTATTCTTAAATACAATTGAGAAATTGCTGCATATAAAAAGTACACAGAGTTTAATAAAATTATATAATAAAGCAGAAAAATTTCAGCTTTCCATGAAAGGCATTTAAGACTAAACTATAAGAAATCAAAATATTTATTAACAAGAATTGCTACATCGTGTTCTATTAAAAAAATTCCTTGAACCATAAAAATTATAGATGTAGAATTTTAAAATGCATTTGTAGCATTAATCAGAAGCTGCCTTGACTTTTTATAAATCTGACCAGATAGCAACATATAGATGTTAATTAGCTGATTACATTTCATGATAATTTTAAAGCCCATTGGCAACTATCTTAATAGTATAAGTTGTATTAAATATAAAAAAAGGCTTAATATGTTAATTTAGATTAATTCATCAAACAAATTACCAAAAAAAATGTATTATTATGTAGCAATTTTTAAAAATTTGTTAACTGAAAATATATTTGTACCGTCTTTAGAACCATGAAATGTACCGAAAACATTTTCCATTTTCTCAAGATAATAAAAAGAAAAAACATAGAAACTTCACATCAATAATATTTAAAACTGTAAGTGAAGTTAAGTGCTCAGAAAAGTACATCTTCCAATAGAGGGCATAACTACACAATATATAGGAATTTATTATTTACAGAAAATTTTTATATCGAAACAATTAGATAACCTGACATATTTGATGAAGTCAGCACTGAATAATGCAATTTTTAAATATGATTGCTAATTGATAAAAATACTTACAAATTTTAAATTGCGTGTTTCACCTTCGTTTGCTGTCTTTTCATTATTCAAATGAATATATTTACATTTTAAATCCGAATTTTCTTTCTCTAAATATTCGATTTTCTTAACACTCTGTTCCAATAATTCAAGTACTTTAATAACTTTATTAATCAGTGGTACAATTTGCTCGGTATCCAATGTATTTATTATTTTTTCAAATTCTTGTGCAATATCGTATGCATAATCGTAAACATCTTTTTCTTGAAGAGTGAAATTCTTTTCTAAATCTGACATATTAAAAAGATGAAGGCTCTAAAAAAAATATTAACACCAGTTTTTTGATCCGGCGGTTTCACAATATTGTTTGACTTTCCTGCTTTTATTCCTTTAGGCTACTACATCATTGTATTAAAGCAATTGCTACAAGGAACTAAAAATAATAAGGAAAATTGTTTGTTTTGTTTTCTAATCACCGAGAAATTAACCTGTTACCAGATTTCCACACGGCATTTCGAAACCAAATTCTAGGAGCAAGAAATCAAAGCACATAGCACAGAAATTCCTGATATGTTATTTTGATATTTTTGCAACAGATCTGAATAAATCTAGTAGATTAATTGATAAAATTACATGCAAAATTTTTTTTCTAATAAAATTATTCAGATAAATAGATGCTATATTAATCTGTCAAGAATTGATATTGTTAATCAATTTTTGCCAGTTGGCCAATAGAAATAGAAATTTCAAGAAACTGACGAATAGCGGAAGAGAACTGCAGACACACCCGAAAACTGCTGTGCTGAACTGCGTTTCATTCCAAAAATAAACATCGGCGTTGAAGAACAGTTTTAGCCGCAGAATTGATTTTTCTTATCTTACTGCTGCATTTAATTATCTAACTCTTAAAATTTCTCATTTGGACTGAAGAAATATTTATTACTCTGACATCTAGCTTTGTTACAGTCTGAATTATGTGTACATAGTACTAATAATTTCTGTCATCTTTCATTTTTCTGAACACATATTTGTACATATTTCATTCTCAAGATATTTCTAGTCGGAACAGACAAATTAAAGCCATTTTGAAGAAGAATCTTATTTCCTTTCTGTTTTGTATAATTCCATTTAATGGCAAATCCTAGGAACTGCACCAAAGATGAAATATGTAAGTTTTTTTTCCTTCTGTTAATAATTAGAAATTAGATTAGATAAGAAATTTAACTTAATGTCTAATTTTGAGTAAACTCATTTAATACACTTGTGACAGAAGTTTTCTTTTGTAAATAATTATTTTTGCTTTTTGGAAATTCTTTCAATTATTTTATCAAATTTTCTTAATTTCCTGTCCGACGTTTATTATTAAATGGCAATTGTTCATGAATTTTATTTCAATGGCTCATGTGTTAAATATCTATCTCAAATATTGATTATATTTTTTAAATTGAGAAATTGGGGATTTATTATATATTGACCTTTGAGATATTTATTTTTAAGTTCAATTAATTTTTATATCCTTTCTTGAAAAAAAAAAAACATTTTTAGATTCAGAAGTGTTTGAGTATATATTAATATAAATAATGCAAAAATGAAAACCGCTTTTGTTTTAAATTTATCTTGTTTATGATAGAGACCGATGCTTGTATTCTATTTACCAAGATTTGGTCTTAGTACCCGAGTTAATAACTTTGTCAAAAATTAATTCTGGTAAAATATGTAATTATAAAAACATATAATTTACACAACATTGAAAATGTTGATGGAATTACATAGTTTTAATGATTTTGCTTTAGCAATTTCAAATCTATCGAAACGTCTAAATTCAATAGTGTAGCTTTTAAAACCTTGTTATGGGTTGTAAAATATAATGCTCAAGGTGAAAGCCTAAAGGTTTATTTTATGTTATTAATAGTAAAGGTAATCTTACAAATTATGGTAGAAAATCTGCAGTGGCACGTTAATAAAAGAAAATTGTTTCAAAATCTCATTTTCTTATTTGTTATAGTGAAATTATAATTTTAATAGCTTATTTTAATTTTTATAAATTAAAGAATTATGCATAATTTTTTTAAAATTTACTATTGAACTATTAATTAACTATTTTATATTTACTATTGAAAGAGCCTTTTACATTTTAAAATCATGCAAAAGAAGTTGAATATATTGTAATTGCAACTTAGTCATTAATAAACAGCTGCAACCATTGTTTAATTAGATAATTAATTTCTTTTTAAATTTGATGATATTTTAAAATTTTTTTAGCATCAGCCACCATTATTACAGAATTAATTCCAGCTCATACAAATCAGAAATTACAGACTGCAGGATCTGAAACATGGAGTTGTGTCTTTTCTCCTGATGAATCATATTTTGCTTGGTCTTCTGGAAATTGTATCGTCACTCTCATACCATGGAATTTTTGTAAACAAACTTTGTAAGTCAATTCATATTCTCTTATTTTTGCAATTCATTCTCATATGGCAATTGCAAAGAATATTGTCTTCATCTTTTTATTTTATATACAATATTACCTTTTTATATATTTACATGAATTTGTAACATTTTCCAATTATTTACTAAATTTTTTCAGTATTTTGGGATTATCCTGTCAACGTATCAACATAAACAAAAATGTGCCAGTGGTCGTGAATTGCTCTAAAGGATTGGTGAAAGTACATTAATTTTTTAGTGCCTTCATAATGAAAAGTAGTTTTGTTTTTATTGACGCAAGTTACGGTTAATGTATATCCAGTTTGGTGAAAAGGGCTAACGGAATAATCCCAAAATACATATTTTGCTTTAGTTATATCAAATTTCCCAGATTATAATATATTAAAATACTGGTAAAAGTAAAGAATAGTGTCCCTCTTGTTGCGCCAAGGATGCTGTCAATCTGTAATTGAGATTTTAAATTTTAATCTTTTTTAACCTTTGGTATCGCTGTTTATCTTAACAATTGTGAAGTTTCTCAAGCTGTTTTTGTGTCAGTCTGTTGTGTAAAGAGTGAAATTTAGAGTATGCAATGCTTGTTAACTTCTGAATAAGGGACTGGGCAGAATTTTTTAACTTAAAAACCATCCTATGGCTTCACTAGCGAGAAAAGTGGGAATTTGGTAGATTTGCTAGCACATTGGATATAAGGACTGTGTGGATAACAGGAGCAGTACATACAAATATATGTATATATTTATTTATTTCTACTCGCCCTTCATCCATTCTGCAGATTTAAAATACACTTAACATGCATTCTTGCACAATTGCCTACATAACAAATTATCTAGGAAACAAACGTTAGAGCCCCAAAAGAATTACAAAAACTGTGGAGAGTTGCATTGCTTCTGACTTCTAAAGTAAGAATGCAGACAATTTCATAAAATATGAGATAGATTGGATGAGTTTTTGGTTGGTTGACTTGGTTTTAATATAATTGCTAAGAAATTGCATCCTATATTTAGTCTGACCTCTTTTACCTTACATGGATTAGCAAAACATAAAGTAATATCTGCAATTTTACAGTGGGCAATTAACAGTATTAGGTATTAGGGAGAAGGACTACTTAATTGTAACAGTGTGTACTAGTGGAATGCACATTTCATTCTTGCTGAAAATTTTTACCTGTATGATTAGTTTTTGTGGTTGTTGGTACAGCTATTTTTATCATTATTTGAAAAATTTAAATAAAATTTGTAAAAAATTTATCTTTTGTAATTTGAATCATTATCAACTGTTGATTAATTTGACTTCTAAATTAGATTAATTGCTTATAATTTTATGGTGATATATAATATTTTTAATAAAATAGCTTTGTATAGTTAACAGAGTGTATAGCATCATGAAAAATGCTTAAATTTAGAAATCATTTTTAAGTATCTTAGAAGTTCTTAATTTTTCAAAAAGATCCTTAAAAAGTGCTCCATTTTGAGAAAAGGCCTTTAAATGATGCCTAATTTTGGGAAAATGTTGATTCATTATTTGCTTTACAATTGAAATTTAATTCTTTAAAACTATTTTCAGCAAGAACTTGCATTCTTATTAATCAGAAAACTATCTATGCTTAAAAAATATGTAATTTACATATGCATGTACAATGCTTTGGGGAGGGGGCTGAGGGGTTTTAAAAAGTGTTTAAATCCTGCAGCAGTTTTTCATAATGCAGTATTTAATTAGATCAGATATCAGACTTCCAAAATAAGGTTGGTTTTAATTTTAAAAACAAGAGATTAGTTGAAGGAAAGTGGGTTGTCACGGACTGTTGGGTAATTAATTCTGATCTAGATTTATCTTGCTTCTTAATTTATTTTCTCTATGCTTTTATTGTTTATTTTTCAATTTTCATTGATCGTCAGACTTCCAGATTGATAAAGTAAGTACAGAGTATCAAATTCTCAGAGTGGGAAAGCTGAGGAATTGATTTAAAAAAAAGGGAAAGGCAATTTTCAGATTGAATTTTGAAAAAGTGTTGTAGGTTTCATGGATGAGGCACCACTGTCTTTGAGACTGATGGTAGAGATAAGCAAGTTTAGATAAGTACCTAATGAATTGCTTGTAAAAAGATAGTTGATATTTTCAATCCCCTTTCACCCCACCTATGGACACTGCAATTGTGAATTAAGTGAAACAATTTAGTAATATGTTTCATAATTTTTTTCCCCTTTTATTGTTTAAAATGTTTGGAAATTAATAACTTTGCTTGGTTATTTTAAATATTGGGTATTAATCCTTGATTCCCTTAAACTAGGTAAATATTTTTTAGAATTTTTAAAGCATAAATTAATAACCTATAGTTAATTTTGTTTTGTCAAAAATTGAGATGCTGTATTCTAAAAATGATTTTTTTAACAAGTTAAATTTTATTTTTATTGAATATTTATTTAATTTAATGCTTGTGTTTCAGATTCAAAAGTCAGAAATTGACCATTCCTTACAAATCCGAGTTAGGGTATGTATAACTTTTTATTTAAATTGTGTGTTTAGATTTTATTTATGTGGATTTGGAAATGTTATGCATAATGTTATTTTTTTTTATAAATTAATTAACCAAAAGACCCACAGTTAGGAATGCTTGTATATAATTTTAAAACCAATACAATTAAATTTATAACCATGAAACAGATTAATAGAAACATATTAAGAGGAATAGTATTTTGTTTGTTCTGTCTGAGAAAAGCCGAAGTGAAAATTATGGAGATAACTTTATTTTAGCGTTATCAAAATTATATAAGTGGTAGATGTGATAAATAGAAATATATATTCAATATTTAAGCAGAAAAAATAAGAATTGCACAAAAATAGTTATGAAAAATTGGTTAAAAATTTGGAGAATAATTATGTAATTATGATGTGATAGACATCATATTATGTTTATAAAATAGTTGAAAAAGTATTTGTCTTAAAACACAAAAAAATCTTTGCATTTTTTTTTTTTTTTTTCATGTCCAATCTATACTGGTAGAAATGAGAAAAGGTTTATTTTTCAGGCTGGTTAAAATAAATTGATCAGTCTGATGATTTTAAAAATGTTTAGAAATTTCATAGTAAAGTCTTTAAAAGTAAATGCATAATTGATAATTTGAAAGCTTTTATTATGAAACATGAATTTAAATTTTTAAATGTTAATATATTTCAGATTTTAAATCATTTTATTAGAGCAAATTTAGTGACAATGAAACCAGATTAGTTTCAGTATGGCATTATATTGCTTACATGCTATAATTATTTCATAACTGCATTAATTTTCAATTCTTGATCAACCTTTTTTGTAAAACTTGCATGTGTATTCATTGTTCATTTTTCTTCTGTGATTATCCAGATAAAATATTGTAAAAAAATGTTGTAAACAACTAGGTAAAGGTTTATTATGTTGCCAGTAAATTAACAATGTAAATAACATGATCACATTATTATAATTGAGACTAATATTATATTCATGCCATAGTTACAAATTTCTGTAATATATTTGCAATTTTTGCATAATAGTATCACTTATTGATCTCATTTTTAAAGTAACCACATTCAAAACTAGAAAATTAAAACTACTCAGAATAAGAAACTGAATGTTAGTTTTTCCTATATTTTTGGAGAAATCTGGAAAAAAATTCAAATATTTTCTTAAACATAGGATGAATAGGAAAATAAAAAGTTTTGTTTACTAGAAAAATGAAATGTCATGATATAAGATATATTAACAGATATTGAGCCTCATAATTTTTATTAAAACAATAAAAACATTTTTAGTGAAACTTAAATAAATTATTCATTTTTTTACCTACTGGAATAAATATTATCCAAATGTTCTATTACAAGTAATTAGAAGATATTCAAGATAATCACATGTAGCAATTTAATGGATGTTTTTATTTATATCAGAAAACATTGTACATCGATTGTTTTAAATTTTGCTTTATCTGATTAATCATAAAAGACTAAGATATATCTATATAAATAAAAATAAATGTTTGTCTATATGTCTCTTATGCTCTGCCGTACCGCTAATCGAATCGTGACAAAACTTTTAATACTCATTACTTGCACTTGTGGGGTGGTTATAGGCATAGTAAAATTACATATATAAAAAATATTTTTGGATCCATTTACCGCATCTATTAACCAAGGATTATTGTCAAACTAACGCTCTAGGGAGACACAACAGATCCAGTAAAGGTGCCAAATTCAAGCTAATATTTCGTAACTATTGTATGTAAATGTTATGCAAGTCATTATCTGAGGTAAGAGCCTTATTAGAGAACATATGGAAGAACGTTTTAGGGTAAACACCCCTATAGGATTAAAATTAAAAATTTAATAAAGTTTTAACCTTTTTGCAGCATTTGTCAAAAATGTGGGAGTAAAAAAATTTTTGCATTATTTTAACTTTAAAAAAATATTAATTCAACTATATCAACAAATTTATGGCATAAATATATTTTTTGTGTTTAATCAATTTTGAAAGAAAATATTTCAATCACGTTTTCTAGCATTAATCCTGAGAATACTGAACAAATATTAAACAAATCACAAAAGATACAAAAAATAGTTTTTTCCCCTACAATCTGAAAGTATTTACAATTCTCCTTTATATATCACTCAACTTCAATGAATGTATTTATTTCTGATATGAAAATATCATTTTCTCCCTATTATTCCTAATCAAACAAAGTTATTTTAAACTTCCAACAATATTTCCAAAATTATTTTTTCTGTAGCAGCAATGCGTCGGGTACCAGGTAGTCATATTATAAATAATTTTTGTAGTCTATTGATTGTTTGAACTTAATATTATTTTCAATTTGCTTGTACCAAAAAAGTTTAATCTGTTATGGCCTGTAATTTGTATAGAATTTCTGAAAATCTCAATCAGGGATGCTGACATTTTTACTGCCTGAATAAAAATTATTTTATAGTTGATTGATTTACTAATTGGAAAAATAAAATCGATTTCAAGAAAATATTAACTTTTTCTATAAATGAAAGAAACATAATACTCTATTTTACTATTTGGGCATTTACATTATTACTGTAAAATATAATATTTAATTGCAGGGTGCTTATTGACAGTAAGCATGCAGCTACTAGTTGCTTTGGTTGTAACACTGTGTCTATCAACACTGGACATTTAGTGCGCTCAATGGCATTTGGTTTATCTACAATGAATTTGGAAAAGCGCTCTTCTCCTCCATTTTGGTCTCGATTTAGTTCTTCCAAAGATCTAGTTCTTGCAACAGGGCATGCCAATGGACGTATTAGAACATGGGATGTTTTAACAGGTATTTTGTGATTAATTCTATGTACACTGTAACTTCTAACAATGCTTATAATTAAAAAAAATCTCTTAAGCCTTTTAGTGCATTACTTTATTTTGAATTATATCTTGATTACATCATTTTGGAATGGTTTTACAGCAACAAAAGCATAGAATTTTAGGGAAGAAATGGAGGCTTTATTTTAACAATGATTGCTCTTATTCATAGTATATATATTCATATGAAAATTAAGTTAAGCATATTGATATTTTGAGTTTTTAATTTAATCTTTACTTTTTGCTGATTAAAATTAAAAATGCTGTTTTGTAATGCTAATTGAAACTAAAGTTGTAGTTTTACCTTCTTTGAAAATATGGAATATTTTTATTCTAAATGTGCTTTTTTATACTTTTACCCCCCCCCTCAAATTTTCTAAAGTTTGCATAAATGAGTGCTATGATTCTGACAGGTCTAATTTTTCATGGTTTAAATTCTCAGCACTAATATATTATGATTTTAGTTAGTTTGTCAAATATACCTTGCATACATTAACATATTAAGATCTGTCGCAAGATTCTTGTTTCATGATATTCATATTATCTTCTTTTTGAATAAAATTACCATAATCCTCATATGTATCCATTGATTAATTAAGATGAAATCAGCCATTAAAGATTGCAGGTGCCATAAAATTGAAACAAAATGTGCAAATATACATTATATCGATGCTCTTGTGTTAATATAAAAAATGAACAAGGCTATTTATTAATAATATAGAAAATATCATATCTAGATTTAGGTAATAAATAATAAGTAATGCTATAATTTTTTATTTCGCCAAAATAATTTTGTGATGAGTTCCTTTTGAAAGTATTTATCCAAATATAGTTCAGATACATAAAATATTTTTTTTTACAGTTGATCTCCATTTAACTGAAACTTACTCTGGTTATATGAAAACATTTCTCAGATCCACCTTCTTATATATGGAGAGAAAATTTTTTTAAAGAATATTGTCTTTATTTGTTTTCTTTATGCTTTTTACTTTATAATTATTTTTTATTAAAAAATATTAATGCTGTTATGCGGTTTCCATTTTATATGAAAAAACATATCTGCATTTCAATAAAACTATATGTATTGAACTGATTAAGTTAATTGCAAAATTCTTGATTCTTTGTGTTATAAATGTTTGCATAATTTCATGTTAAAATCTATAGTAAAATAAAGTCTTCAAAAGAACTTAAATTTTTAAAAAAAGGATGTGTTTTGTTTAAATTTCTGATAAATGAATAATCATTTCTCTTTACAAATAGGAAATTAAGGCCACTGCAATAGCATATCTTTAAACCTGTCTAATTCTACCTTTTGGCAAAACACATTCCTCACTTGACTATCTAAATGAATTTTTCATTTATAGCCATACATTTCCATGTGACAGTTTGTCTTTCTTTTCCTATCCATTATCCTTGTCAATGCAATTCTTACATTATTATATGGCATCATTTTAAATGTTTGTCCTATTCATGTCCAGAAACATTTTTTTTTTTCAGTTTTGTTGAAAATAAGTTTGGCAGCAATTTTATTTGTCCAATTTTTAGAATCTTTCTGTGGCAAATAGTTTGAAAGGCATTTAATTTCCATCCTTGTGATTTAATAAATTTCCAAGTTCACTACTTTATAGGAAGATTGCTGAATTAAGCACATATATTTTGAATTGACTATTTATATTTGAGACTTTTCAGAAGCTTTACATTGTTCTGATTGAATAATAGATTCTTCTAATTCTAGTATTTATTTTTTCATCTATACCTCCCATTTTGTTTTATTAATTATTTATAGCTATCATCAGTAACTAATTGCAGTAACCATTGTGTTATTGACTAAATGATAATTGAAACTAATCTGTCTGTAGATATGCACATTTTCCCAGGGAGTTAATAAAAAAAAAAGTTGAAACAATAAATTTTTCATTTTTAATGAAAAGTTCCTTTATTTCTCGTTTTATTACTATTGTAAATTATTATCTGCATTCTGATGGCTTAACATGTACTGTGAATTAAATAAATAATAAATAAAGCATAATTGTTTATTTATTATTTTCCTACTACAACTAAGCTGAATGGGGAAAAGATAATAAAATGAGATATTCGTCTCTGTTATGAAAGAAAGAGTTTTTAAAAAATCTATAGATTGATTCTATTTATCTTTCAGAAATGGTTTTTTGAAATTTAAAATTAATAAAATGTTTTTTTTAAAAAAAGCTTATTTATGGGAAAGATAACAAGATTTTTTTTTCATAAATGAGAAACAATCATTGGGATAATGATTAATGCGATTAGTATCATTTCTGACTAAGAATAAGTATTTTTTAAACTAATATCTAAAATTTTATACTTTATTATTTGCAATTAAAAATATATTTGAATATATACAAGACTAACTTGATTTTTAAAAATATTTAATTTTACACTTTACAATATTTCAGGAAAATTAATTTTAGAACTCATAGATCATAGTGATCTGGTATCGCATTTAACCTTCAGTCCAGTTGGCAACCTAGTGCTCATGTCATCATCTTATGATGGATCACTCAAAATATGGGATTTGCATGAAGATGGAAACATGTTTCAAACTTTGAAAATGAATAACAAGCCAATTTATTCTTGTTGCTGGTCTCCTGATGCAAAGTCATTAGTATCTGTGGGAATGTGCAAATTGGTAATAATTTGATTATTTGTATTAATGTTTGCTAAAGCTATAATGATTAGAAGTAGTACCTACTTTTTTTCTATGTCAAATATTTTTATAATATAAAATTATATATTTAATGAAATCAATTGCTTAAATCTTTTTAAAATTTGTTTTGTTTAAGAATATAATTGGATTGTTGTCCTAGTTTTAGAGAAAAAAGCAACATTTTGAAATATTAATTAGCATTAATTACAATTTAGTTTCTGAAATCGGTTTTTAATATTGAACTTAAGTATATTCAATCTTGAATCTTTGTATTATATTCTATATCGTATAACTTTGTATTAAAAAAATATTATAATTTTTACATGTTTTCTTTTAAAATCTCCCTCGTTTAATAAGAAATAGTTTTATAAAACCTATATTGTAAGCATTTTTTTTTCAACTATTTTGAGGCTTTGTTAAAAAAGGCGAAAGATAAAACTAAAGCAGCAATATAACAGCAATTAAATAATAAATTTAATATCTACAGTTTTATAAAACATTATTTGGTATATTAATTAATGCTATTTTTCTCGAATGTCCTTAGGTCTATGTTTGGGATATGAAGACTTTAAAAGTGAAATTTAAGCTCCAAGGTCATCAACATGATATTGTTTCTTGTGCCTTTTCTCCTGATGGTTGCCTTATTGTTTCTGCATCTTGGGACACCCGAGTTATTTTGTGGGACTCCAATAATGGCAAAATGCTCAAAACATTTGGGTAAATATTAAACAAATTCAGTTTTAAAATGAAGAAATAAAAATATTTTAAACTATTTATTTTATAAGTTCTTGAAAGATAAACTGTTTCTATTTTTTAATTTGATCCATTTTAAGAAAATGAATAAAGTGACCATTTTATTTATTGTGTGGAATCGCTTCTTTTTTTTCTTTTTTCAATGCACTTGTGTATGACTTAAAACCTTTTTTATTATGTGAAATTTTCTTTGGACTATTTCCCGTTTTCAAATTCTGTTCTTTTGGAAACACATCGTTATAAAATCAGTAAAATAAATCAAACACACTTCAAAAGTTCAAATTTTAAGTTTGCTATAATTTTAATATTTTTATTTTTAAAATGTCCAATTTACAAAAAATGTTTGGGAACCTTGAATGATCAGTTAGTACTTTGCATTATTGAATACTTCAATATCTTTTTTTTTTTTAATTTAGTCATCTTTATCCATCACCTCACCCCATTTATGCTTGTGGTGAAAATGGTACTTGGATTCGTGATGTTTCATTTTCATCTGATGGAGCTCATATTGCCACTGTAGCTGATGATGGGTAATAATAATTTTTTAATTTTACTTTAAAAAATGCTTTAAATATATTATTTATCAAAAATGAATAGTTTGAAAAATATAATGCTTTTGCCACTCATAATGAATAGCATTTTTCATAAGCAAATGATATTTTTAATTTTTTTGGTAGAGGAATTTGTTTTCTTCTGCTGTCCTTAGATTTCTTTAGAAAAGCTGTACTATTTCATCTGATAGATATAATTTGAAGAAATATCTAATAATTAATGTATTAATTTGTGTATATCAATTGTAAATTACTTGTCATAATAGGCATTAATTGTTAAGGAAGGAAGCAAGAATATAGAATGTTTCATGAGAAAAGAAATATTATTGAATTATATAAATGAAATTTAGTAAATTTGTGTTTTGTTTTAGATTCTTAAGGTTTTGGGATATCACATCAGAAGAAAGACCAGAAGCTATGGCTCCTATTGAAAATTCATTATGTTGTACATTTGCTCCATCTGGATATATTCTTGCTGTTGGGTGAGTAGTTTTATTTTCATAACAAAAATGAAAAGGTTCTATGTGTAAAATTATTCAGCATCATTTTAATGTATACCTTATTCCTGTTAGTCTGAAGAATGCATAAGCAGCCTGCATCTCAAAAAGTTCATATTTTTTTTTTTTTTTTATGTTTCAGAGTTTTAATTTGTACTATTGTTATTTAAACAAGAAATTAATGAGTTTTTAAATATTTTGAGAAAATTTAAGTATAAATCTTATTTTCTAAGCTTTTAAATATCTCCAACCTTAAATTCATGTAATTTTATTAAAGTGCTCCTTCTGATAAATATTTTAAAATTGAGAATTGCTATTAAAAAGTTTTATTTTATAAAGATATTAAGTTTATAAATGAGTGCTAAATTGCAAATATCATTACATCTCAAAAAAAAAAAAAAAAAAAAAAGAACATTTGAATAGTACTGTAATTTTGCTTGTATAATCTGCTTTTTTCATTTTGACTGCTTTAGTTGCTTTTTCAGTTATTTTGCCATTAGTATAGATTATGTTATAATATAAAAGGTAGTAAATTATATCTGAATATTTTGATTGTAATTAATTATGAAAAATTATTAGCAAATGAATCTTAATTGAATTTATTAACTAAAAAAAAGCTGTAAATATCAAGATTAATATAAATTTGTGTAAATATTTTTAAGTAATGCATCTAATAAAATAAACATGATTAATTTCTGAATTTTCCAGTAGCTAATCTGTCTTGTTGAACTGCTTTGAGCTTTTATATGTCTTGTATTGCAACACAATTATTACTTTTGCATTTCTTTACTTATCCTATTTGATTTGTAAATTTTTGAAGTAAACCAAAGCAAGAGCCCTGATTTCCCAATTTTGTCTTAAAAATATTGAATAAAGATAGTATAAAAAGTTTTTTTATTTTTTATTTTTTGAATTTTAAATATGATCTGTAGGTTATATATGTGAAGTTACAGTATGAAATTCTTATTTTATATATCAAGAGGAGAAACTTGTATCATAAATATTTATTCGATACATTTAAATTTTAGGAAAACATTAGATTCACTAACTTATATGCATATATTTGTCACTGTAATGCAAAGGTACATTCTTTTCCTTCCATTTATGTTGTGTTTAATAGAAAGCAATGTCATTTATTTCCCTTGTATAAATTTTTATCTCCTAACAAAAATGGATACTAAACATAAATGTTGTAAATTTTTATGCTGTGCTATTTTTGCAGGTTCATGTAAGTACGTTTTTTTTTTTTTTTTTAAAGTTATATTTTGTAAAAGTTAAAATTTATTACATGCTTATTGCAGATATAAATTTTATAATAAAGAGTTTAAATAATAGTTAATTTGTTTTTGTTTGTTGAGGATAATGTTTCTTTATTGTTAAATAATATCTCAATTTTTTTAAGTTCATTGATTAAAAGAGAATAATTGTTTTAAAAATTTTGTATCATTGGTAATGAAGGAAATTTTATCTTGTCATATTAAATAGTACCATATGTATTTAGATTGAAAATAGTTTGATCTGAATACATTTGGAACTTAAACAAAAGCTATTACTTTTTACATTGCACTATAAAATACTTATATGCAAAAATCCTTTTATGTTTTAAAGTACACTTATATATTTTAAAAGTGATTAAAATGCTTTTGCATCACCTTTTGAAAATGTTTATTTGCCATCTGCTCTTTTATGCCCTCTTTTGATGTGTAATGCAGTAATTTTTAATTCTATGATCCATCCAAGTTTTCTAAAATCGCTACTAATGTAAACGTTTTTTTTATGTGTGTACCTTTGCTTTATGGATAACTTATTGAAATGCAGCCTGCTTATGAAAAATGTCCCTGATTAAAAGAAAAAAAATGCTTATTCCAAATCATCCAATACCCAAACCATCCAATTGGAATGTCTGAAGTGGTTGAAAGAATTAGTTTTAACTAATGGCTTTTCATTGCTGCAACATTTAAAATAAAAATTAAACATTTGTAACATAATAGTTATTATCTTAATGAAATTAGAGACTTATTTTATGAAAACAGCTATTATCAATAATGCATTAACTTGTAAATTTTAAATATTGCTCAGAACTTAACTATAAATTTATTGCAGTATTACAAATTTTTAAAACTTTCTATTTCTTAGCATTGCCGAAATATGTAAACAAAGTACATTGTCATAATCTACATTAATGTTTCTCGAATAGTTCAAAATTTTTAAAAAAAAAATGTGTCTTAAATAAAAGGGAAATGAAAAAAAATTTCAATTTTTTTTTTCGTTTTAGATTTTTTTTATATATATAAATTTAACTTGTCTGATAAAGCAAATCTGAATCATTTGATTTGTTTTAAATCTGAATATTTAAAATGTGCTATTTTTTGCATTTTAATTTAATATTTTTACTATAATCCTTTTATTTTAGAATTTGTATAAAATATTTCTACTAATAAAGTGTATAAATTTTTTTGAAACATGTAGTATGTACAAATTATATAATTATTATTGATTTATTCAACCAAAAATAAGTTTTCAGGTTGGTGACTAATAAAGAAATTTTGATGTGTTTTGTTACAATGTACTAAGATATATTGAAAAATTTGTTTATTTTTTTGCTTAAATGTTTCAGCTGTGTTGAGCCATTTTTGTGATGATCGTGTGTCATGCTGGATGATGTAGAATGAAAGTTAATGTTAGCTTTGTTCTTCTCTAATGATTTTCAATTTCAGTGGATGAACGACGGCATTTCGGAAGGCCGTAGCCAGACACTAACAACGCTTCAGCAGTCAAGGTGCTGAAGCCAGCTGGATATTGGGTCCTTCATTTCTTGAAATTGGGGGTTTTACCTGCATTGGATTGTTGCAGTGGTGTCATACATTATAGTCCACAGTAATTTGATTTACATATTTGCCTGTTATGTATCGAGAAATGTGTTAATCAAAGTTTTTATTGAATAAGCTTTAATATCTACTTATTATCAAAAATATATTAATATTATTTGGAGAGCTTAGTTTGATTAGACGATTAATTATAGCTTGTAAAAATCAACTTTTAGTTACTAAAATAATTTGTTTCAAATATTAGGCACATTCGTCCACATTTGCTGTCAATTTTTGTAATCGGAACTGAATTATTACGTGTAAATAAAAGGTTACAAATTTAAACAGTTTTGAATATTAATAACTTTAAACAGGTTTCTTGAAGTGGCATAACTGATAATTTATCAAAAAGGTTTTTGTTCCATAGTTTTTAAAAGTCGAAAATTTATGTTTTCACCTCAAATATAATCTAAAAATACATTTTAAATTTTGTAAGAAAACAGATAATTTTTGTAGAACCTTATTCTTTATGAAATTTTGGACTGAGGTGTATAGTTTATTTATCAAACAAGTATTATCAGAAGGCTCTGAAACTGGTTATAAATATCACTTCAAGTTTCAATCTTAAAGAGATATGTTTTGAAACATTACATATTTGTTTTAAGACAATTGGATATTTTAAACTTAAAAAAAATTAATAGGTAGGGACTACATTATTTTATTTTGGGCTTCTTTTTAGAAGAGCATATAATATAGAATAGCAGTGAATAAAACGATATTTTTCTGACTGCTGAATTCAGACTTTTTTTGTACAATACTTAATATACTGATTGTAACATAATACCATTTTTTAATATTTAAAGCAGTTTATTTATATATTAATTTACAATGGCATTTAGTAGGATTCGTTTAAAATTAAAAGATAAAAGAAATTCACAAAAAAAGGGAGCATACTTAATTATTATTTTAACAGCTTAATACACCTGCATAATTATTTTAAGTATATGTTAATGTCTTCTCACTTCAATTACATTACAGTCATTTATAATTTGTCTGAAACAGAATTGAATTTCAGAATGAAAGAATAAATTGACTTAAAAGATAAAATTGATTGAAAAAAAAAAGTTGAAAACAAAAATAAATAAATGAAATTAACTAAGAGCATGTTTAAGATATTGTATATTTTTTTCACTCAACTTCCAATAGTGGATAGGGATATTTGAATTCATGTAATTTTATATAAAGTAATAAAATAGCCTGCTATTTTTATTTTTTATCACCTTTTTATATTTGCTTTAAACTGTAAAATATTAAATAACACTTATTTAATAATATGCATTTACAATGTGAAAGAGACAAACACTTTTTTTTCAAAATTCTCTTCTACTAAAACATTTTTAAATAGCATAATAATAATTATTAGTTCAAATGTAAAAGGGGAAAAAAGAAATGTTCTTAAAAACTATCTTTTTAACACATTTTGAAAAATGCATTCAGTTTCTTTTTTTTCTGTTAGTTTGAAATAATTGAGAGTGTCTGGCCAGAAAGGTGTCGTGTTTTATATAATCTTCTTTTTAAATGCTTATGATTTGAAATTTAGTATTTTTGGAGGGATTGTAAACTACATATTATAGCAACATATTTATCCTGATGTCTGTTTAAAATTGAATTAAAAGTATTTCATTTTATGTATTGTAATTATAAATATACCGATTATTATAAAAAGTTGAGTGATTGAAGTATTCCTAGTTGTTTTCATGTACTGGATTCAGTTTTAAAAATTCCATTAATTTTCTTTATGGTTTTTGATGGAAATACCAATAATGAAATAATGTTATTTGGAGAAAAACTAATGCAGTTTGAAAATCTTTACTAATTATATTGATGTAATATCAATTCATTATAAAACTATTATAAACTTACATTTTATCCCGCATAAGCAAAATAAGTAGAATATTGCTGCCTTCAAAAAATTCGAGCTTGAGATCTAGAAAATTTCACACTTTCCTTGAGTGACATTATTTTTGAAATTATACTTCACAATGAAACTGCTGAAACATTTAGATTTAGATGGAGGTAATCTGGTAAATGAATCACACCAAATATCTAGCTTTCTATCAGTTTTTGAATTAAATCCTGTCTTCCTATCTAGAAAGCTGTCTAGTTATACAATTAAAAATTAACTTGATAATCACAATGTAAAAGGGTGGCTAGGTGAATAAAATTTAACACCAAAAATTTAATACATTTGAAATAGATTTGTTGTCAAATATGGAAAATTTATCAGATGTTTAAATATCTGTTGGTCTCTGTTTTTACATACATGTAAAAAATAATTCCAAGATGAGAGAGAGAGAGAGGATTACACTAGAGGTAAATGAAATTTAGTCTACAGTTTTATCACTTAAAATGCAGATCTTTGAATCATATATGTCAAAGGATTGGCCATCTTCTGATTTGTGCTTTCATATATTATATATATACATATATATATAATTTAAACACAATAACTTAAACACTGTATTTTTAAAAAATTCGAGATGTGTGCTTATTATAAATGTAGTTCTGTGTCAAATCTGGTTTACAGTCAGTTAGATAAAAGGCATCCAAGATAAACATTCAGTATTTTGATGCTCTTACCCCAAAATTTTGTGCCAAAAATCCTAAGCGAATTGGCTGTTTTGCAATTATTGTTCGCCCAAAGCATGCAATTAATAAAGTGTGCTTTGGTTTTTCTTTCCTATACTAGCACATTGTTCTTATATATGATTATCTGAAAATAAAAATCTGATCCCCCATAATATTCATCTTGCCTTGGGTCTATCATTTTATATTTGGATGTGGTTAACAATTTCACGAGAGAATTCAAACAGTTTCAGGGAGAGTATTTATTCAGATTAGAATGGTTCAAGTTAAGGAAAGTAATAAATTTGTAATTCATAAAGCAAAGTTGAATATTTATGAAAGTATGAACTGAATCATGTTTTGCTAAATAGTTTGTGTTTAGATTAAGCAATGTTTCAAATATGTCAGATTTAATATTAAAAAAGTAAAATTTAGGTACTTTTTTTCTGATGTGAAACTTTTGCCCTCTTTCCATTGGCTAGAATGAATTTAAAAAAAATTTTAGTGAAAAAAATTAACCATTTATTATTTGTTAATTATTTAAAATTAAATTTGTACGTTAATCAAAAAATTATGAAAATAGATTTTTCTTATGTAGTTGAGGAGAAATATAAGATAAAATAATTTTGAAAAGAATATTTTCAAGCATTTATAAATATTTTAATTTATTTTGTATTATTTAAAAATTTTAATTTATTTTTAAAGCTTTTTAATGTCAGTTTAAATCATACAGGCTGCCTGTAGATTAAAAAAATGTTGAATAACTTTGACAGATTTTGAAATAGATAACTGATATTTTCAGGTATTTAGAGTTTTTTTTTTTTTTTTTTTTTTTTTTTTTTTCTGTAAAATATTGCTCATAGTAGCATAATATTTAAGTGCATACATACTTTGTCTTGTTTGGCTTAATATATGCATTTTGCTTGCTCATTTCATAGTTTTTTTTATTGTGGAGATTTTTCTATAAATTTTAAAATTTTTATTTTGCCCCCATCTCCACCCAAAAAAGCCTTTTTCTATAAGATATTGTTATTATTTTGCCTTGGTCATTCCCCCACCCTTAAAAGTATAGTTAAACAGGTACCTGCATATCAGATCATTTTAAATAATTTGCTATTTAAAAAGCTTCAGTTTTTTATAAATGTTTTTTCAGTTTCTTATATGATTAGGGTATAATTTCATTATGTAATTTGTGCTATGACATACATAATTAAAAAATTGAATTTTTTTCTCAAAATGTGTATGATTAGCTCAACAATTGGATTTGTCATTAGATAAAAGTATTCTGAGAACTACTACCATAAATGTCAACTTAAGAATTTCCTTAATTTTTTTTTTCTTTTTCCAAGACTAAATAAATTTGATTTGTCCTTATTTTTTTTGTCACTTCAGGGAAAATTTATATAATCTATTCCATTTATTTTTAACTTATTTCTTATAAGGCACTTGATTAAATTTTATTCGTTTGAACAATGCTTGTAAAATATTAAAATAATAAAATTTTAAGATATTGTTATTAGATTGTATGTGTTATTTTTCAAATTTAATGCCTTTCATTGTAAACTGTCTTATATTTATTAAAAACTTTTTTTGTTGTTTCAGTATTTTTTTAAGTTTAATTGGTAATTGAACTCACTAATAACAGTTTTATGAATTAGGTCAATATCCTGGATATTTCCGTATTTTTTTACAATATTAGTTTTATGATATTAATATTTGAACTGCATTATATAAACTGACTTTGAAAGATATTTGTTTTTTTGCTTCTGTAATATTTATGAATTGTCATGAAGTTATTTGATAAATGTGCATTTTCTTACATAGCTGATGGATATATTTTTTCATTAAGAAATACTTCATTTTGAATTCATTTCTATTTACAGGAATAGACAGGGATCTGTTTCATTCTGGAATGCACCAATTTGTATCAAATCTCTTCTGTACCTCTCAAGAATCAGCATTCGGAAAATTGTTTCTGCTGAACATGTACACAAACTTTCCATTCCTAAATGTCTTTTAGACTATTTGCTTTATAAAGAACTTGAGTGATAACATTTCATCTAGTCAAAAAAATTCCATCTTTTGATAAATCATACATTTGAAGAATCTCCCTCTTTTCTTGTTTATTCTTTATTAATTTGTTTAACTTTCCATTACCATCCCTATGATAATTGCTTGGAGAAAAAGATGTGATCAAGCCCCTCCCCCTTCTACTCAATTATTAATTTTGCACATTCAGAACAATTTCATAATAACTGCATGTTTTTTATTTTTGGTAGTTAAAGTTATGGTATTTGTGCATAGTTTTTGTGGCATATTGCTATTTGATCTATAGACATAAATAAATCATTTTTCTTTTTCTGTAATATAAAATCATTTCATTCTATTTCAAAACCATTTTTTATATAAATATGAAAATTTGTATATTTCTACATTCTGTGCATGTGAATGTGAACTCTTGTATAATAAAAATATTTGTCTGAATTATTTTTTACATTATACTTTTCTATAAGTGAATAATTTGATGTTTATTCACTATTTTATGTTAGGAATTCCATCACAAATTATAAACTCATATTTTGTATGTATTGTTTGAAATGTATTTTAAATCCGAAATGCATTTATAGAAATATTGATGTAGACAAATTAATATTTTAAACTAGTCTTTGCAAGAAACTTAGCTCATTAAATATTTTAAATGTTAATGAAAAAATTTACATAAACTATCAAAGTGTCTTTTTGTTTCTAAATTTTTTATGTAAACGTCTCAATTTCGTTTTCACAATTTATTGGTATCTACTTAAGTACTTATTTTATTTTTGGGTGATTTTAATGATTTTAGTTTAGAGTAAAGGGTGTATTTTATATATTTTCAATGAATAACTATTGATTAGCTGTTATTGTTCATGAAAATACACTATTTGCATTTGTTTATTTATAAGAAGGAAAATATATCTTTAATATTTAATTTAAGATAAACTCTTAAATCTGTTTTGTTTATTTGGAATTTATAATTCTTAAATTCATACATACTAATGTTTTCTGTAATTTTTTATAGTTAAATATGTGATTAATTCTTAATATAATGTACTATTATATTCTGTATGTCTTTAAGGATTTGTGTGCTATTATGCACTAAAATTATTTTAATATTCAATGCAGTAAAATAATTTTTCATTTTCAAAAGTACTGCAGTATGTAATTTCTTTGAAATTTATTTTTATCTTAATTCCAAGTAATTTTTCTTTCTTTTCAAAGTTGCATTTTTTGAAACTTTACCATTTTTCTTTTCATACGTGCTCTGAATTTTCCACCATTATTTATGCAGAATGTGATTTATCAGATATATAAGTTGTATATTGATATTTAAACTTTTTTTCTGAATTTTTTAGTATGAGTTTTTGTTAAATGTGTGTGTGTCTGCGTGCGTACACTGTGGTTATTCTTATGAATGTTGCTGATTTGTCATGCACTGTTTTTTAACCAAGGTTTTCTTTAAATAAAAACATTTGGTGTCAAATTTACTTTATATTTTGAAGTAAATAAAAAATTGTGTAATAATAATGTTTTGTCTCTTTGTTATGTGTTTGAATAGTAGATTATGTACAGGATATGCAAAGGAGGTAAAAGTTTTATTTCCTGTATTATCCATAGAACTTACTGAGATATTAAAAGGCGAATATGTTGACCTATACCATTTATCTATACCTATTCTAGTATTTTAATAAGGATTTAATTGTAATTTTCAATGTGAATATACATATCAGGAAAGGTAATTTAAACATTCAAACCAGGAAATAAATGTGTTTTTATTAACTGTCACTAATTAAAAAAAAAAAATTGGCGGATAAAACAAATTATTAAGCATTTTATCTAATGTATTAAGAAGAACACATTCAGCAACTACATAAAGTTACATATTAACATTACTTGAACACATGTGATTGAGTTCATGGCTAATGACCTAAAGGCATGTTTTTATAATTTGTTGGCAAAGATCAAGATGTGTACTGCAAAATCTAATTCATTCCTAAGTTCAGACATTAGGTCAATTAAAATCAAAGCAACAGAACATATTCAGCATGCTTTTGTGTGAAATACAAAGGTGCCAATCCTCGTATTTATAGAAAATTATCACTGATGATAAACATCTTGGAGAGAATTTTGCCACTCCCAAAATGATAATTGATAATTTTTATTTTGATAAAGCTACATTCATCTGCCCAAATACCAATTTTCTGAAAGAAGAATTTGGCTTTACCTTAGGTAGATCTAACTGGAAAGCTAGATATAGATCGTATAGTTGTCCATGTAATTCTTGAAACAAGGATTTTACGAATACCACATCATTTATTACTTTTCCTAAGTCTCAAATCTGAAGTTCTAGAATTTTGATATTAGTAATGGTTGTACATAAGCTAACATGAGAATAACTTAGCACTGGCATTGTATTCACAAGACCCAAGTTCAGTTCAGAACTAGTATTTTTCACTTTTTTTTTCTTTCTAAATTATTTCAAATTAATTTAACAATTTACAGTTTTAAATAATATGTGTTTCATATGCAAAAATATTCATTCCCAATTTATTTTTTAAAAGAAAATTTATAAGTATGAATGCATTTAAAAAAAAAAATATTTAGAAATACTTAAATTAGCACTTTAGAAATGGATAAATTAATACGATACTCATTTCTGTAACGAGGAATGTTTTTATTTTAATGCCTAAATTGAAATTTAAAAAAAGTATGAATGCCTTTTTCTTTTTTATAATTATTCAAATAAAATTACCTGCTTTTTAAATAAATATTTAACTTTTATCAATCAAACATAAATGCTCATTTACTTAATATTTGAATCGTGATTTCATTTTTTTAGGAAAAATAATTGTAAGCATAATTGAAATGAAGATATATTTTAATAAAATTATTGTTATAAAAATATTCCATTAATTTTTTATTAATATAAGAAACAGAATGCTCGTATCGTAAAATCAATTGAAACATGATACATTTTGATACCTTTTTAAAGAGGTAAATAATAATTATCCATAAATCATATGACTGACATCCGACCCGTCCAAAGGCACCTGGACACACCACGTAAAACTGAATTACCAGACCGCCGCACCAGCAACACCCCTAGTAGCAAACGTATGTACAATATTGTATGACATTGATCAATATTGTTCAATATCAAATATCACACAATATAGTGAAACAGACTGTGCTACCTGGGAATGCTGGGAACTGTGGTTGAGTCCTAATGGACACCACCGACCACGGTACAACCCTCCCCGTAGGGAGTACGTCTCGTCATCAATGAGAGGGTCAAACCCCCACCTATTATTGTACCCACCGAGTTGGCGAGATCCAACCACCATACTGGAAGCATGTCAGCTTCAATTACGAGGTGTCTTCCCGAGGGAAAGAAATTTCCATAAGAGAAATCTTAAAAGAATAGATTAAAAAACAAATTTAATTTAAAAATATATTTGTTTTTCTTCAGAAAATTGGACAGCTTGCAAAGCATGCGGTATAATATTACAAAAAAAAAAAAAAAAAAAAAAAATTGAACCATCTACCTATGCATTTCACAATTTAACACCTGCTTTCAACTTTTTCTTTTCTGTTACTAACATTGGAAATGTTTGCTGACATAATTTTATTAATTTCAACCGCGCACTTTAATTATTTGGCATAAATACAGCTCTGTTGAGTAATGTTTTCTCGAATGAATATTGAGTTATGTTTTCACGAATTACTACTTATACTATCATTACATTAAATTCGAACTCAATTTTCCACCTCGGGCCTCCTTTGGTTAGACTATGAAGAGTGGGTTTAAAATATACTATATTTTTGATTAATTGGGTACTAATATAAGCTTAATGGCGTATTTTCTACATAATCGAATAAATTTCTAAATGCTCTGAGCCATTTTGACGAGGATTTCTTCAGCATATTATATTAATGAAATAGATATCAAGAGAATGGAACACACATTTGATGGTATTATTACTTGAATCTTCAATTCGAAACTTCTAATTACATCTAAAGTCATGTTTTGACTACATCTAAAAGTGAAACGTATAAAGGCTTTTCCATAAATTAATTTAACCTAATTATTATTGTCATAAAATAGCATGATATTGTTTTCGCTTGAGGTTTTTGGAGCCTCAAAATGTGAAGGCAACAAATTGCTGAAGCCTGAAATGTGTAGGCTACAAATTAAATATTTATCGCACCCCCTCCCCTATTTTTTTTAAATATTTATTTTGGAGTCGACTTTCATAGTATAGCTTTTGAAATATCTATCGTCTGCTAATGTATTGCTTAGCTTCACGGGAAAAACCCTATTGACCCTAAAAGTACGAGACAGTCGGCTTAAATACGGGATGTTCTATTACATTTTGTGGATGAAAGAAAGGGTTGTATTTCTTTTGGAACCAAAAAAGCCGGTTAGAAGTATCATTATAATTTGAAGAATCGCCGGTTAGAAGTCTCATTTTGCCTTTTATAATGTTAATTTGATTGATCAACTAAATTATATAAGGATTTTTGAGTAAATTAATTTCAATTATATATTCAGTTTGCAGTAATCAATCTCAGCTAAATAAGTTTGAGTAATGTTTTACTTTATTAAATTTATTTGGAAATATTTATTCTTCAATAATTTGTGGACGTTACGTTATATGTAATATATCTGTAAGAAGTGCCATGGAGGACTGGGTAACAAATTTTGAAATGTATGTGTTATTATAAAGATCTTGATAAATATTTCGTTAGCTCTTAAAAAAAATATAAAAGGAATAAATATCTTTGACTTTGCCTATTTATTGATTTATTTATATTTTTAATTTTTTTGCTGAATTTCGTGTTTTTAAAGATTATTTAGCCGCCCAGAGGTAAATATAGTTTTTGCTTGATACGGTTATGGTTATAAATAATTAAATGTGTCTGATCTCGTGAATTTTTTAAAAATATTTAAACTTATTCTAGCATTTTTCTTACATTGAATTCTAAAATTATTTTTCGAAATTAGGGAGAAATATTTAATACTTGAAACAAACAAACAAACAAAATATATTTATTTGTATAATTTTTATATGGGGTGAATTTATTTTTTTGCTCAGCTAATCAATTATTTGTGTCTTTTATTTTTGTTCGTGCGAGTATTTTTAAGAATAAGTAGAATTGATTTGATTTCGTAGTACCGAAAAAATAGTATCGTTAGAATATTTTATAACTGTTAATAAATTAAAATCCTGATTATTTACTCTGCCTTTTTACTAATTTTTACTAACCTTATTTCTTTATAACATTCACTAAAATGTTGCGAATAGTATGTTTGCTTCTTCATTAAAACAAGATTTTTACTGTATTAAAATGTTTCAATATTTTTTCCATTAATAATCTTATTCAACTACTCTATTCTGCAAGTTTTCTGTAGAAGCAAATTATAGCAAATGGAATTATGCAATAAAGGTCAAATTTAATAATTATTATCACTACTTGAAATGAAGTTTTCAAGTAAATAAAAATCCCTAATGTTCATCCAAATGTCATTTAAACGCATTTTTTCAGAATGCTTTATTAACTTTATTTTCTAAATAAAATCTGATATTCCCCAATGAACTTGCATTTTAGCCTTATTCTTTTTACATTAAATCAGTTAAATTCATAACATTTTGAATTGAAATCTCCAATAATCACAATCGAGTTTAATGAATCAAATATATTCGCCAACGGTTTTCGAAGGAGATTCTTTAAAAATTATCAATTTAAAATTTGGTGAACAATAAAATAAAATAACTCAGATTACAATTTTTTAAAATTTAAAACTAAAGCTTTTAAAGATGTTGGAAGCCAAAAATAAAATGTAAATGTAAATATCAGAAATAGTGGTGTAAAAAAAGCATATTCAAGTCATTATATGTGTTTAGTAATTGCCTATTTAAATAAAAGACACACATCCTCTTTTTCGGATAATTTTTTCCCCCCAGAATAAATATTTTTCTGTTGCGACTTCAGTGAGAAAGAAAACTTATTTTCGCACAATGAAACAACGTATATCTTCCAGCGATGGTCTTATCATCATGCAATGGAATAGGGTTAGCTCGGAACTCTTTGTGAGATAGCAGTCTGCTTGTGATCAGTAGGTCCCACCGTCTTCTACAATTGTTTGTGGAAGGTCTGTTCCTGGAAAGGGCATCCGTGAGTAAGGGAATTTCCCAATCTATACTTGAACTTGTTTGAGAGCTTCTATTGAACAGAACGTAACGATTGTTACTTTCCATCGTGATCCAAGACCTGTAAACGAAATATAGGGTGCGCCAGAGAAACTTACTTATTTGAAAGGGCAATAAAAACAAAAGTACTTCAGTTACTGTTTAAATTCTTTTTTTTTATTTCAGAATACAATATCCTATTTTTTTTAATACAGTTTTGAAAATGACATCGTTTAAATGGCAACCCTCATTGCGCATACACTGATTAAGTGGATTTTTGAAGTTCGTGTCCACTCTTTGCAGCATATCAATGGGTATGTTGGCAATGGCGTCGCGAATGTTGTTCTTGAGGTGAGCTATTGTCCGTGGTCGATCGACATAAACCAGGGATTTCAAATAACCCCATGAAAAGAAATCGCATCGACCACGTCTTCAGGCAGGTTGTCAAGCAGCATTTCACTTGCATTTTGACGGGCAACAAAATCACGTTCAGTTAATTCTTGCACAACCACCAATTCATAGGGATGAAATTGAAGGTCTTGATGGAGAATTCGCTGAAGAGTGGTGCCAGAAGTTCCCAGAGCAGCTGCGTGTTTGGGAGCCGAAAGCAGAACTGATTGCCTCACATTTTCCGGAGTTCTGGTGGTCCGTTGATGTCCATTTCTGGATTTAGCGACACTTCCATACTCCTGAAATGAGTTAACCCACGACAGAATCGAATTCCGGCCAGAACGGGTCTGTGAGGAGGAATTTTAAAGCGAGCGTGGAAGGCACGTTTCAAGAGAGCGGCCGTTAGAAAAAAAGCACTCGATGGCGAAAGCCCGCTGTTCTCTAGACCAGAAAATGATGGCGACCGACTATAGGGATAAACAAGCCTGGGGACTTTCCTCTCCAGTAGCCCTACCTATCACCTCTCTACCCACTCAACTCACCTCTCGGGAGTTTTTTCAAATAAGTAAATTTCTCTAACTTCACCCTGTATTAGTAGTAATAATTTGAATCACACTTTTTTTAATGCAATCCAGTGCATTCAATTTTTTTTTTTAAAAGGAGCCATATTCTCTTTCTTGTTTTCTTAGAAAGTTTTATTTTAAATTTTAAATACCCAATTGTTCTACTCAAGATGTTGTACATTGCTTGACATTATTGAAATTAAATTGTTGTTACAAATTGTTGCTGAAAATTGTTAAAACATCTTAATTAGGATTATTGGCGGTTTCCTTCTCAAAATTATTTGTTTTTAATTTTATCATTTAACTTAACTTTAAACTACATCAATTACTTTAAATTGCATACTTTAATTAAATTGTTAAGATTAGGTATAAAAGTTAACAATCATTCTTAAATATTAGCTTTAGCACTTAACTATTTTCTTTGGTTGAAAATTAAATTCCTCGTCCAATGTTTATTTTTAGAACTATTTCTCTAAATTCGAATATTCATATAAATCGAATTTCTATTCTTATCTGCTTAACCAATTCAAATTAAATCTCCTTAAAGTTATTTATTTTTAAAATGCAACATGTATTTTAATATTTCACTGGGAAAAAAAAACTGAAATCGTATATTTAATCTTTAGAGACCTTTTCAATGCATTATCTGTTTATTCGTCATTTTACAAAAACAAATATAATTTAATTTTAATTAAAATGGAAATTAGGAATAAATTTAGCAAACGTTTCTAAAATAATTAAATTCCTTAGAAAAAATATTTCCAAAAAATTAAATTTTAAATTTTTGATTTAAAATTTACATATTTTAACATAAGAGAAATGCGATATTTCTACTGAAACAAAAAAAAAAAAAAGGTATGTTTGTTCTGTTAAAAATTTTACAACGTTGATATTTTTTTTAAAAAATTGATAAAAAAATTTAGATTCAAATTTTCTTTTAATATCAAATTATTTTTAGAGCGTACCTGAAATTAACTGTACGCGTATTTGTGAATAGTTTAAAGAATTGAGACTTTTAATAAATTGCATTGTTTAATTTGATGTTTTTGCAGGACTTTTATTTCCATATGGTAGTATATTTGTTTGTTTAATATATCGGCAACTCTATTTGTATAATGAACTTGTCTTATCTGTATCTACATCTACATATACTTATAATATAGATCAATTCATGTGTATCTTGGCGTTCCACAGACCAGACCATTCAACCTACAGCCACAAATTTGGCAAGTGTTTACCTTGTAGGTTAAGAATATGCAACTTGGAGCTTTTTTTAAATTTTTAATTGGAATTTTAATTAATTAGGAATTTAACGAAATTCTGAACTTTTTCCGCTATAACATCTGATAATGTTATAGCGCAAAATAACTAAAGCTAAAAAAAATTATATTTTTGTTAATACTAATGCTTTAATCTATAAATTAAATTTCGATTTTCAGTAAATTTAAAAAAAAATATTCTAACTATATTTTTCAATAATATGTTTCGCACAAAATAAAAATAAAATTTAATCTACATGAGTATGTCAATGGGAAAAAATTAGCTTTTATCAAAGTGAAAACATAAATAATGTTATCAAAATTAAAAAAAATAATAATAAGGTGAATGCCATTAAAAAGAACATTTTTTGATTTTTAAAACCATGTAAAAATAGCTTTGTGCTATTATATTTCGAAAAATTATTGTGGGGAAACTATTTTTACTTTTTAATTAATTAAAATATAAAAAAAGATCACTTAAAGTGCACATTCTTATCTGCCAAAATACATTTGTTATAAATTTAGAAACTGTAGAACGAACACCTTTTATTATTAGTAAAGATGATTTTGTAAAATGAATGAAACAGGGTGTTCGTATTTTAGAAATGCGAACAAATATTGATATGCATTTTTAATGTGTTTGCGTATCAAGAAAATATTTCCATTAATTTAAGATCATAATTACTAATCAAAAATATATTTTAAAGCTTGCATAAATTGTTAGAAAGCAAGAAATATCACATAAAACAGGAAAAAAAAAAAATATTACTTTTTAATATAAATAATTTTGCTCTCTAAGTATATATAACAATAAGGATTTGAGACATCATTTGTATAACACATAATATTAAAAATGCTATTTTAAATATTCAATCATTGAATAAATATCTGAATGACACATTTTACGATCAAAGTTATAAAAGTGCCAAATACCTATATTTTAATGAACTGGCGAAACATCGTTTCAGAGGTTAGTCTAGGATTAGTTTCCATCAAATTCTTCCATTCCTCTGACTTAAATACAATGCAGTAGTTCTCCAAAATATAATCTTGCACGGTTAACTTCAGAATTTCATCATGGTGCCGGTCTGCGACAATCAATATCTGACATACATTGCAAGGAGTGAGATTGTCCTTCATAAAAGTAGAGCATTTTTCTTTCAAGCTGAGAACCAAATATTTATCGGCAGCTTCATACAGCTGTGACGCGGTTTCCATTGTTAAATCTTCTACAGTATCAGTGTATATATATAATAGCAGACGAAACAAAGTTTCAGAATTCAAATCAGTGATATTCACATATTCATCGAGCTTTTCTTTCATGTTAGTGCTGAACATTCTCCTAAACACAGGAGATCTGGCACTGAGAATGATCTTATGTACAGGAAATGTGTTAGTTGCAGTACAAAGCATCATATCTGATAGAAATCCGTCACAGCAAATTGATTTTAAATCATTTTTCAAAGTAAGAGAAGAAGGTGGTCGCTTCTGTTGAGCGTTAGGTTTTTCAGCTAAGGAATTGCTTCCCAATTCAATACGTTCGATTCCTTCGAAAGCAATACCGATAGAAGCCGCACATTCAAATTCCAGGGACAGTACATCATTTGGCAGATAATACATTTTATTTTCTATCAGGCACTTTTTCTTTAAAAGAAATATATATTTTTCTTTATTTGAAAATTCATCAAAGCAATATTCTTGTCTAGTGTTATCGATTGTCTCGCCTTCATCATTCAGTATGTAAGATTGTACCGTGAAAAGTTTCATAGTTTTACCAGAATAAATAAGTTCGACACAAATCGTTTCGCTCCCACATTGACCCGCCAAAAAAAGATTAAGTGTTGCAAAGAGTTCTTTAGAGGGTGATTTAAAAAAGAATGGAGCTTTCTGATAGGGTTCAATACAGCTGAAATCCTTTAAGACCCACCTAAAATTTATTTGCTCAGTTTGAATCATTGTTCGAGCAAAAATTTGAACTTTCTCTAAATGTTCACCATCCACTCTCCTCATGTTACAACGAACGGTCAGAATATCTTGTGGCAATAACACAGCTCTTTCAAAAGTGAATAAATCTTCCCGTTTCATAAATTCCGGGCAACCAGATATTCGACCTTTATTAAATAACCTTCTGAATGATTTGGAGTGGAACGGTCTTGATGTGGAGTGGTGGCCTGCTGAAAGAAAAGAAAATTCGAAATCTACTTCTATATTATCTTCACTACTATTGTCGTCTGCTCTACAAAGATAAAAACCGATGAATCTTTCGTCTGAATATCCTTTTGGACACAGTGCCAGTTTCCATTCAGTAGTTTCCTTCTTCATATCTACAGTAAATACAGGACTGAAGAAATTCTCACCTTTCTTATGCCAACAGTAACTAAAATTTTCAATTTTCCATTGGAAAGTACATTCGTTCTTTTTCATCATTATCATATGCTTGCTACCCATCATGATGTCTCTCATCTAAATAACTCTCGAATATTATCTGAGACTTCATTTCGCTGATAAGCTTTTTTAATATCTGTTTTGAACTTTCAGATCAAATATTGTTACCCCTGAAACATGTGATGCGTATCGTCAATTGAAACTTATCTAACCAATGCGCACAGGTGTTTTGTTTTGCTTTTCAAGGCCAAATATTAGAGTGACTGATTAATTGATTAAGTTTATTCTAATAAGTGTTGTTCTATTGGCCTTTCTTAGAAAGAAATCTTTAAAATATGTAGTTTTTTTATTTAAAAAAACCCATTTAACTGTTACTGAGTATACTCGTCATTTAAAAAAGTACATTTTGAATAATAACGAATATATTCGTTAAGAGTAATAAGTAGTGGCAATTTGCAGTTTGAATTGAAATTTTAGAAAAAATTCAAAATATATTCGTAAATTCCAAGATGTTTAAAATATTTTGAGGTCAAATTAAAATCAAAGGAACAAATAAAAGATTATTAATAATTATTATACAGAAGACCCTCTTATGATATTAATTGTTTATCTTAAATGTATCGCTCTGTAGCATTAATCACCCTAGAAGCAATTAGGCAACAATAAATTGTTTTAGGCAATTCAATAAGTGGCACGCCTAGCAATAAAAACCGAGATGAGGATGCTTTTGTACCATGTTTTGGTTAATACCTTTCTCTAACTGCAAATTAAAATAATAAATTATTTTTTTTTATTTCTTTTCGTTCATATTCAAAAAATGTATGTTATTTTAAATAAATAAAAAATGTGATTATTGAAATAAAAAATAAAAGTCATTTTATTATAACAAAATTTTATACTACACATACTTTGTATATGACAGGTATAATGGTCATCTCTAAATTTTTGCTACACAATTTAAAAATGCATTTTCCAAAGAGGTCGAAACTGTTAACTTGTTAAAACCCTGTGGTTTTGAGAATATTTATTTGAAATAAAATTCATTTTTTAATGTTTTTTCTCTCTTCCTATCTATATACGTTAGATAGTATTATTTTTTTCTCTCTCTGTCTATATAAGTTTCTAAAAATTTTCACGTTTACAATATTGTGGAACTTTTTGGAAAAAGTGTATTTTTGACATCCGATTTCACTTAACTACAATTTTATTAAGAGAAATACCATAAAGTCACATATTATTTTAAAGGTAATTTAAACAAAATAATTTTGTAATGATAAAAGATTCGGAACATAAGTTATAGAAAAATGACACAGAATCATAGAATTAATAAGAAAGGCAAAAACTAGCCGCCTTTTGCTATCAGCTTTATCACCCAGATTATTGACTTTTTAAGTGGTTAAAGGATGAATATGGAAAGTCTTTTTTAAAAATTTGTTTTGTTATTCAATATGACTATTGAAAAATATAAATTTAATTGTTTCAATCAGTGGTTCAAAATGTTTAATGAACGAAGTAAAAGCAGGTATGGAAATCCTATTGAAGAAGACATTGTTGTTATATGTTAACATTTGTTACATAAGGTATGTTCAAAAATTTTTAATATTAGAAGGAAATTTATACTGTTAAAAAGATACGTTTTTGAGTTTTAAGGTTATAAAATCTATTTCGTGAGGTAATTGTTTTTGAAGATATAATCATCAACTTTTATAACTAAGTCATAGAGATTACCTGTCAAGCGACTGTTAAGCTTCCATTCGCACTCGATTAAACATTTTTTTTAATGTCTTTATCATTTTTCTACATTTTGCTACTTCTGACAGAATGGAGTTATTGGGGACACAGCAAGTCCTTTGCTGTGTATTTCTAATAATATTTTGTACTTCTCTTAGTTAGTGACGCGTTTAATTAAGTATAGTTGGTAGCCTGGTTGGTAGAGCATCAGTCTCGTAACCGAAAGATAACGAGTTCTGTCCTCGTCTCAACCAAAGACCGCCGTGTTGGCTGTCAGTTGGGGCACGTTAAATATGTCGTGACTGTAAAGTCCTCCAAGTTCCCATAATAAATTATACCTCTGGGGGTACTGAATCAGTAATGAGTCAGTCTCTGAATTGGACCTAAATTCTGACTTGCGAATGGATGAATGAGTGTGCGAATGAGTTTGACCATCCCCTAAAAATGGTTGTGTCGTGTGTTCGAGCGAAGTCGTACTTACACCTTAATGGTGCTCATTAACGAAAGGCGCATTTTTCTGCCTTAATTCGAAAGAGCTTCGCTCATTCGGCTTGGTATGACCAAGTGGCATTAGACCCACCACCACCATAGTCGGTGATACGTTTAGTCAAAATATGTTTACACATGGCTGTTGCCATTTGGCAATAAATATTAAGATCGATTTCTTTGCCACGTATGTTAGCGTTTTATATTTCTCACTTATGGCTGTTAGTAGCTGGGTGATCTTTGGTATCAGTTACTGAGAGCAATGAGATGGATTTGTTTGATGGAAAAATATAAAAATTAATTGCCAAATGCTGGACTTTTCCTTTATTATTTCTTACCACTTAAATTTACAATGCTTTAAAGCTTTAGGATGCTTTTTTGAATTTATGGTTTATTAAATTTTTGTGAAGGAATTAGCTGATTCATCTTTTTATTCAGTCAATATTTCTCTTACCAGTTAGTTTCCAATGCTGAAGTTCAAAACATTTGATTACTTTAGATAGCGATGTCTCAAAATGCTATTGATTGAAAATTATAACTATGATCAATTTTTTTCCTTATATCTAATTAAATGAAGAATTCTTAAAATTGTTTAGAAGTAATAGATATTTTGGTGATTTAGATTAAATTTTTAAAAAATTACCATTTTCATCAATTTTTCTAAGTTGAAATGTAGGTCACAGAATTTTAATATAATCATATTTTGTAATTGGTTATCCTTTAAATCTATATCATTTAACTATTAGGATTGGTTAAATTTAATGGTTATTTTGGATTGAAAAATGATATTCAAGTAGAATGACACTGAAAAATGAATCTGGGAAGTGTTCAGTTAATGAGATTTCAAAGCCAAAGATGAAAATGCTGTTTAACTATCATCTAATCCACACATTTCAAATCTTTTGTATTTGTTTAAATCCATTTTATTATCGTCTATTTTTAAAATTAGCTGTCTGTCAACATTTACACTTCTTTCGAGTACCCGTGTTGCTGCCACAGAAGAACTTTCCACTAAAGATATAAACCACAAATTTATATTTGTGTTGTTTGTAATACGGAGTTAAGTTTAATTTTACATTTCATGAAAATAATAATAACGTTTAACATGCGTTTTACTCAACTGGTGACCCTAAGTTGATTTCCAACTAATAGAACTTTGATTTAAAATGTATATTCTTAAAAAAAAGTTCCTTAGTGAAAAAAAATGGTTAACAAAAACTAACAATCTTCATTTTACTTTCAAGAGTTACTTCTTTATTATATATCAACGATACTAGGTACATAAAAATTGTATTTAGTATTGTCTGAATGCTCGTATTAATCCAGTAACTAACGCAACAAAGATTTACTTAATGTAATTATCAATTACTGTTATTTATTTCAATAATTTTTTTATAACCTTACTAGAGCGCTTTGATTTTCGGTCGGTTTCGCTTGTCACCTCGATGTTGTCTTAGAACCATGTATTCTTCAGATTAGTGAAGTTTTCTGAGGGATTGATTCTCTCCCTCCAGATAAAAAAATAAAGGGAAGAAAACTGCTTTAAAAATTTAAAAATGACGCGACACACACACACATGCGGGCGAAGAGCTTGTTCATTGTTCGAAGTCACCAATGTGGTGGATTTGTATTGTGGTGTCGCGCTAATGTAGAGGAATTAAGTCAAGGATCGAACTCGCGAATTTATGATTTGCAGTGCGTAACATATCCGCTAGGAAAAGTGATCACCTATGTTTAGCGGCTGTTACTTGCTTATTAAAATACCACCACATTCTGGCCACAAACCAAGAACCCTCGCTGGAGTCTCCATTGTTATTTAAAATGCAATGCAATTTTAACATGTAAATTGCTTAAGTATTCAGATGATTGCTACCCAAGATATGAAAATTTTCCATTAATAGGAAAAGTAAAGAACCTAAAAAACTAAAAGGATGACTCCAAGTTCGAGATTCGACTTCCCTTAAGATCCACTGTGTATGTGGACTTAGAGCACGCTAAATCCGACACTGTGCGCCAAACGTCCTCCCCCTGGCTTGGCACGAAAGCCACAGCACCATCTTCATCTCCGAATGAGGCTCAGAATCGGGAGGGTAATCATAAAATATCCTAGCGTTGCTTTCAACTAAAGAAAATAAATTTAATGAAGATTTATTATGAGTGATTTCGGAAAATCACGAATCCATCAACGGAGTTGTAAGTTAAAAATGTTTGGGAATAGCTTGTGTGTAAGTTTGAAAAGAATGTCCGATATTGCTTTCAATGCTGAATTTACCACTAAAAGTATTCACTTGGCATATGCGGATCCGATTTTGCTGAGAAACGGTTTCGTTACTATATGGACAATATTCAATGGCACCCAAACAGAATGAAGTCTTAGTATTATTTTTTGATGACATCTAATACTACAAAAAAAAAAAAAAAAAAATAACAACATTCCAGCCGATTCAACAACATAACAACATTCCGATAAAATCGATATTTCTACTGAAATGTATTGACTGTTGTTGTTATTAACCATGGCACTTTTGCAAACTCGCCGAGCGATTTAAGCCTAAAATATCGTCCTTTGTTTTTTTAATATCGCCAACTAGGGCCAAGAATACGACTTAGTTACTTCATGCTTTCGCATTCGCTTGCACAACCCCTTTTTACAGGGGGGCACATTCACACTACTCATAGATAGAACACAGAATGACAACCTTTCCCGAACCGGGACGCTCAGATCACGGGGAAGACACGCTACCCCTTAGCTAGGATGCCTGCAATGTGTAGACTTATGAAGATAGGTATAAGTTTGTTTGTTTTTTGAAATTTACGATATAGAGCTGTGTCAAAAATGGAAAAAAAAATCTTTATAGTATTAAATTATAACTAAAATTTTTAATCATTATTAAATTTTTATTAAAAAATATTTATAGTATTTTGGGTAAAGGTATTTAATTAAAAGCATTATAGAGTTTTAAAGAATAAAATAATCAAGTTTAATGGTAATGCGCAGACCAAGGAGTGATGAATTAGTTTGACGATCGAATTGTTCAGTTTTCTTTAACAAATGAATAAACTTAAAAACAGTGTAACTATTATGCAGAAGTAAGTAGAGCTAGCAGAATGAATGAGAAAGTTAAAAAGCGAATGAATTTTGTTGATTGCTATAAAATTGCTGTTCTTCCAGAATATATATAAATGTTTTTTTTAAGTGTAGAAAGATTTATTGTTCACATATACTCAGGCAGACAAAAAATATTTCAAAAATGTTTTTTGTAATCTAAGAACATATAAAATCGAAAATATCAAAGCTGGATTTTGTATCAATTACAGAATACGTTCCATAGTTTCTTCACTGAGTGACCGACGTAAAATCTCAGCTTTATGACTGGAGAGTATAAGCTCGAGCTTCGATTCCGTTAAAGAACCGCCATATAAGAGAGTATAGCTCATTTTAAACAGTCAGAATTAAATATTCCCCGGTCAGTGTGACTAGGAAACTTGGATATGAAGTCCAGCCCAAGTTTCGTCTTTGTTATTTGATGACTGTTCAAAATCATCCATCCAGTGTTCTCTAAAAAGGTAAATGAATGTAACTATGCAGAATTAATTTTCAGAAATTTTGTATGTAAAAGTAAAAAGTGAAGCATAGATCACATAGAAGCCGAAGAAGTAACTGAAACAGTGATTCAGCCTGGAGAAAGATGTTGTCGTGGTAATGATGAGACTGGGAAAGACACATCCATCATGGCCTGATATGCTCTCACTAAATCTGTTGACTGTCTCTGTTGACAAAATTAATTAAGACAAGACAAACAATTGAGAAAAAGGGATTAGATGAGCTAAACAGATAAGACATTGTGTTTAAATAGCATTATTAGATCGCACGTTAAAAAATATGAAAGCGATTCGTATTCAAAAAAAGCGTAAAATAATGATATTTGGGTTTGTTCATCCATTCTTATTTTACTTTTTAATTAAATTAATGAATTATATAATAGATTAAATAGATAAATTATATAGTAGATTAAATAAATAAATTATATAGAAGATTAAATAGATAAATTATATATGGTATAAATTTTAAATGCATAAAAATTAATTTAAAATCGTTGTGAATGTTATTTATTCTGACTAAAACTACAAAACGTGTTGTTATAACTTAAAAACCTATATTAAAATTAGGAAAATTTTATACGAAATTAATTTGATGTCAATGAAAAATTTATTTTTTGAATTTTAAATCTGAGTAAACCTTATGCAATAAAATGCTATAATTTATTGAAGATAAGTGATAAGATGAAACTATTGTTAATTTTCATTTAAACATTGAATTAAAGTTTTGAAAAAACCCATTTATTTATGAACATTTAAAAATAATTTTTGGTCTTACCGCAAATCTGAAAAAAGTGGTACTTAACATTTGTTTCATTTTAGATAATTGATGATTAATTTTTGTAAAATACCAGCTTTTTTGAAAAACCACTAAAATAAAAGTCAAGGTAAAATGAAGTTAGGTGAACATTAAACTGAATTGTTAAATTTATAAATAGGATTTTGATGTAATTTCAGCTAATGATTTTTTTAATTCAACAAAATTTTGACATATCTATTGCGTTATACAAAAGTTTATGGATTAAACAGATTTTAACTAATGTATCATTTTGCCTTTCTGATGTTTTATAACAACACATTTTTTAAATTCATCTCTGCTGTCTGATTTAAAAATTCAGAAATATTATCTAATCTAAAACTTAATTTATATTTAATCACAACCACTTTTATGAGCACATAATTAATATTTTTATTGGATGAAATATCAACTCATTAGTAAATAAACTCAATTACTGAATTATAAGTAATTTCATTCGATTGATTGTTCAACAATTAAAAATGCAATAGAATTTTGAAACTTTGTGGCATCACATAAAAAGTTGGATATATATTCGGA
>JAPMOQ010006023.1:710367-764169 GCA_026543055.1 Argiope trifasciata
AAGTATTTTCGAGATTCTGTCTGAATTTAGTTGAGGTGCTGATTCATGGATCTAAATCCTTTTTAAAGAATTTGCAATTTATTTATATAACAAAAAAAGAGGAAATAAATTGGAGCAATATGACTTACTTTTCATGTGTTCTAAAACTTGCTTCTGCGAAGAGGCGTGAGTTCGTCTGGGTTTTCTAAACAGGAAACAGAGATGAAAATAAGTGAACTTGAAGGATCTTGCCAAGAGGTCACCAATATTTGTGAGGCACAATAACATCATTGGAATACCCAAGAGAGCATAAAATATTGTTACGATTTTGCCCACGTCTGTCTTCGGCGCTATATTTCCATAACCTGAAAAAAAAATAAAGTTTAGCAATTTAAAAAGGGTTGATTTCTATATATAGAGTAATCATTGATAACGAAGTAATAATTATAATCAATATTTGTAGTCAGTCTTATTAAATTAACAGTTCACATTATATTAAAATCGATGTGCAATATATGTATATCAAATACTTCAAGTTTGAACAGCATTTTAAAAATTTTTATACCAACAATTTTAATCCCTAACTTTGTAAAATTTATCTTCACAGAAACGAAAACATTTCAGCTTTCTTGATATTTTATAGGATACATATACATTCTACTTTTGAAGTCTGAAACATATATATTCTGCTTTTGAAATCTAAAACAAATAGTTTTTATTTAATTGATCCTTTTTTTAAACGGTTGCTTAATAAATCGGAATCTTTTATATTTATCAAACATATATTTTCATTCATTAATTAAGTGTTTTCAGTTTTTAAATGATTTAATTCGTATCTATAAGGTCCGCTATACATGTTAGAACCAATATAACTTATTCATTTAATGGAGAGAGAAAACTTATCTAGATTTTAAAGACAATGGAAGATAACGCGGAGTTAAATGTCAGATGACGAGCACATTTGCATCTGTTATCAGATTATATTCAATAAAATAAAGAAGGCCATACAGCAATGTAACATTTAACAAAAAATATTATAAGTAATGAAATTTATATGCACTTTCGTTACAAAGAGCAAAAAATTCAATCATTTAAAAGAATTAGTAATTTTGTAATAAGCAGATAATATATTTATTTTACACTATGATATCATACTTGACTTATTAAGTCTAAATAAACTAGTTTGAGTGATTTCCCAGAAACTTTCTAGTATACTTTCCAACAAAAGCCTTATGCTCCCTATTTCCGCATAAAATTAGAGACCTTGGGTAAGGTTCTGAATGCCCTCCAGAGCATTAGGGAATGAAAATTATGGAATATAGGCATTTCATGCGAATCTAACAATTTTATTAAAGCTATTGTGAGAATATGTATTTTAAACCCCTTTTTACTAGCAAATACATATCAAGATTTGACATAAAACTACTATTGTAGAAACAAGATAACGTGCTGAATTTAATTTAAGTCATTGCGTTTATATGTATACGAAAGTATAGACCGCAGACTGTCAACAATCTGACAGATTAAATTCAAAATTTAATAAGTATCTATATTTTAGATGCTAAATCTAAAATGTACGAACTTTTATCAACTTAACTTTTTTGAATTTTTCATTTATAGTATTCACTTTTACTTCTATGAAATTCGTTTCCACGTTCAAAATTTAATAGTAATCTACAAATTTCGTTGTTATTCCATATACCAAATTTCAGCCGCCTGTCTCAAAAGAATTTTTGAGTTATCGCGTTCATAGACTGGCATGTAGACATAATACCAAATATGCGTTTTTTCGGTTTTTAGAAGGGGTCAAACAGGGACATTTTTGGTCGTATTTTTGGCTATTATTATATATTATTACGGTTTATTACTTTCTCTATATTTTGTAAACAAAAAAGTGATAAAAACAAAACACACAGAAATAGTTTATACTCTACAGAAGCCCAGAATACCGAATACCCTTTCAAACTTCATTCGTAAGGAACGATAAGAATGTTTTATTGGAGATACTAAGAAAATTAATTATTTAAATAATTTTTATTAAAAAATAATGTTTTTTTTAATAAGAAACAATTATAATACCTTAAATTTTGATATTTATGTTGAATAGGAATGTCGCACTTGTTTAACTCCCTTTATTTATTTTCTTCTTACTTACTAGTATTAATTGGAATTTGTTAATAGCTTATAAAAAAAAATAGCTTTCCGAGCTTTTTTTTAAAAAATCGCTTTATTAAGTCATTATTATCATAACAAAATTTCGTATAGATACAAATGTTATGATCATTTTAATAAAGATAAAATAATTTTTTAACGAATTTTTATTATTTAGCAATTAAATTTCCTCCACAATAAAAAGAACAAATCTGTAATGCAAATAAAAAAATTAATTGTTAAATTTCCTTCCCTTTTTGCTATAGCTAAAAATAAAAATCTATACATCATATAAACAAATTAATAAATATGAAGTTGTATATGAAGTTTGGTAATAAAGATTAGCGTTGCCTAGTTATTACTTTATTAAAATATGATTATTTTATATAAAAACATATAACATTTCTTCAGAAAAAAATGTGTTTGTGCCTGCGTCGACATTCCGTTGAGCTTTTATTTAATATATTTTTAAGTTTTCGGCAAAAGTCGATTTAATCTGCAGATTGTATCTATTTTCGTGTTCTGTTTCTAATTTTTTGGGGTCAGAAATACTGAAATATAAGGAGAAATTAAGTAATTATTTCGTGATATTAATTCAATAATTAATTTTTTAATGATAAAAGACATGAAAATATCGTTGTTCCAAGCAGTATTAAGACCATGAGATAATTAGAAATATGATTTTTTAAATAAAAAATAATATTTCTTTAGAGGTAAAAAAAAATTGCGAAGAAAATCTAATAAAGATTCTTTAAATTAATCGGAAAATTGTAATTGTACTCATATTATACCAATTATTAATCTTTAATGCATATTCTTTCTTATAATATTCACTGGTATGATTCCTTTTTAACACATTTTCTGAATGTCATAGTTTTGCACTTTGTGCTATAAAACTATAGGTTAAATAAAACTATAGGTTAAAAAAGGTTTTAAACTTTTTTCTATGTTTTATCATTAGTATATTATATGACTTATTATTCACACTCTCTCTATTACAGCCTCAAAACATTTATTTTGATAGTAATCAATCGATACAAAATATCATATAAAATCAAAATTTGATTGAAATTGATTAAGATCTGAAAATATAAAAATATTATTTTGCTATCAGGATACATGCAGTTGCGCAATTTTCAGAATTCTAATAGTAAAGAAATGAAAGGATAGTCAATATTCAACCACAAAACAAGTAAAATAAAAGTTCACTATAAAATTTCGACTTTAGTTATTTCATTAATTTCTTCATAAAGTTGAACATTAGAAAGCAGGTACGAATTTGTATAGAATTCATGCAATTGTTCCTTGATGAATCTCTGTATATGACGAATGACTTGTGTACACACTGAACGTGAAGTTATTCCATAAAATTAGGCTTGAATGGTTGGAATTTCTTAATTATTTGTACACAAAGTACACTTATATTCTAAAGCGTTTTTGATTGAGTTTTTTATTATGGTTTAATAGTGTAAGAACCAAATTTGGCTCAGGCTAGTCAAGATAGACGAAAGCGTTTTTGGTCTAGCTTTTATAAAAGCTTAAGTTTTGTGAAATTTCTTACATCTTTCACTTAATGGATTCTTAGAATCTCTTTTATTTTGGAGCAATACCAACTTTTTGCGGTTTCAGAAGCCTGGATGACCTTGCGCTAATGAATTGTTCAAATCAGCTGCATGTAATTTCTCAAACTCTCGAATTATCTAAGTCATAATAGAATTTTTTTATAGATATCAATAAGCATGGAGTTATGAAATGAGAAAACTGATGATTATTTACGAAGAGGGAATTATGTGACCAAAACCAAAGACAATTATTTCAAAAACATGTAAGAATATTCTAGAATTCTAATCATAAAAAAAATCGAGGATTAAATTACGAGAAAACTGTATTTTCTGTAGAGACCCAATCGCTACTGAAAATAATATAATGCATGCAATTTATTAGTACACATTCTATTTCAAGGAAAAATTGCGAATTTCAATTCCTAGATTTGTTTCTCATGTTATATTATTAATTTTTTAATTCATTTTTGGAAGTCGATTTTTATCTGTACTAATGAAAAAAAAAAAAAAAATAATCCCCAAATGGGGATTATTGGCAATTTTTTACATAGAGGAGGAATTTTCTTTTGAAAGATGAATGAAATTAGTAATGAGATTATTATTATTTATAAGAATTAAATGAGAGAAGTATTTTTCACAAAATATATACAACTCCTTTTTATATGAATGAAAAAGAAACCACTCCTTTATTAATATTTTAGAATAACCACTAACAATCGTTTTTACAATTGATTAACTTCTCCAATAACTGTCTTGCACAGTTATTCAATAAAGCAGTAATTAAATTTAATATCGTCTAGTTTGGAAAAAAAATTCAAGCTGAAAAATAAAATTTAAGAAGGAAAATATTAAATTAATAAAGGGTTGCATCATTATTATTAACTTAAGTAATATCAAAATAATGCTACATATAAAATGTAGATAGTATACATAAAACATTATATATGTGCACAGAATTTAAATCCCAATTTATTTTTGAAATCCATTGAAGATTGTTTCTACTGCTAAAATAAATTACTTAAATTTGTTAAATTAAATTCATATTTTAAAAGTCTATTGGCTTTCTATAACTTGGCAATTTGCCAATCTGGTTTCTCGTTCATGGGGCGGTTTTCAAAATGGCGGTAGTTGAAAGACGTAAAAAAGTATGTTGAAATCAGTGATCTCGACGTGAAGTTAACAGAAAAAGTAATCATATGTTGTCATATTTATTTTAGATAATTTTCTACATTTGTCCGTACATTTTATGCAATATATAAACATTTTGTCATAAAAAAGGTTTTTTGCTTAGTAAAACCGATCTTTTTTTCTTTCTGATTTACAAAATATAGAAAGAGAAAGTATTGTAATTGTCAAAAAATCAAATTTTGACGATTCAAAAAACACATTTTTGAAATTATCTTTGTCTGTCTCTCTGTGTATTATTAAATGATAAATCAAAAATTCTTTGAGTTAGATGAATAAAATTTAATATATGGGTTTCAGATTAAATTTTCTGATTTCAATCATATTTTGAATAAAATCCAATCAAATGAGTCTGTCTATCTGGTTGTTAGAGTACATGTAAATACGACAACTATAAAATCTAAAGAGTTTGATAGATAAAAATGGGCACACAAATTAAAATTTTAAAACTCCTATCAAATTTTGAACAACAATCTATCAAAAGCGTTGACAGTCTGAAAGTCGACAGTTTGACACGTAAGTGAAAAGCAATAGTTCAAAAAGCAGTGACTTAAATAAATGAACTTTGTTATTAGATCTTGTGACAGCAAATGTCGTTAAATTAATGTCAAATTTTTTCATAATGTCGGAAGAAAAATATTCGAAATACAAATTTGATTTTCTTATACTAGTGTATTAACCGCTAGCCAAGATAAATCGCCATTGAAAATCGCTAAAGATCACGCGACAGATTCAATAAAATTGCTAAAGATCAATATTCGCCAATGCCATGCAAATAATTCGTGGTTTTATCCATGGTTCAAAATTTTATGCGGGAGAAGTATAAATTAATTCATTAAAGATTAATCAAGAAAAAAATTACCTCTGGTTGTTTTTATATAAAATTGTACTAATCTTGAAGTTCTTTGATTTTAAACTATACTTCGGATAAACAATTTCTAAAAAAGTATTTTCAATCAAATTATTGCATCTATTCTTCTTTTTTTAAAAAGTTTGTGAAGAATTGAGTTGACTTGAATTAATATCTCTTATTTTCTACTTCAATGAATTCTAGTAATTAATATCATATTCTAGAGAGATAGAAATTGAATATAAATTGAAACGTCAGTAAAATAAGGACAAATCATTAAAATTTTTTTAAATAAATTAATTTCAAAAAAAGCGTGTATAAAGTGGAATTTTTCATAACGGACAGAAGTACTAATAAAAATAATATAATTACATTTTTATAATTATTAGATTATAAAAAACTTGTCTAATATTTATATTAGACAATTTATTAAAATTAACAGTTATTTTACCAATGTAAAACAATGTCTTACTGAAAAATAATTAAAAATAATTAGCACAAAGTTAAAATTTAAAAAAAACGAAAAAGATCTAAAATAAAATAATTTTAATAGTTAATTTAAAAAAATCATGACATTAATTCTACGACTATAGCTAACGAAATAAGCACATATTTAGTGTTTTATTTCTTTGGAAACACTGTATAATTACATTACATTAAAAAAGTATTGAGTTTAATATTCGAATTACAAGATTTATTTAGATTTTAAATCAAGTGTTTTGGAAGGATTCTGTACACGCATTTATTTGAAATCATATTTATTAGCTTAACTAATTAAAACGATTAGAAGATATGTTACTAATCATTAACTTTGAAAAGATAATAACGATATAACGTCATTATTGCATCGAAATATCTTTTGCAAAATGTGCTAAAATATAAAATTTTTTGTGTGTGGAAAACACTTGCACACGTAAGCAACATTTTTTTTTAAATTACTGAATATGCCGTTTGATTGTTTTATACAGTCACAAAACGCCACATTACACTAATGGTTCTAGAATCTAGATGGGACATGAAAATGCAACATGTTTTACTATTTGTAGTTTTTGGCATATGGCATGTTGATATTATAGTGACTTCAAGTTCTTGACGTGAAAGTAAAAGCCTGCATCAGAGAAGGCCCATTATTCATCGTCACTGTCAAGGAAGATTCATTCCAATTTTAAAGGAAGTAAGCCTCAGGTGTGGCGTTGTAAGTCCGAATGGATTCTTTCTTAAACAAAGATTTCAATCATATAGCAAATAAGATTGAAAACATTTATTTCGTAAGTTGACAAATAAGTCTTTTTCCTTAATGATGATTTCTATTTTTGAGTTGTATCAACCATTTTGATGCCAAATATTTAGGACTTATTATAAAAAGAATCGATATAGACTATAGATAAAATCCTACTTTTTGGAATTTTTGGTTTGCATTTTTTTTTCTAAAATAGAGCATTGCGAGAATTAAAGCAAACATTTTATACAAAATATAATTATACGATATACGATTATCTGCAATTTAGTTTATTCAAAAAGTAGCCCGGTCAAGATTTTAGAAGACAATAGAATTTACATACGAAATTATGCTTTGTAATTTTCAAACATTAGTAAAAATATTATTTGATATGACATTTTGATCTTGTCATTCATCGCAAATATTATTTTGACAAAAATAAGTTAAGAATTAAGACAAATTTTCATTGCTGATATTTGGCCATCACAGAATTAGCTTGCTGTCATTCAACATTTAAAAAGTTCCAATGAAAACAATTATTGACGAAATAAAATCGAATTCCCAAATTAAAGCTGGAGTCTGAAGAAACTTTGTTCATTGGTAGAACACTTTGTAACACTCTGGACTTTACGCAAGAATCATTTTGGAATCAAATTTCCTTCCAACTGAATATTGGTTAAGTGAAAAAGGGTACCAAAATTTGAGTCCAATTCGACCTCACCAAACTTTCATATTTTTGTAAGAAGGAGGAGAAAATTTAATTTTCGGAAAGAAAATCACACACATAAACACACAATAACTTTTCATACCATGATTATTTTTTCAAAAAGAGATAAAAAATCAATAAATTGGGAATGCCTCAACTTTGATTTAGAGGATTAATATACATACATATACTTCTAAAATTCCCAATATAGATGGAAAAAAAAACGAAATGAATAATAATAAATGTAATATTAAAATAATTTTCTTTGATGCGTTTTACTTTTTTTGTAAAAAAATCTTTATAATTAACTATTTCATTATTTCTTATTATTTTTAGAATCTATCCAATCCCCCTTCCCTTTTTTAATTTGGAAAGGTATCTTAGATTGAAGATCAGGAAATCGAGTCACTTCATGAGAATTATGAATGTCAAAACTCAAGAACATGCGCATATACCTTTCATACGTTAATCTTGAAATTCAGGTAAACAACCTATGACATTTACTTTTTTGTGATTTATACAAGCGTTTCGATGGCCTTCACACTATTTTCAGTAAAGCGGTTTTGAAACGCCACTATAAAGAACATCAAGCCTCCTCCCCTTCCTACTTAAAAATGTTACCTCACTTGTCCTCATAAAGAACACCGAACAAGCATCGTTATCGCCAATGGCTCGTTGCTATCTCAGAGTTGGTTGAATTATCGCCAATTCCCGAACGGTGGAGACCGCCAACAGTGACAATAAATAATGTCAACCCCTTCTCAACTCAACCCATTAAAAAAGAATTAATGCCGTTTTAAGAAAGAAAGAGGGCAGTGGTGCAAAAGAGAAGCAAAATTGTTGTTAAAAGGATACCTTTTTTTTCTGATCCGTTTTTTGATAAACGCATACATTGTTGTGGACATGTGTAACGATAAGATATTGCCAGAACCAAGTTTCATAAAGGATAAACGTTTACCTGCTTTTTGTGACTTACTAAAAATACGCATTCCGAAATCTAGAGTAATGGCAGTTTAGTTTTTAAGCGAAAAAAAAGAGAAGGGAATAACAACGACAGCCGCGGGAGTGAAAAACAGTCGCTTTCTTTTTCTCAACCCAGCATGCAGAAGCTGAGCACAGAATGTTAGGTATTCAGTGCCTTTCTTTTAACGAAGCCTGTCTTATAAATACTAACAGTAATACAGGAGTTGAAATGAACATTTGGTATTTTTGAAAAGACAAGCGTTGTTTTGCGATTTTCCTTATCCTCCAAATACGCATTTGAAATTCATATATAGTTCTATAGGATTTTCCTTTAAAAATGGAAATTCTCAATTACCGATTTTCTACATTCTTCAAAGCATGTTCGACAGTTCTATCTACATTAATCGAAGTTTCAACTTTATTGCAGATATCTGGCACAAAAAGTATGATTCACACTTAGGGGAAAAAACTGATAATGATTACAAAAAATTAATCCCAATTTCTGAAAACGTTTTAATGGTTTTCTTTGGATGTATTTTAAATAATTTTAGAAGAAAAACGTTTTATTTATAATATATTTTTCAAAATGTGATATAGTTTTTTTAAAATTATTTTTTCTTCTTCATATCTAGATGTTATGAAATTCTGTTTGAAAAAATGTATTACCAAAAAAGTAGACTTCAATTTCATACGGTAATTTTCAAAATTTCGTTCATAATTTACAAGTATATTTAGAACATTAATGAAACAAAACTTTCTGAAATTTAATTCTTTTAGAATTGTGAAACTAATGCTACGATTTATTAAATTCGTTAGAATTATAATATTGCATATTATTTTAAATTTCATGTTTGAAGTTAGTAATAGATATATTATTTTTTAAATATAAGAGCAGTATTTCAGAACATCATATAATTGAATATTTATTGTTTCTAAACTTTTATTCAGATTTTTTTGAGAAGTAACCAGATGATATGCTAATACCATAAGAGTAACTGACACATAACACACACACACACACACACACACATTTTATATATGAAGTCTGAATTGCACTGAGTTATCCACTAAGCATTATTGTTTCAGCTAAAAATCTCCAAGCTGACTAGATTAATTCCTTTTTTTTTGTTGAAAAACGTCGGACCTTACAATTTTTGAAGATGAAAATTGTTTTCATTTGCTTTTAAAGAGTCCCGCCTTAAAAACTGGAGCCCAGAAACGTCAATTCCTTTCAATATCTGAGAACGTTCCCGTAAAACCAAGGAATAAAAAGGTTAAGATTCTTATTCTCTTTCACCATATTGACAGATGGTCTTAAACCACTGCTGATGTCTTTTACTGTTCAAAATAGTTGTGTGTAGCATTTTTTACTGCTCAATATTATCCAGTTTTAATCTGGAGTATGTTGGGGTATTATCGTAGATTCATGCAGTGTTAAACTAATGAATGAATTAAAACGTTATTGAGCAAAATACAAAAGGAACTCATTGAGTGTGAATAATATAGGGCCACTAGACTTTGAGATCTCTCCCACTTTTTAAAAGAAGTAAAGACTTAAATATATTTTGATAAAATGACTTTTATTTTTTATCTTTCTAATAAAAAATTAAATATACAGAAATTTGCATAAACTATATAAAGCATCAATTGGTGAAAACTAAAAAATACAAATTAATTCCGAGTAATTTTTGTTCCAAAATATAGGAATGTTTTAGGAAATAAATATTTATCTTTCTTTTTTCATACTGAAGCAGAAATTTTGATTATTTTAAATGATATACGTTGATACTGATATTTGATTACATTTTTTATAATTAAATAAGGAAGTAAAAATAAGAACTTCCAATTCTTTTCATGAGTTTTACCATTCTATGGTTGGGCTGAAAAATAATTAATTTGTCTTAAAGCAAAGAGCAGTATTAACAGCTAAAGTGAAAACTTAAAAACAGGAAAATAATTATAGAATGGCCGATTTTGCTACGTTTGCATACATCGAAACAGCTCCTAAATCTTTATTTTGTACCTCCAGTTGCTTTGAAAAGATTTTCTATTTGACTAATAATTTTTCATAATTCATTAACTAGAAAAACTGCCAAATCGCATTGATTTTATGCATGGAGTTTCATTTCCTATGCAGAATTATTATAAAAACAAAACATTACTGTTTGAATTGGAAAATTATACAAATATAAATATGTATATAGTTTCAAACATAAATGCAGTTTGCATATTTTTAGGACATACTACTGATCTGAAAGACGCATTTTATTTTAGTTTTTATAGATAGAAAACAATAAAGAAGGATTGATATTCTTTTTTTATGACACTAGGGCCTGTACAAGCCAAGTTGTGATTCAGTAATAAAAAAGGCATTTTAATTGACATGATTAGCTTTTAAAAAATAACGAACAATAAGAAGTGACAGAATATTTTTGGAGGGAAAATACATAAATCCTCATTGCAAAGATTTATGTATATAATAAATAAGAGATACATTAGACTATTATATTTAATATTTATTACAGTTTGATTTATATAAATATTTAGTTGACAGAATAATAACACGAGATTTAATTGAAATTGAACTCAATGAAGTAGGAGGTTGTCAAATATGATCAATATATCAATAAAATAATTTTTTATTGTTTTTTAAATATTTATTATCAATGTATTGAACATTATAAGAAATGCCAAAAATATTAATTTGATAATGAAATGTTAATTAAAGATATTAATTTGCAACATTTGCAACATTTTTAAGTAAAATTTACTTTTTAAAAACACATTTCTGCAAAAAAATGTAAGCGTATTTTGCCACCGAATCTTGAAATTATACAGTAATTCTTCCTTAGACGTACGATAGATAAAATAATTGAATAATACGATTTTTTGTTGCCTACCTTCATTTAATTCAACGCTTCTCTAGTGTTGCTTTAGATAAGGCTCACCAAAAACTGAATTGACTCAGAGGAAAAATGTAAAAAAATCTAGAAATAGGCATCAAATAAAGTTTAGTCGATGGCCTAAAATAGACCAAACCATTCGCAGATGAATAATGACAACGAATACAAACTGATGACCAGATGTTCAATAATACTGTCTCATAAAAACAACTTTTTGAATTTATTAAAACTAAAGAAATTACTTATCACTTAATTTCTATAAGATGCATAATTTTTAATAACTTTTTTAATGTAATTCAAAATTTTTAACAATAAATTTTTAATGATTTAAGGAAATTCAAATTCGTTCATTAAAATATTCTATCACGATTCAATAATGAAACTAATTCTAAGATTAAAATTCTTTTGGACATGAATTACAGAACATGATTTTCAATTTCCTTTTTACTTCGTAAAATATACAATTTTCGAAATACAGGGGTTATAATTTGTTTAAATTTATTTTTTGGTCTTATCAAATAAGAAAGTGAAACTTTTAAAAAAAATATCCATTTCATATTAATATTTAACAACCTAAAATTTAATTTGAACGAGCAAGCTGGAGGAGGTTAGTTTTCTAACAATTTATTTTCATTATTTCTTGACTAATTTAAATATTTTCTCAATAGCTAAACAAAGCTGTAACAGATTTCCCTAAATACACAGGGTGGTTATAATTGAACTTCCAATTTGAAATGGTCATAAGAGAAAATTACAGAACCAAATGTTATCAAACTTGGTAATGGTTTAAAGGAGGTCATGGGAATTTTTTTTCTGTCAAAGAAAATTCAAAAATTTATCACTAGGTGGAAAATGGCGCTGTATGTAATATTGTTAAACAAAAAAAAGGACATGAAGAAATTGGTTTCAACTGTATTTAATTCTTTCTGAAATGTGTTTGTTAAGCATGTTCAATGTGTCTTATCTCAAAAAGCATTGTTTATGGGGATAATCTAAACAGTTTGGTGGAACTGGAAGATGAGATATGTTCTTAACATTCCTCCAGATATGCTAAGAGCTACTATCGAGAATGCAACAATGCCATTTAACTTGCTTTTAAAAAAATGTAGACACCACATTAAATATGCTTTGTAATAAGTTTCAGAAACGATTAAATACATTTGAAACCGATGTCCTATTTTGCTTAATAATATTGCACACAGTGCTATTTCCCATCTAATGATGAGTTTTAAAACTTTTTTTTTGATAGAAAAGAAATTTCCATGACCTCCTTAAACCATTACCATGTTTGACAACATTTGGTTCAGTAGTTATCCTTTTATGACCATTTCAAAGTGGAGCTTTAATTATAACCACCCTATATTCCACAAAAATTTTAAAGAAATTCTTCGTATATATTTTCTGGTGGCTTTCACACACGAAAAGCAGCCTGAAATAAAAAACAACAAAAGCAATTATTTCAAAAATAATTCATACCCCAAACATGCCTAAGACATCCGCTTATTGATCTTAATATTTTGATTAGTGGCAATAACTACGCCCTCAACACTCTTCATATTGGACAAGTACAGAGAATCTTCGTTTGATAGACAAAGGTCGACACCTGACACTTCTTTAGATAGACGGAAATCATTTAGCTAATGGAGGATGGGACACTGGATAAATGAGGATGACGTAGATGCGGCCTCAAGCCCATGTTTAATGATGAATTTCCGAAATGAATCACAAATTATTCTAGAACGGATCAAGGACGAAATGGGAGGGAGAGTTCTGAAATATGATTTCATCTATCTCAGTTAATTTAATAAAATATACTTGCAAATAATTTATAAAATTGCAGTTTATTGGGAAATCTAAGAATAATATAAATTTTGGATTCTGTGAATGTATATCTTCAAAATGAAATGATTTTGATAAGGCGAAATGTCTGTATAAATTTTTTATTTGTAAAAACTGTTAAGCCTAAGATAATAAATACAGAAAAGAATATCATTTATAATCTGTATTTAGTTATGCAGTTTGGAATCGAAAGCCCTTTTGTGGATTTTGAATTCAATATTGGAACACTATATTATTCGATATAGTGCTAGAGTTATAGGGTTGCCATGCAGAAATTGGATCAATTTCAATTTTGCACATCACACTATTTTATTTAATTAAATAATTAATTTTGTATCAACAGACAGTTGGGTTTTTATTTTCATATTACTTAATAAAAACAGCTTTATTTCAAAATGATGTTGTTGTTGTCGTCGTGTCCATGTTTTTCACGGAAAGGGGGTGCAGTAGCTTCTGAGGCTAAATGCCCCTGAGCACCCAGAGGACAGAAGTCCGACTACTAGCTCACACACACAACACAACCCTTTTCAGGGGATGGTCGAACTCATTCATACACTCCTTCATCCATCAGCAAGTCGGAATTTAGATCCAAATCAGAGACCGATTCATCCCCAGAGGTATTGTTTTGTTAGTACCCCCAGAGTTATCGTTTTGTTATGGGAACTTGGAGGACTTCGCAGTCTCGATATATTTAATGTGCCCCAACTGCCATTAACCAACACGGTGGTCTTTGGACTAGACGAGGACAGAACCCGCGATCTTTCGGTTATGAGACTGACGCTCTACCAACCGGGCTACCACGGCCTTTTTTTATTTCAAAATGATAAAAACTATTTATTAATTAGGAAACCTAATTTCAAATTCGAAATTAGGAAACAATGTTTTTATTTTTTCAATTCCTGTAAGCATATATATTATAAATTATTTACAAAAATGTTTGTTTGTACAGAATACAAAAACTAGGTTCATACTCATATTTATCTATACTTATAATAAAGCTCAATGTGTGTGTGTGTGTGTGTGTGTGTGTGTTGGCGCTCTACAAGCCAGACCGTTGGACCTACAGCTATCAAATTTGGTACATGTATACCTTGGAGGTCCGGTATGTACACCTCGGAGCCCTTTTTTGAATTTTTAATTAGAGTTTGAATTAATTAAAATTTAAGCGAAATTTCGACGTTTTTCCGCAATAACTTCCGAAAATATGATCGCATAAACATGATTTTTACATCAATTTAAAGATTAAAAAATTAGCCTTCTAATGATATCAGTGTTTTAATGTATAACTCAAGCTTCTATTTTTAACAAATTTTTAAAAAAATATTTTAACCATGTTTTTTTAGCACGTGATTAAATAAAATAAAAGAATGCCGGAAGTTCAAATAAAAAAATTATCGTCGCAATGCAACTTTCAGCACGTGACTGCATAAAATAAAAGAAATATAAAATGTGATATTTTCTTTAAAGAATAAATGCAAAGCGAAGGTTTCTACAATCGTTTGCAATATTTATATCATTAATTCCATAGATCATCTTTATTTACAGTAAACCTGATTGAATTTAGACAGGATATGCATTGAAATCCCGACTTAATAGCATATTTATGTAATCGTTTGCAATATCTGTATCATTAATTTAATACTTTTTTTCCCATTCCCGCTTTCTTTAAAAAAACATATTTAATATTTTGGCAACATCATCGAAATTTTTTAAATATTTTGGAGGCATAACCGATGATTAAAACTGACTGATTTATAAAATTAAAGAATATCACTAGGAAAAGGTGTACTTTTAGAACTTTCCGTCCATCATCTTAAAGAAAATATTAATTTTAGGTCAATCAATGCCCGGAATTACTTCAAGGCTAATGAATATGTGATTTAATTGAAAATTGTAGAACACTTTACTCATGACGAACCAGCTGGTCGCCAAAGGCGGCTAGTACCGAATAAGTATAGAATATTTGATCTTCGATCTACTTCAAAAGCGATATTCAAGAAGAAGAAGTCTTATACAAAAAAACTTATTTGATTATTTTACTTTACATTATTGTAAGTTAATATTCTTTCAGTCGCAAAGTCAAGGAGCATGGAGTTCTTAGTAAGACCTTTAAAAATTAAACTCATCAACACTATTATTATTTCTTTGGATATAAAAATTTTAATATCGATACTATAGCATATTATTATTTGACCTACAAATGTGGCTTAAAAGTTTTATGAAGTCGAAGGAGCAAAGATATAATTAAAAATTTATTTATAGTTAAATTTGACAAGCCTTTTTAAAATTACTTGTAATTTAAAAATTATAATTTGAATATTTGGCCAAAGTTATTTAAGTGCTGATGAAAAAATAAGGAACGCAACAAAAATAATAGTAAAAAATTTTAATTGAAATTCTTAATTAGAAATTAACAATATCTTAGTAAACATTTCTTCCTAAAGAATAACTTTCATCAGGTGGGAAATAGAAAAGTAAACTTTATTAAATAATTATTAAATTATGGGAAATTTTTTTTAAAAAGTATATTTAACGCTAAATAGGAATTATCACTATGCATTGAATAGCTCTAATTATAACAATCATTCGATGATAATGCGTGAGACGGCACTATCATATTTATTGAAAAAAATAATTACAATTTCATCTATATCTATACTTATAATAAAGCTCAATGTGTGTGTTGATGCTGTAGAGGCGAGACCGTTTGACCTACAGCTACCAAATTTGGTACATGCATACCTTGGAGGTCGGGAATGCGCTCCTAGGAGCCTTTTTTTCGAATTTTTAATTAGAATTTAAATTAATTAAAAGTTAAGCGAAATTTCGACGTTTTTCCGCTATAACTTCCGAAAATATAATCGAACAAACATGATTTTAACATCAATTTGAAGATTAAAAAATTAGCTTTCTAATGGTATTAGTGTTTTAATGTATAACATCTATACTTATAATAAAGCTCAATGTGTGTGTGTGTGTGTGTGTGCGTGTGTGTGTGTGTGTGTGTGCGTGTGTGTGTGTGTGTGCGTGTGTGTGTGTGTTGGCGCTCTACAGGCCAGACCGTTGGACCTACAGCTACCAGATTTGGTACATGTATACCTTGGATATCAGGAATGTGCACCTCGGAGCCCTTTTTTTTGAATTTTTAATTAGAATTTGAATTAATTAAAATTTAAGCGAAATTTCGACGTTTATCCGCTATAACTTCCGAAATTATTATCGGACAAACATGATTTTAACATCAATTTAAAAAAAAAATTAGCTTTTTAATGGTTTCAGTGTTTTAATGTATAACTCAAGCTTCTATTTGTAACGAATTTTTAAAGAAATATTTTAACCATGTTTTATTTTAGCACGTGACTGGATAAAATAAAATAAAACAATGCCGGAAGTTCAAATGAAAAACAACAACTATCATCGTAAATCAAATCTAAAGAAATACAACTTTCAGCACGTGACTGGATAAAATAACATAAATATAAAATGTGATATCTTCTATAAAAATAAATGCAAGGCAAAGGATTCTAAGAAATCGTTTGCAATAGATATATAATTAATTCCATAAATTATATTTATTTACAGTAAACCTGATTGAATTTAGACAGGATATGCATTGAAATTCCGACTTAATGGCATATTTCTATAATCGTTTGCAATATCTGTATCATTAATTCAATAATTTTTTCCCTTTTTCGCTTTCTTTAAAAAACATATTTAACATTTTGGCAATATCACCGAAAAAAACCTTTTTAATATTTTGGAAGCATAACCGATAAATTATTAGAACATTAAACTCAAAAAGTTTTTCCGAATAAAGTTACCGACTCTTTAACTACTAACTGAATCTTTCAAGACTTTAACTATTTCTTAAATTTCGGCTTATGAGTATGTGATTTAATTGAAAATTTTAGAACGCATTACTCATGGCGAACCAGCTGGTCGCGAAAGGCGACTAGTAAATCATAAAATTCAGAATCTTAATAACAATTCAAGAAGAATGCAACTTTTAACCTATAGAAAGTTTACTTTGGTGTTAATCTAAAACTTGTTATCAAAAAATTCCTCAATCAAACAGTCAACACATTCTTTACCAGATTAGCACAGTACTCAGAAAGAATGACTGCAAGCGTAATGTCATCCAGAAAGAAGTGAAGAAAGAATAAATGGTAAGTGAAAAGATTTGCAAACTTTTTACAGCTCATTTTTGAATAACTTTCGTGTTTTATTCTTTTAATCCTACTAAAACCAAATCATCACCAGTTTTGTTGCATTTTAAGAGAAACATAATTTGTAAAGGTGTCAAATGATAACTCTATTGATTCTCATTCATTTACATTTTTCAGATTCTATTTAAGAACCTTTGTTTTTCTTTGCTTCCATCTACAAATTCCATCTGTATCAAACAATTTTTATGCCTGTTCTTAAAAATATACTTATTTTGATGGATGAAATCAATTAAGATATTTACATTTATTATTTAGAAATACGATAGCTTGCAGAGTAATATACTGACATACATTTTAGAGTCAGACAGTGAAAAAGACCTTAGGGCAGAAGTTTCCAACATATGGTGTGCATGGTCTTAGGGATACGCTGTAGGGTGATTGGGCATTTGCGAAAGTATTGTTAGCAATGGATGAAAACATAAAACAAGAGGGGTTGAAATAAAAAGAAAACAATAGAGTTTGTTCTCATGCTAAATCAAGAAAATATTTCATACTCTTCACAAACACTTGCACACAGCATTTGCTCAAGGAACATTCACGTCTTTTATACTTACTTACAGGTACCCTTTTTAACTTAAACGTAGCTTCAATCAATCTGATAATACCTGACTTAATATAGATAATGCCTGACTAATTTAAACTAAAATTGATGGAAAATAAGATTAAGTACAATTTTGAAATTATTTTCTTTTCGAATAGTTGGATACTACAATGAGTAACTGTTAGTTTTTTTTTATAAATTAAAGTCAAATCAACGTTGTTTTCATTATTTCATGGCCAAACCAAAAATCAGAATAAAATACAAATGCTAATATTAAAGATTATTTAAACTGAACTTCACCGGCTCATAAGGCTGTGGAATATATTCCATTAATCCAAAATATAAGAAATTTTAAAACGTGATTTCAAGTGTTGTTATTACCATTTGTTAAATTAAAAAAATAAATAAACCCTCAAAAATTCAAATTTGGAATAAAAATCCTTAAAAATAATGGAAAGAGGTTTTTACAGTAAAGATGATATTTTTTCTTGATGGTTTTACTTAGTTCGATATACAGAATTTAGATAGAGTAAGGTCGAATTTCATTTGAGTTTCATATGTTATACAGATCTAACAAATAGATTGGGTAATTTGGTGAACCGAATGTGTGTGGTTCATGCTATAAAGGGACTAATTGTTCAAAATAAATGTTTAGAAAGTTTTTGAGGCAAAATAAATTGTTTGTATCTGATTTTTATGAAAATACAACGCATCTATGTGAAAATTTCAGAATTCCTTCTAGAAGATTGTTTAATAGTGGATAGAAAATAAAAACCTTTATACATCTCAAAATAATTTAAAAGTGGGCCATTTTCGTATTTACCAACTAATAGATTTCTTTAGTTAATTTTTAAAACATATCAAAAACTTGTACTATTATTTTAAAATCTAAGGCAGTCCGGATATATCTTCTCTAAGACAGCCGGTAGTTACCTATCACTGATTTATTCTAAATGTGGCAGTAGGGCATGAAGTTCTATCCAACCGAAAGCGTTTGGCGGCAAAATGTTTTTGTAATCACAAAATACATACTCAAAAGAGTAGCGCACATGGCCTTGGCCGATCTCCAAACCTCAGAATAATGTTAATTGACAACTTGCGAAGTAAAAGTTAAGGATGGCACCTGTTTCCTGAAATTTCACGTTCTGACATCGCGTAATAGCTTCTTTTAATCGTTGACGGGTTTTGTCTATCATTCACTTTGAATTAAGATTTCACCGAAGCGCGCACCTGACAGAAAGAGGCCAAGTTTATTCTACAAAGCCTTAGGTAATGTGCCTTATTTTTGAAATTTCTAAGAAATGCTGATTCGATTATTTTATTCAGCGCAATAGATTGCAATGGATTGCTTTACAGATGCAGACCTAATCCGGCTAAGGTTGTCTACCATGGAAATCTTTTTTTAAACATTTTTCAACATTATAACCTTAGTAGCAATAAGATAGAACATTTTTACAATCGTTTTAGTTGTTGTGCAGCATTATATAAAATTTTCATAAGGGAAATAAAGCACCACAGTTTCTTTACAAACATTTACATTCTTAAATCTCAATCTAACAGACTTTTCTTTGTTACCATAAACCGAGTTATTTTCCATTAGATTTTCATAACTGCATCTTCCATCTTCATATAGTATGTGATGATAACAATTGAACATAGAATTCATGTGTTTTTTCATACATTTTATCTTTCTGCATTTTATTATTCCAAATACTTTTTCTTCAATTTTTCAAAGTTGAAAATCTTTATAAACAGTTTCATTTTATTAACATTCCGTATATATGTTTGAAAATCCCGTACAAAGTTATTTTTGTTTTTTCTACTATAAATATTTTGGTATTTAATAAAATTTCCGTAACATGCACATCTGATCGTTCAGTGATCAGAAAGGTTACGGAAACGAATTGTTAGTAAAAGATTACATTCCTAGTAGTCCCACTCACCAATTCCTCCAAGAATTACTGTGTTATTGTTTCGAGATTATTTTGGCTTATTTCGATGTTAATCTTTTAGGATCACCATGTGATCCCAGTTCATTTCTCTCGTAAGCCATATAGTTATGCATTTTTGCTAGTAATGCGAAATTATAAAAACATACAAAAAAGAAAAGTTAAATAATTTAAATTACCTGAGCTGCTAACATTAACTCTTTAAGCAATTACTAAAAATTCATTAATCCCTTTTTAAAATTCAAATTTTAATCTAAAGTAATTAGTTTAATGGAAACATATACAGTACATTCCCAAATATAGCGGCCTAATGTAGTGAGAAAGCAGGCCGGATGAAAAAAACACACGAATAGGCCAGAATTATAGGAACTTATTTCTTTGTCCGCCAATAATATAGGACACAGTTTTTATACCAAAATTCACTGATATAACCCGTATTTTCTCCCTTTTATTGAGTAATAAGCCCTCCATTTATTTTAAGCCATAAGGAATGTCAAGGCAGCCTCTACCCAATAGATTATGGAAACGATTGCCGATAAAGTGTCAAGTTCAAATAGAAGGCGCTCTACTGGTAGTTTATATACTACAAAGTGACGTTTAGAGAATTTATTAGAGGAAAAGAAAGTTGAAATTAAAAAACTGTTCATATTTTAACATAAATTCTGTGATCTTCATGATGGTATATTTAAAAAATAATTCAGCCCACTCCAAGAATAATTTGCCAATACTATACGTAATGTGTGGTTATAATCAGGAACTACGGCGAAAACAACTGAGTCCGTTACACACCAAAGGAACAATGAACAACAAGCAGAACACCGTTCTTTTCTTGTCACAACTAGTATTTTGCGCATGACACTTAGGAGGATCATAGCAGACACCAGCTTCTAATGCCTTACAATAATGCCAATGTAACATCTTGTCTTCCTCATTGAATTACCATTAAAGAAAACTAGATTGGATAGTCATGAACCGGATACTCGGGAGTATACTTTATATGTAAATGTTAGAAAGTTGAAACATATAATTTTAAGGTGTTTAAAAATCAAAATTAAATTTACTTCATTTTCTCAATTTCGGTAAGATATATTTAACTAAAATTGGTAATCTTAATAAAATTGAAATAATGACAGAAGATTGTGAGAATTTATTAGATTTGTTTAGCTAAGCTAAGCAATTTTGATGGAAATACATGTTATCGCAATAAAGGTACCTAATTATTTAAATTATATTATTTCAAATTATGCTTGAGTTATAATGATAAAATATTCTGAGTGGTTAGCTATAATTCGAAGTTTAGAAATTAATTTACGATATTCCTGTATAAGAAACTTTGCTTTGTATACAAAACACTTTACATCTATATTTCGTTGTTTTCTGAAAAAAACTTCTTCCGGATGTTTTCTTTATCCACTTGCCCTAATTTTTTGTTTTCGATAGTTTCGATATGTATTCAACATTGCTTTCATTTTTTCGTGTTACCAAACTTTAAAAAAAAAAAAAAAAAAAAAAAAAAGATTTTTTTTTTTACCCAAGATAAAGCATATAAACAATTTGAACATGAGTCGTTGCCAAGTATCGATTCATAATTTCGTCCATGAGTTTACTTCCGCATAAGCCTTTTATATACATAAAATTCAATCGATAACTTATTACGGATTCCAATATTAAATGAGCATTTTTAATTGAATTAGCAACTTATCTTATCCATTTTCTTTCAAGTACACATCGAAACGATATTGTGTTTGGCTTTATTGCAGGGAATACTATACAAGCTTGATCATAGATAAAATTAGAGTGAGCTAGCAATTTATGATTGCCATACTAATTCGGATATTGTCATCTAGTGTATTAGGAGGAATTTCAACTCTAATTCGATAATTACATGTAGGTGTATACATTTTACGGACCCGGAAGTAAATATTGCATTTTTAATTCTGTAAATTTCATATTTATTCCTGAAGGTTAAAAAGAATCAAAATATTTCTTTATGACATATCTCAAAGTAAAATTTGATAAACGATATCGTACAATATCTTAATTCTAAACATTTGAATTATTTAGATATTTACAAATAATAATTTTTTTAACTATTAAATAACTTCATAAAATTAGAGAGATTCAAATACCTTTTATTACTTAAAACAATTTGGATGTTTAATGCTGAATGAAGTACAGTTTGTAGTTGTGATTAACATTCTGGTGCCAGAGAGTTTATCGCCAAAATGTCAATTCAAAAAAATAAAGTCAAATATTAATACTAGTAAAAAATCGTTTTCATTATTGGTGTAATTGTTGATGTTTTTTTGGTATTTGTAACTTTTATATGAAAGTAATTAGCTAAAAAGAGTCTGTAAACATTATTTATAGAATCAAATTTCTTTTTAAAAGAATAATTTTCAGCATTAAAAAGAATTATTTCCCTAAAAATTGTAAAAAGAATTGAAATTTATGTATTTTATTCTTCCTACTTTTGAAAATAAATAATTTTTTTTCAACAATTATTGAAAAATAAAAATCGTTTGCACGAATTATTTGTTTTTGATTACTTTTATTAACACTTGCCACATCGAATGATGAAGTCTTTTTATTAGGTTAGAATTTTTACTTATTTATTAGAATAAAACTGATTTCTTTTGCTTTTATTTTCATTAAAGAAAAATCATACAAGGAAAGTAAATATGCATTTTCCAATTAGTTTTTTTACAATGTTTTATAGATTCCTTCTTTTCCTTTTGGTGTTATTTTGTTTTATTCTAACTATTTAAAACAAGATATTATTCAAAGAATTGTTTCATTGCTATTATGTTCATTATTTAATTATTTCAACATTATTTTAATTATTTATTTAATTTTGCACTGCAATATCTTAAAAATATTAGCAATTGCATTTTACCGTAATTATATAATTGAAATTTTTTTTCCAAGTCCTATGGATCATAAAAAGTCAAAAGAAGAGAACAAAATTTAAAAAGTTAACTGCAGAAGTTATATGAAATAATTAGTATTTGTAAAGCTTTAAGCATTTGTCGAATTGATACAACAGATTTTTGAGCATCTCTTCGAAGATGTGAAACGAGCCTTGGAATAAATGAATTCAAACTTTGATACAGATTGACAATAATAATTTCAAGACGTCATACCAAATTTCATTTATATTGTATGATTTATTTTTGAGTTACCTTTTTCAACTAGATACGAATAGATAGACCGATAAATATTCAATACTTCGATGGATAGTCCTAAAATTTATGAGACTACAGTGGCTCAAAAAATTGAGAGTGCACTTTACTTTTACTTGAGAAATCCATTTTTCAATATAAATAACTCATTTCCGAGAAGTGCAAACATGTTTTTAATTTTTACACAAAACAAATGGTTTAATTTAGAGTAAAAATAAGGAAAAATCAACTAAAATCTTCTAAATTGAAAAGCTTCAGATGTATTTTAAATAAACATATGCAGAATGTTGCCCCCCCAAATTGAGTACGCCAATGAAATTTTTGCAATATCTCACGTAAAAAGAAATTTCACAATTAAATTGCATGTATTTTGGTTCTTATAATGGCCTCTAAACGTCATAGTATCGATTCGATCAATTTTTAATGTAATCTGGAAATATTTTACCCTATTCTTCTAGTAACATTTGTTTTAAATGGATTTTGTCTCTTATTTTGTGTTTTTGGACCATTTTTTAGAATATGGCCCGCGAATATTGAACGGCATTGATGTCGGGGTACTGTGATTGTGTGAGTAACTGCTGTTAACAATGTAAAAGACAAAATATTTTGACGTTATGTGCATTCTGTTTTGGATCGTTGCTTCTGCTGAAAAATGGAATTTCCACCAAAACCCAAATTTTTACCCCTTTCCTTTAGATTGTTGCAACCATATGTTCATCCAACTAGCTGCAGAAATTTTTCAAATCATTGGCAGAAGTGTAAGTGCTGAAACTGTGTAAAATACCATTAGACAAGCTGGATATAAAAATCGCATTGTTAGAGAGAAACCCTTCATCGGCTTGCAGATTCAGAAAAAGCATTGGAAATTTGTAAAAACTCATCAATTGAAGACCAATAACTTTTGGAAGAAAGTTAACCATATATTTTGGCAGTGACAACCATCGTACTCTATGGAGAAAGTCTAATACTGCAGTGGATCCAAAAGATTTATGCCCTACAGTTAAACATAGTGGTGACTCTGTCATGATTTGAGGTTGCATGGCTTAAAACCGAGAAGGAAATTTAATTCTTATAAATGGCATTAAAAATCACATGGTTTATTTTAATATACCTCGCAGCAATCTAAAGAAAAGGGCTAAAATTTGGGTTTAGATGGAAATTCGATTTTCCAGCAGAATAACAGCCCAAAACAGAATGCAGGTAACATCAAAATGTCGTGCCTTTTATATTGTAAACAGCAGTTACACACACAATAACAGTACCCCGTCACCAATGCCTTTCAATATTCGTGAGTCACACTCTAAAAAGTGGTCCAAAAACACAATTAAGAAACAAAATCCATTTAAAACAAGTGTTGCAAGAAGAAAGGGATAAAGTATTTCCAGATTCCACTCAAAATTGATCGAATTGGCTCCATCAAGTTAAGAGGTCATTATAATAGCCAAAAGACATGCAATTTAATAGTGAAATTTCTTTCTGTGTGAGATATTTCAAAAATTTCATTGGTGCACTCTCAATTTTTTGAGGCAAAAATATGAGTATGTTTATTTAAGAGGCTTCTGAAACTTTTCAATTTAGAAGTTTTTCGTTGATTTTTCTTCATTTTTACTCTAAATTAAACCATTTGTTATGCACAAAAATAAAAACATGTCTTCACTTCTCAGAAATGTGTTATTTATATTAAAAATAGGATTTAATAAGTAAAAGTAAGGTGTACTCTCAATTTTTTGAGCCACTATATATGCCAAATTTCATTTATGTAGCCTGCTGACTTTTTCAATTATCATGTTCATATGGGCACGTAAGCTAACAATAATTGGATTTTGTCCTGAACTTTATAGAATTAATTCTGATGAGAAGTCAAGGTGTGAACAAAATTGTCTTTCTCCGGTTTATAGAGGTTCAGATAATTGTATTTGAAAATTGGTAGACAGAGAAAAAAACCGAACTTTTTTTTTTGAATTTATAATCCTTGGAAATCCAACAAAATCTCAAATTCCAAATCTCTAGTAATTAAGAATCAAGTATATGTATTGAAACAGACATGAAACTGACCAGTTAAAATTTGAAAAAAATATTGATATTATTTGAAAATATAATGTATAAAGTTTGCATTTTTTGCATTCTCTTTTTTTTGCTTTCATAACTTTTTTAATTAAATATTTGCAATCTACTCCTTTGAGACCTCTCTCCATTCAGCAATCCTAAGCAACTGCCGAATCAAAATTCCACTACTGATGGCTCTGTAGTATATATTTAATGTTTATTTTTAAAAGCGAAAAGAGAAATTATTGCTAAGTGAAATCCTTTAATTATGGTTATTTCGATTTTAAATATAAAATATATTGTCCATTCCACTCAGGTTGTATATTAATTAAAACATAAATTTCAAAAATACTAAATAAAATGTAATTGTCAAGTAACTAAATTATAATTTTCGTCTGATTTCAATAAAGTTTTAATATTGTCTACTACATTTGAGATCCGTGTTAACCTCGTGATCAGTCAGTAGGAGCTGATTGTTGGATATCCTATTCAGGCTTCGTGCGTATGAAATTTGCTAAGGCTTAAACGTCTTTTTTTCTGGTCTAGTGTGAAAGTCTTTAAAGTGAATGCGACCCAAGTGCCGTCTTTCTCATTTCATCATGGTTCAAGATTAATAAATTCATTCCCAATATTTCCTTTTATAATTTCAAGCAGTGACAATAATTTTACGAAAAATTTTATGAAAAAGTGATTACTTTAAAGTAAGCTTCATTTCACAATTAAATAACTACCTTTCTATTAAATGGCCTTATTTATGTTATGTGACATATTATGTGAATTAATTTTGCATTTTGGAAAAACTATATTATTTCATATTTGCTAGTTATATTTATAAAAGAGGGACGTTCTTAAATTTATTATTGCTTTTTTTTGCAATTAGTAAATGCGCAGAAAATGTTTTATATGTATTTGCAGGCAAAATAACTAGAGAAACGGCGAAGAAAATAAAATAATTCGTTATCAAAATTTAACAATAATTTAGAAGGAAAAGAGACATTCGGTTGAAGCAGTTTCCTGACAAGTCATTAATCTGGTATGTTGACACCTTTGTACACGTCAATTGATTTAAATATTTGTTGATTTATTTTTAAAGAAATGCTCTTGCTTTACCATACATTTTTGAAGAAATTTATGGTGTTATAAATCGGTCAAGTAATTTCTAATTTAAAAATGGAATTTTTAAAAATAAAGTTATATTATGTGTGTGCTTTGATTACAGAATTCATTTTACGCTTTTGAAAAATCTGAAAAAAAGAGTTTATTCAGAAAGCATGGTAAAGAAGTATAAATAGATTCAATAATCCATTATATTAAGTTACATTTAATATTTTTCTGAGAATTTCGGCTCGTGCAATACAAATTCGTTTTTAGCCACTATGAAACTGTAACCAGTCCAAAAGTTTACTTTCTCCTATACAAAGTATAGAGAAAATAATGAAATCAGCTGAAAAATTTGATTACGAATCTTTGAATTTTAGACCTACTAGAGTTTGATAAAACATTTTTGGCATCGTATCTCTCTCTTGTCTGTCTATCTGCTAGTGACAAACATTATTCAAAAACGCACTGCGCTATACGGATGAAATTTGACCTATGGTCTTTGCACCAAATTTGAAGATTTCTATCAAATTTTTGAGCAAAATTTATTCAGATGGTCTGACGGTCGTTTTAATATAAATTAACGTGATAACTATAAAGATACTAGTTAGATTTATAAAATATGGCACACACAGTGAACATTCATAATGTAGAAACAAATCAAATTTTTCTCCAAATTTATAAAGGGGTTAACCGTTTGTGGTACTTTTAAAAACATGTAAACGGGACAATTCTTAAATGCAGTGGTTTAAAAATATCAAATTTTGTATGTAATTTTATGATTTCGACTATAAATCTGTATCAAATTTTGATTAAAATCGTTCCGGAAATGTGCACCCAAAACACTAATGTGATCTTTGAGTACTATTAACCACATGCCAGAGATTCACGGTCAAAAATTTCACAAAAGGTCACGAGATAGATTCAGCACAATTGCTAAATTAACAGCAAAGTTTTATTTTTGTATCGAAATGCCATACAAAGCGTTTTCTGCCTTCTTCAAGGTTCACATTGTTTTTTGCGCTGATAGAATAAAATAATTTTATTAGAATGTATGAGAGAAAGTTTTGAGGAGACCACACCAGCTGATTTTTAGTGCATAGGTAAAATCGTCAATTTATTTAATTTTGCTCTTAAGAACTAAATCCATCAACAATCTAGCAGTTTTCGCTTTAGAACTTTCAGTATTCAGGCAAAACATGTCTGAAAATGGTATATTAATTTTTAGAGAGGAAATTAAAAATATATAGAGAGAAATTAGCAGCAATTCATATTGAGTAACAAAAGTAGATAGACATTTCCCAATATTTCAGATCCGCCGAAATAAGCGTTTTAATATTATGATCATTAAAAAATTTGTTCGTTAGACTGAAATTTGAATATAAATAAAAATAGAAGTTAATGATGCAAAAATTAGCTAAATATATTGAACAATAAATTTTTAACGTAATTAAATATAAACATATCTTATTACAGGATTTATGAATTTTTATTTTTTAGCGGTAGCTGAACGATAAAATGTTAATGTTTTAGTAATGTTTCTTAAAAATAATGTTAATGTATAATATATTGTTTTTAATAAGATAGTTTTATTTTTAGTTAAAATGAATAAAAATTAGCTATATTTATAAAGTTTATTAATTTTAAATATATAGTGTTTTTATATTATTATAATATATAATGCTTTATAATATTATTCTACATAATGTTTTGTAATATTATAATATATAATGTTTTATAATGTTATAATAATGTTCATTTAATAAACATTATTATAATATTTTTTAATAATATAGTTTCATTTTTAATTAAAATGAATTAAAAGTTAGTTATCTTTTTAGACACTTTTATTTCATTTTAATTATATTTTTAGACTTATGATTAAATTATTCCAAACTGATTTTTAAAAAGCAAAATTAAAAAAAAATGGCATAAGAAATTTAAATAAAAATTATAATAAAGCATGCCTTAAAAAGTCAGAATAAAATATTCATTCAGTTTCAAAGAGTATTTTAGACATATTTAAAAGACTATAAATTAAGCCTATTTAATGATAAATTTATTCAAAATAATCACATTGTGGAAGTGGAAAGCATTTTTTTAGCATTGACGAAAAATAGTTACTGATTTGTTCCTAATTTTCCAAAAAAAAAAAAAAAAGTTGTAATGTAACAATTTTATTTATTCAACGAAATGATGCAAATTCTGTTAAATTTATTCAAATCAGAAAGATCACTTTCATTGATAAACGCAAACTAAGCTTGGCAACCAAATCTTTTTTTTTTCGAAGCACAATTAGACAATGAACATACAAGCTCAGAATTCTTAATTTTTGAATTCTATTTGATGAAAATAACATTTAATATTACCTAATAGTACATATAATAGTAAAAGTAGTAAGGTTAATTCAAATGTTTGTTTCTTAGATATAATTTATTATAAGGTTAAGGAATATTACGTAAAAGGAAATATTCCTTCAAATGAAAGTGATAGTAAAGTCCGATTACAGAATAAAAGATTTGATGCTTTCAGTTATGTACGTTTACCATTAGTCTTTTTTTCAGACAACAACCTTTAATAAATTTTCTCTAACCCTTTGAACTGAAATTGCGAGCTCAACTCGTCACTAAATTTCTGGATTTACCTGATTATAAAGAGCTTCAGTAACCCACAATAACAGAGTTTATACTTTACATGAAACATTTTGTTTATGAAAATGTTTCTTTTTCATGAAAAACACTTAAGTTCTTGCATCAGTTCCTCAAGTTAATATTAATAAAAATTAAACTGCCTGAGTAGTAATGATTAGAAATAAATTAGGTTCAAAGAGTTAATTCGTAGCAAATTTCGCTATATCCAAAGAAACAGAAACAAAAAAAGCAATGTGACTCAAAAATTGAAAATTAGATTTGCAATTAGTTACAGACAACTGTAAAACAAATGCATTGACCAATCATATGAATGCATATTTACCAGTGAATTACTGCTTCAAGATTTTCAATCATGAATTGTTCGCTTTAGATGATTCGCTTCTGAATTTATTAAGTGCCGTGACAGGAAATGAAACAAAATTTCATCGGTGAAAGCGAAAATTTGCATTCATATTATAGATAAGACATGCTGTAATTAGTATAGAAAGCACACTTTACTACAGGGCTCCACCTTCAATAAGGCACGAAATCTCTTCCGATTTAAAATTACATTTCTAAGCACGTTCTTTTTTTGCAGATTGGCCTTGAAAGTGGGGTGTAAAGTGTTTTCGATTTCTCCTAATGTAGCTTTATTTAAAAAAATGGCATTGATTTTGAAAGAAATTTTAAAATGAATTTTGTTTAGACATTCAAATCATTTTTGGATTTGATTATAAGATATACAAATGAAATAGAATAAAATATAGAGATAACTGATAATGATTTAAAAGTTTACTAGCATAAAATATTCATTGAATATTGATTAGATTTTTATTATTTGGAGTGATAAATGGAAAAGTAGTTAAAGATGGCGAGCACAGGCATTGAAGAATATTATCAACAACATTTTTTGGTATATAAATTTAATCATTGACCTATTTAATTTTTTCAAATATTTATGTATGTCATTCATAGCTGAATTAGTTTAATTAAACAAAGCTAAATAAATCCTTTAGTTAAATGAACTTCCTAAAGAGGAAAATAATCTAGTGATATTTTCTTTATAGTAATATGCGCTTCATATTGCGATGCACAGTAACATAATGTGCTATTATAAGTAACAATGGCAACAAAAGCAGCAGCAGCAACAACAACAACAAAAAAAAAACACCGCTCTTGGTTACAATGAAAAGCAGATTGATTGCTTTAAAAGAATTTTCCTGCCTTCAAACGCGTGATTTTGAATATGCTTTTTTTTGAGTTGTGGTACGTTATTATTTAATGTAAAATGATTGAAATCTGTGGGGAAAAAATTGCATTTAAGATCAGAACTATAGCGCATTTGAATATATTTTATTTTTTACATGTTGCATAACACATTAGAAGATTTTACTTCTTTCAAGTTTTGCTAATGGATACAATGTGTCTGGTCATAATCTTCAGCGTTTGGCAAACTCGCGTTTTTACGCCATTTTGTCGAGTGAAGTCTGACATTTTTTGAGGTTTCTCAAACTGAATGTCTTCCCCTGTCTTTTCTCACCCAGGAAGAGTGATCATTAAGAAATGTTCTCTCCATCAAGCGAGTGTTTTGGCAAACGACCGTACGAAGAAAGCCACATTTTCAATAATTAAGATGGATCACGTGAGAGTTTTCACACGGGCTGCAAACGCCCGGCGCCTTCTCCAGTCCAGCTGGAACTTTGCTTAAGTCAACAATTCTTTTGTGACATACAGAAATAGAATCCTTTAACTGACAAGTTATTTAAATACTTTAGGCAATATTTTTGATTTTCTATTTTTAAAGCGGCCCATCACTCTATGTTTACCTTAGAGCTTCATGGATTGGAAGAGTATTCAATGCGTACGGCAGAACCTAAGTTTCTTCAGTTATACACGAAGAGCTTCATGATTCAAAGGGGCAACATTGTAGAAATTTATCTTCCGTTGTGATTCAGAACTTTTAGCTTCATTTGAAATTGAAGCAAAAATAACTAAGAGTTCATCGTTATTTCTCATAAAAAAGCCAGCAATAGTAGTATATTCTTTATTTTATTCAACTTTTTTGAAAATGTGTCATTGTTTAATAAAACGGCTTTTTTATGTTTACCTATTAATTAAATAGTTAACAATTTTTAAATGTAATAAAATTTGCATTAAAACATTCAATATTTATTAACTAAATTTGAAGCAAATAAATATTTCTAACAAAGATTAAAGCTTTCATATATCAAATAAATTGAGAAAAACTGCATGGTGTAAGTATCGTATGCGATAAAGTAAAAATATATTAAATGTTAGCACTCAGTGGAATGTATCCATGAAAGAAAGAATTTTAATTATAAATATGCATTACGTTTCCAAAGCAAAAGATTATTTTATGTAAAAAAAATATCAAAATCTTCCTACTATCTCTGGCATAATTTCTAATCAAATTGAAAAAAAAAAACTCTTGCATCAAAGAGATTTAAAATTGCTTAATTTTTAGAAAAGTTAAGCCTATCTCAAACAGTTTTTAAAATTGGCAGAAAGCTGAAAAGTTCAGAAATTATTGATAAATTTTAAAGTATGATGCTAAATATAATAAAATGTTCAACTGAGTTGCACTTTAAATATACGTTTAAAGCATAGAATATGAAGGTAACTGTTTTATAATTATGAATTTAACTTTCCATTGATCATTAAAAGTTAATAGACAAATTTTGTAACAGTATTTAAGCAATGTGAAACCACAGATCAACATCGGTTTAAATAAATATTATTCAATACCAGTAAGATAAAAGAATTGTTGCATATCCTTTTCTCAAAGTTTGAAAATTTTAAATTAAGTTTATTAGATAAATCGTAGCCTTTGTAATGCTATTTATTTGCATAATACTAAGCCAATGGCAATCGAAGCAAAGTCTTTTATTAAACAAAAGTTAATTAATTTATTAATATTAATTAATTATTTTCGAATTTCTACCAAATTTTCCTTTTACTTCATAGTGTTATAAGGAAAATTTAGAGATCTTTCAGTAGTTAGGACTTTTATAGTTTCGATAACATGCAGGTGTGCAAGTTATATTTATTTAGTTTTATTTGGAATTTAAGTATCGGAAATATCAAAATGCCCTTGAATTTTGATGAAATAGCGAATTTTAGAACTATATATATCAGATATTTCAATACAACTGGACAGTAATATTAATAATTTAATGCCTTCCAAAGAATATTTTTTTAATTTAAGAAATTGGAAAATTAATGTTTAGATTATTTTTAAGACGGTTATAATTTTATTCCCTTTTCCAAGGCTCAGAGTAAAATATTTTTCTTGTATTAGAAAATTTAATTTAACTCTTACAAAAATAAATGGTCAATAAACAGTAAAAGGACATTTAAAAAAGAAAATAAAACATACTATATACAAATCGTATTTAAGAATATAAGAAGAAAAGTATAATAATTAGTGAGATACACCCAAACACAATGTGTATTTTGAAATACGTACATTATAAAATTAAAAACTGAAAGCAGATCATACTACTTTCATAAATCAAGAGCATTTCTTTTTATACGAGGCGATACAAACCCAAAAGATCGGAATCTACGTTTTAGCAGGGTTGCTGCATTTGTATTTAACGAGATTAGCCAAAAGAAAGTCTAAGTATTTTCTGCCTGCTTGCATACTCACTTTCCAAGTGCAAACAAATAAGATACAAAAATTATTGCTTTTTTTCAATAATGTTCGTTATTACGATATATATGTTATGTATAATATGTTCGTACGTAATACGTAGCGTAACGTTTATACGCAATATGTTCGTTATTACGATTAATTAATATAATAATGTTCACTAATTACGAACACATTACATTAATTCCAGAAATAGAAAAAAATTCTGTGATGTTCTTTAATTTCTAATTATTTTAAATTCATTACTATTTTTACTAATTTATTTATTGATATTATTAAATATATGAAACGATTCAATATTTATTATGAAAAGAGAACTCCAACGAAAATTTTTCTCTCTTTTTACAGATAAGCATACCATTATTATGGCGCCACTAGATAATCACTTATGGCAGACAAATTCGAATACATGATTCATTAGTTCGCAATTTTTCATGAATTCTCCATACGTTTCTAGGTCAGTCAATACTTTCGATTCTTTTTAATTCTATATACATTAACTAATCAAAAGTATCCGTATTTTTTAATTTACATATTTTATAAAAGTATTTTTTAATTTACATTTTTCCTCTTCAAATTTCTCCATAAAAATGTAAGAACTCCCTTGGAATATCAATAATGCAAAGAATACCCACAAAGCAGTGGTTCAAAACGTGTAGGAGACCGAAAGAATAATAAAAAAGAAAATAATTGGAGCTGCTCAATGTATAGAAAACTGATAAAATGGATAGAGATTTGCAATTTTTATCATTGGTTTTGTCCGTTCTCAACAATATTTACACATAAAATTAGCCAACTTTTTTTTGGTTATCTTTCGCTTATAAAATTTAAAGTTTTCGTATAAATTAAATTAAAACTTAAATAAAGTCATTATGCTAACAAATATTACATACAAAGTCGATGAATTTTCTAGTATATACTAGTAATTACGTATTAGGAAAATAATGAACAAAATATCGTTTACTTCTTTCTATCAGAGTGACGAAATCAGATACATTGGCCGGATTACATAAAAAAACGAAACGAATCTTCTATTCTCTTTAGAATTTTTGCAATTGGACCTATTGAACCCAAAACCAGATATACACTTCTGATTGGTGAAAAAACGTACACCAAATTTTACTTCTTTAAATCACTTTTTTTTTAAATTATCGTTTTCAGTTAGATACAGACATTCATTGATAGATATGAAACAAAATTTATAGTATTAGTGCAAGATCACAAGATAAAATTGAAATTCATTTATCTAGTTAAAAGCATTATTGAATCATCATCCTTATAGAGACATGAATAGATAATATAATTCCCTGATGGATTTGATACAATTTTACTAATAAAACTAAACGATAAATTTCATTTACATAATTGATTGTGATTTTAATTTATCATGGTCAAATGTACGATGGCGGAGAAACAGAAAATTGATGAATTTCATCCAGAGTTTACTGTATAGACTATTAAAATTTTAATGTAAAGACTAGGCAACAGAATTTAAATTATATTCGTCTAATTCCTCCTATCGTAGTTATAGATAAACACAGCGACATCTGATCAATAGATGTAATACAAACAAACTGTTTTTTGAACACTTGGAAATCTTAAACACAAACACTTATCAAAATTTAAGTTCTTTTGGTGATTACCATACTTTTCTTTTGTACACTTCGAAAAATTAGAATGAACATATCATTTGTTATGCTCTATACTTAAAATATCACAAATTTGTAAATCGTCTGTTAGTGAGAAATATTTGAACTTTATTTTTTACTTTTAATTGAATTTCATTCCAAGAATAACTCTTTCTTTTTACCTAATCGAATCAAAATTATTTGATTCGATTTTAAATGATTGACAATGCTTTTTTAATTGTTCTCTTACATTATATAACTGAGAATACTTTCCTTTTCTTCTAAAATTAGCTAAGACAAGATATTAAATCAAGTGATTTCAAAATGTTCTGTCTGTATATTTTCTACGAAAAATTTCATTTTGATTACAAATTTCGTTGACTTTTTTCTGCCAATATTTAAGTGTTATTTCTTTAGAACAAGAATTAATATAAGAATTTAATATGATATAGTAAGGAATGGTAATATGGAATATTTCAACTTTCCTGTTATTCAAACTTTCATATTAATTTTACAGCAAATTATAAAAAAGTTTTAAGTTTATATTTCCAAAAAAATAAATTAACGATATTTTAAATAACCAAATAAATTAAAACTATTTTAAATCTCTAAAACGACTTGGCAGTGACTTATGTTTAATTTGTTATTTCCGTTCTTAAATTTTTTTATTAAAGCTTTCGAAAAATAGTTATTTACAATAGTACTAGGATAGTTTGAAATTTTTTTACAGAATTTTTTCTCATTTAAATGTTAGCAAAAATTGTGTTTTGAAAAGTTATATGCAATTTTTTAGTTGAATTAATATGCTACTCACAAATATTTTAGCCCAAGACTACTGTCTAAAACATGTAAATTTAATTGCATAGCAAGCGTATTTTGACATAGGGCGTGTTCGGAAATACTAAATTTTCGTGTGTGACCTTGTAATAGTGAATTAATGATTATGTACAAAAATATAACCAGCATGGAATGAGTTTATAACGAATTTAGCTAGAAGAATAATGTCAATAAGTTATTGCACTTTCTTTAATATAAATTTTCAATGAAATTTAGGAAGGTTTTAATCGATAATATTGTTATATAATAAAATTAAATTTCAAATATCGTTGCTTAATAAATAACTAGGGAATAATTAAAGATCAAAAGTAAATGAACCAGATATTTCTCTTATAGAATAATATTTTAATTTCAAATTAATTAAAATGATCACAGGTACACCACACACAATGGGTACAAACCATTATAATGAATCAAGTTTAACTCATTATAAAGGCAAACAAATAAAGTTTAAAAATCTTTTTACATTATTTGGATCTCAATCCTAAATTTATTTTAAATGACGATGTAAAAAATTAATAAAATGACTGGCATCTTGTTTGTAAAAAATGTTTGTTACACAAAGAGTGATATAAATTTATTATGTAAGTCTAAATGTTACGGTTTCTTTACGTTTTAGAGTTCATTTTAAAGCTATCAGGATTTTAATAAATTTTTATAAATTAAGTTATTAGAAATCAGTAATTTGCATTATCAGTAATTTTCAGCTGTATTCAGCTGCTGACACATTACTACACGACTGGCTAATCCTCATAAGAATCAATGCTATTTCTACAATAAGCATCAGGACTCGCCATACAGCTCTATTCAGCAATCGCTCCTTACAACGTTTGCACTTCGATGCACTGATCCAGCTATTCGTCGCAGACTCTTTAAACGATTAAAACTCATTTCACCATTACGACTGATTGCAGCTTGAGACTGCCGACTTTTTACAGTTCCGGGGAGACGGGCAGATAATGTTTTAGACCAATCAGGTATATCTCTGTTCCTATTGGCTTCTAAAATACTGGAAGTTTTTAGTAATATCTATTTTGTCTCCAAATTCGTCGCGAATTCGCCAAATAGTAGTGAAGTTCTGAGATCACTGACGCGGCAATCAATTAGGACTCAACAGAGCTGATCGTATAAGGTCTCTCCAGAAATTGAACTAACCATGCTCTGAAGCAAATTTACAGGTTTTTAACAATGTATTACTCGTATATTGAATGGGTTTACTCGTATATTGTAAATATGTAATAAAGGATCATTCAAAAGATAATTAAAAAAAGTCAAATCCAGTTAAATTTTGTAAAATTTAAACTGTTTACTCATAAACAAACAAATGAAAATCAATTAACTTCATTGAAGACTTATTCAGTCAAGTAAAAATTCAGAATATTCTTTTTCCTTTAAGAGGAAGAATGGATAATCGATACGGTTCTGACTAAATTTAATCTAACAATTTTCTCATCGTATTTTATGTAACTACTAAATGTGTCTTTTATGTGCAAAAAATGATAAATTAAATGGCACATAGCTATTCAAAGCATTCTTTTCAAGTTCCTCTGGTACAAAAAATGCTTTTATCATAGTTTAATCTGCTCATAGCTTAGAAGTCATTTGCTTCCGCAAAGTGATTCTTGTGGGTAAATGCATACCAAATTCACTCCCCAGTAGCAAACAGCAGCATCAAATGCCTTCGTCAGCAGAAATGTCTTCGACGCGGTACAACTTCTATTTTGGACTTCGTTTTGACTCCCCCTGTCACGCCTTTTTGTATAGTTTTATGCGGAAGTTTGCAGAAGAAAGAACTAAAAGTGTGCAAGATTTTATTTTAGGTTTGAAGAGAGCGGTTTGATTTACAAAGTGAGGGGAGTGTTTTTCGGAGCTTTCTTTCGCTCGGCTCACGTTAAGTGTGGGTGTATGGAATTATGATTTAAAAGAATATATCTAGAAATTCGTAAATAAACACATTCTGTATTTCACTGGCATTTACACAGATATTAGAAAAAATAAATATTCTGTTACATTAAGAATATATATATATATATATATATATCTTGAATTTTCATTTAATTGTTTTTTATTTCTTTAATTAAGAACTTTTCAAATGAACATACGTCGCGACCAGTCGTTTGTGAATAGTACAAAGTTGTACATAGTAGTAACGTAATCGATTGTCCATAGTACAAAGTTATACATAATAGTAATTCAATAGATTGTACGTAGTGCAAAGTTGTACATAGTAGTAATTTAATTGAACGCTCTTAGTTGTAATTCAATCAATTGAGCACAGAACAAAGTTGTAGTTCCATCAATTGTGCACAGTATAAAGTGGCTCATAATAGTTAAGTCGAGTGTACATAGTAGTAGTTCAACAGATTGTGCACAGTACAAAGTGGTATGTAATAGTTAAGTCAACTGTACATAATAGTAGTTCAATCGATAGTTCTTAGTAGAAAGTTATACATAGTAGTAGTTTTATCGATTGTATATAGTACAAAATTATACATAGTAGTAGTTCAATCGATTGTATATAGTATAAAGCTGTACATAGTAGTAATTTAATTGACTATACATGGTAGTAGTTCAATAGATTGAATATAATACAATGTTGCGCAAAGTAGTTCAATTGATTGTACAATGTATATACTACAAACTTAGTTCCTAAGAAATGGGACGAAAAATGAGATTTAAATCAAAAACTGGAGAAAACTGCATGTTAAATAATATTATAAATAATTGAATAATTAAATAATGAAATCTACTAGGAGTTAAAAGATTTAAAATTAAACAAGTTATTGATGACCGACCATTGTCCAAAATATGTCCAAGATTTTCATTATATTAGGATACATCATGCGAATAATAGTGCTAATTTAATGTTCAACATTAATTTAAATTCTTTAAGTGTAGCATTTTTATCAGTGCTTTTAGTGTCACTAAATTTTTGAGTTTTTATCTGTTTAAGAAATTTTGAGTTCAAACCAAAAATTTCAAAAACAACATGATTTTCTACATTTACTGCTCTTTTACATTATGTTAAAATGCAAGTAAACTGCAGGTACATATTCAGATTTCTAAACAAACAATCGTGTAATGCGAATCTCTACTCTATGAGACAGTGAACTAGAATAAAAAGAAATTTAGGTTATAATAATTTGTTTAGATATTTTATGATATCATTTTAAAGCACTTTTCTTCAAAAATAGGATGTATTATAAGGATTAATTTATAGATTTGGTATCATTGCTCAGCATCTTTATCTTTTTTTAATATAATATATTTATTTCCCTAAAACGTTTTCGATGAAATCTTAGTTTTTATTTCAATTTATTTTTTAAAATATGCTATTTTAATTTAGATATTCTTAATTTTCATTACGTTGTGATAAAAATTTCGTTATGCTGAGTAAATTTTAGACCTTGTACCTTTTTTGCATTATTTGTCTTTAAGAGATATCTCTAATTGTTGAACTACATTCAGACTCTTTTCTCCTTCTATACTTATAATAAAGCTCAATGTGTGTGTGTGTGTGTGCGTGTGTGTGCGTGTGCGTGTGTGTGCGTGTGTGTGTGTGTGCGTGTGTGTGTGTGTGTTGGCGCTCTACAGGCCAGACCGTTGGACCTACAGCTACCAAATTTGGTACATGTATACCTTGGAGGTCGGGAATGTGCACCTCGGAGCCCTTTTTTCGAATTTTTAATTAGAATTTGAATTAATTAAAATTTAAGCGAAATTTCGACGTTTTTCCGCTATAACTTCCGAAAATATTATCGGATAAACATGATTTTAACATCAATTTAAAGATAAAAAAATTAGCTTTCTAATAGTCTCAGTATTTTAACATTTAACTTAAGCTTCTATTTGTAATGAATTTTTAAAGAAGCATTTCAACTATATTTTTCAACAATATATTTCGGACAAAACAATAAAATTTAATCTTCAGGAGCACGTTACGAGTGGAAGAGGAAAAATTATCTTTTATCAACAGGTTGGCATCAGATAGGCAAAAACTCAAATTAAAAAAATAAATAATTATTGCAAATTAAACATTTAAAAATGCAATTTTCAGCACGTGTCTGCATAAAATGAAATAAATATGAAATATGTTTTTTCTTTTTTAAAAAAAAAGAAAATGCAAAGAATTTTTTGTGACTTTTACAATATTATTAATTAAATAAATCAGCTTTGTTTAATAATAGAAATACATCTATAAAAAAAGTCTAAATGAAGTAAATAGCTACATAGTATGTAGCACGAGTCTATAAATGCTTTAAAAAATGAAGAATATTTAGCTTTTAATTAAAAAGAGATGAACTTGTGATATCAGTGTTTTAATGTATAACTCAAGCTTCTATTTTTAACGAATTTTTAAAGAAATATTTTAACCATGTTTTTTTGAGCACGCGACTGGATAAAATAAAATAAAACAATGCCGGAAATTCAAATAAAATAAACTATCATCGCAAATCAAATCTAAAGAAATACAACTTTCAGCATGTGACTGGATAAAATAACATAAATATAAAATGAGATATCTTCTAAAAAAATAAATGCAAGGCAATGGATTCTATGATCGTTTGCAATATATATATAATTAATTCCATAAATTATCTTTATTTACAGTAAACCTGGTTGAATTTAGACAGGATATGCATTGAAATCCCGACTTAATGGCATATTTCTATAATCGTTTGTAATATCTGTATCATTAATTCAATAATTTTTCCCCTTTTCGCTTTCTTTAAAAAATATATTTAACATTTTGGCAACATCACCGAAAAAAACATTTTTAATATTTTGGAAGCATAATCGATAAATTGTTAGAGCATTAAACTCAAAATGCTTTTTCGAATAAAGTAACCGACTCTACTAACTACTAATAACTGAATATTTTAACCTTAACTATTTCTTAAATTTTGGCTAATGAATATGTGATTTAATTGAAAATTTTAGAACGCATTACTCATGGCGAACCAGCTGGTCGCCAAAGGCGGCTAGTTTAAAATAAAAGATTCAACCTTTTCGCTTACATTTGAAATGCTATGTTTTGAATTAATTACTGCATTGAAAATTCTATGTAAGCTACATTTACTTCTATAATATTTTTCCATTCTATAATATTTTCCCATTTATTTTACTTCTATAATATTATTCCATTCGAAAGACTAAAAAAGCGATTGATAAAATTGCTTTTTTAGTCTTTCGAATTTTTTTTAGTCTCTGTGTTACTCCAGGATTTTGTTCATTCTTTTTAAGGCGAAAATATATTCTTAGATACTTTGCTGTATGAAGGTGTTTTATTTTCTAATTTCTTAATCCATATTAATCACAAACCCTGTTTAGGAGTGCGTGTCTAGCGGGGATTATTCAAGGTACAATTCCCATTTGGCATCCGTTTAAAACCAGAGTACGACTAAATTATGAGAAATTGTCTATTTTGCTATTGATACAATAATATTAGTTATTGTTAGATAACTCAGATAAAGATAAAACTAGCTTCTTTTCGTTTATGTCTTTTGAGATAAAAGACACCAGTTTTAGAAATTGCTAAACAGAAATCCTTTGTAACACTGCTATAAAAAAGAAAAATTATCAATGCAATGTATTATTTCACCTATTTTTAAAGTCATATAAAAGCAGGTAAATACTCTCAAGATTATACAAGTCAAAGCTGTAATACCTGTGCTCCATTTAAAACAAAATATAAAACTCTTAACTATGGTTGGCATGTCACCAAACGGGAAGAAAAGAAAGACACCCATTCATTATTTTAAAAGATTTTTCAGAACAACGTGACCGCCGCTAAATCTGTCCAAAGAAATTAACAGCTTTTAATCCGCTGCGTCAGGTTAGACTTCACAGAAGAAAAAAAAATGTCACTCAGCGTGTAACGACATCGTATTTTTCACTTGAATGTTCTAATGAGAGCTAAACAGAATCTTACGCTTGTCTGTGATGTCAATAATTTTTCAGTTTTTCTAAGTTTAGTTTTATTAACGTTCCGTTGTAAAGCAACACTAGGTCTATTCAATAATTTTTCAATAACCATGAAAAATAATTAATAGCTAGAAGCTCCTTATGAGTTCTTCTGTCCTCTCTTTTTCTTTTAGCTGTTAATTGAAACAAAAACAGGAAACTTCCTTGATCAATTGTCAAAATTTTATTTTAATGTATAGAAAATAGTATATGTAACAAAAATTACAGAAGCAGAATCATGGCCGAAGTGAAAGAAAACGCTTTGAATTTTCAGCTTCGTTTTATTTCTATCCCGGGCGACACAATCAGCACGGATAAAACATGTCCGCTCACAACTGGCATAAAAACAGAAGAGCGTAAAAGAGAGAGAGAATAATTTCCCCAATGCTTATATACAATGAGATTCTGATAGGGATTTCTTACACGTATAGATCACAGGCAAGGTGTTCGGTAAAGGTCATAATATGTTAACAGACACTTAACAGATGATTCCTTTTCAGATATTTTATAACTGCAAATTTTATTTCGGTTAAAATATTATAAAAAGTAAAAGCAAACGAATTTTCTCTTTGATAAACACATTTCATTAATATTATTTTTATAATAACTTATCATTTGTAAACCTTTTGAAATCTGGCAATAGTTTGTAAATTATGATGTGAAGTGAAGAGAATAAACGAGATCGATGGAATTCTAAACGCTTGGAGACTTGTTTTGATTTTTTTAAGTACATAAGATACTCTGCAAGCTACAGAGAAAAATATATATAATTTGAAGTTTAAGAAAATGGTTAATTTTCTAGAAATCATGCTAAACAAAGAAATCATTGGGATGTTATAAAATAATGTTCTAAACTTGCCATTTTTTGTCCCTTCACTAGGAGCGTCCTTTTGTCCCTTCACCCTAAGTACAAATATGCAAGCAATTTTACAAAGCTTTAATTGAGTTAGTTAGAAAAAGGGGAATGGGATCAGGAAATTGTTAATTGAAACAAAAACAGGAGACTTCTTTGATCAATTGTCAAATTTATATTTGAATGTATAGAAAATAGTATAGCAGAATATCGTAAAGTACTTCTCATAGAAGTAACGTATCATTCAATTTCTCAGCCAAGTTAGAATATTTTGGAATAAATTTAATATGAGCTGAATTGAGCTAAGAATTAGGAAAATAAATTAGATTTTAATTAATTTCCTAATCTTTATCTTAATTTAACCTTATTAACTTCATTCTACAATATTCTCATATTTCCTGCTCCAATTCAACCTTTTTTAAAAATTTAATCAGTGTTACACGAATTCAAAAATTTCTTAAATAGACAAGTACCCAAATTTCGAGTGAAGGAACAAAAATTCTGTCAGTCTAAACAAATTCTTTAAAAAGATCCTAATAATTCTCTTACCTAAATCGACACATGTAAAGATATCCCTATCAGAATATCACAATATATAATCCCAGAGATAAATATTTCGTCTGATTTTCTCTCTTTTCGCTCTTGTGTTGTGTGGTAGATTGACGTACATCGCCGCTCCTTGCTTGAGCATAAATTATGCCTCCTAGGATAGAGTAAAGCGAAGTTTTAAAATTTAAAGTGTCTCTTTCTTCGGCCATGGAACTGCTTCAGACATATGTGTTTACATACACATCAGAAAAAAAAAGTTGAATATGGGAAAGAAAATTTATGAGAATTGTTTGTCCATACGTTATAACGAAGTTAACCCTAATTTTTAACATGACAATATTTATTGGCTAGCATAATATCCGCCAAATGCGCGTGTAATGAAAAAATATAGCCCAGGAATTCTCTAAATAGTAGAAAGTTGGTCTAGAAGTATGAAATTCGGTACCAATATTTATTTCTAGGGTAGTAGATTTCCTCAAAGAAATGAATTCTAGTAAATTCAATTCAATTTATAATGAAATATTAATTGGGAACTGTCACATTTTTTCTTTAATAATGTAGGAATGGGTTGATTCCCAAAAATAATTCTTACACCACCGCTTTATTAAAGAATGATTTTAATGATACCGGTATTATTTCCATACATTTTTTATAAATGATTAATTTTTTTTAATTTAATGACGGACATAATTACACCCTTTGGGAGTTATTAAATACTTTTTTGCTTGCATGTTATCAGTATCAAATAATTAAAGGAAAATTTTAAAAATACAATAAAGATAGGTGAATCAAATCTCAAATGTCATTAGGCCGTGATACTTCCAGCACCCTCGTCCACATATTGATCTAATTAATATTTATAGTGGTTATATACTTTCGTTTTGACAAGAATCTTGAAATCAAGGAATCCGAAACAAATTGCATTTTACTAAGCAGATAATCGGAGTTTAGCCTGTTGCTTCAGTTCGATGAACCAACGTAAAATTAACCAGATTACGAATTGGTCACTCTCCCCTCCCTAATTTACAAACATGTTTTGACTGGCGAGAGAGTGCCGATGTGTTCGGATTGTAAAATTAAACTTACAGTTTACATATTTGAATTGAATGTTCCAAATTTAATTTTCATCGTATGTATTTCTTTTATTCATCATCATTAAATCTGCATGAAGTGGTTGGAGAACAATCTTACCGAAATACACACGAATTTTTAAGAGTATTAACTTTATCCATTTTATATAAATAACAATATCATTACTTTTTTTAACTTATGTTTTAGCAATGGACTTTTATCTTATTTAAAGCTTCGTACCTTTATATAAATGCTTCTTTTAATAAATATTTTTTATCAATCTTTTAGCCTGGAGGAAACATAATATTTAATCGTGTGATAATATATCCATACTATGTGTTTTAGCGCAGCACAGCCAATGAGGCTCTAGTGCCATAAAAACCCAAATCAACCAAAAAACCAAACCTTTTACTTTTTAAAATATGTAAACATAAGACAAATTCCTTATAATAACTTTAATCATGCAATTAGGGTTATTCACCTTCAGTCTGCTGAGTAACATTTAAGTTACTATTGCACACTGAAATCGTCATCAAATAAATGTCAGTGAAAGATATGTTTTATTTTAACGATCATACAAATTAAGAGCACGAAAATAATACTTTTGCACCTTTTAAATACTGAGAATAGTGAGAAAACTTCTACTAAGATTATTTCAAAGTGAAACAAATTAAATGCCATAAATTTTAAACACGGTTAATTTTCAAGTTTATAACTGTAGCTAGTAATTAATAAATTTTCATTTGGTTACTTTTTTGGGGGCAATTTCAGTTTTTGCTCGTATTTAAACAGAAAAAGAAAACTAAAAAAATAGACCTCATGACATTTTGAAGGAGTTGTGCAAATAAAATTTCGAAAAAATCAGATTTACAATTAAATTAATGAAATTATACAAACAAAATATAGCTACCATTCAACAAATTATTTCATTATATTTGAAAGCAATTATACTTAATGAGAAATGCAATTAGAGAGATTTGATGATAGAACCTAATTAAATCATCTTCTGAGAATTGAGAAATCAACAGTTTAATCCGGAATGCTTTCATATTCATGACCCTGTTAACTAATTAGTTTTTGACAAATTACATCTTGCTATTAATCGGTCTGTCTGATAAATATCGATGTATATTTTTTTTCACATATTTGTTGTAAACGGTAGAAAAATAAACCTTTTTCGACCTTTTAGTATAATACTGTAAAGAAGATGACTAAAAATATGGACAAAATATGTACTGGGAATTCAAAAGCTTTAAAAAATTGCCATTTTTTATTTTTATGCGACATATAGTTAAAAATTTTACACCATTTCGTGCAGACAAGTATATTTTCACTAGGTTAGAAGTTCTAAGTCTGTGGTACGCAATGGATAGGTTGAGTTGATGAAAGTAATACTGATAATGGCGGAAAACACAAAACATAAAAAATTAAAGCGAAAAAATAAACAAACCGTTAAATAATTTTGTCTCACCAACTCGTGTATATATATATATATACCAATTTAATTGAAGTTTTTGAACATTTTGATCTTAAGGTTTAGGCAATGGTTTGAAGAATTTTGTCATTTTCTTTTGCTTGGCATTTTTTAAAAGCTTCTTCAATTCAAACTGATAAGCAGCAGTCGCATTAGCAATTTGCCTCTTAAAAATAAGACTTCGTTCCATAGACATATCAATGTTCATAAAGAAATCGCAAAGCTCATTTGCCATTCTTAAATCTTCACTAAGATTTTTCAAACTAAATGTCACGTTTCCACTTCTTCACGCTTGTTGAAGCCTCTTCAATGGGCTGTGAATTTAACATTTCCTCCAAGTCGGTTTCAGTCAGATCTACATCTTGCGATTGAAGCAATTCCTGAATGTCACTTGATTCTATCTCTTCGAACCCATCTCGTCTTATTCCTTTCGCGATTTCGGCAATTTTTGCAGTTTGCATTTAACAAAATACTTTAGACAAAGTTGTAATAAGATCTATTTTACTTTTTTTATCAGTCTATTTGATGGCATTTACAAAGGAAATTGGGTTGGATACCTATTGGAATTCTTTTATTATGATGTATGTACTTATTAGATCCGCGAATAAAGAAATTTTTAGCCGCAAATATAGGAATTGGGTCGCATTTTTTTCATCCGCGAATAGTGAATACGCGAATGAAGGAAGCGCGAATAAGGAGCTTTTACTGTATAAAAGATTACTCATAAATGTAAATAAGTCTATTACAATTCAATTCAAAAAAACTGTTTTCTTAAGAAGTCGGTAAATTATCCATTTCTGAGAAAGGTTATTTGTATTTTCGAATAATTTTTTTTTCATAATTCGATTAAAAAACAATTGAAATAGTTTCCTGTACAAAAGTGAAAGAAGAGAACTAAGTATAATATTTTAACCAGCTGGAGTGATCTCAAAACATTCACGCATACTCTCTAATAAAGATGTTTTTCCTAGAGAACGCCTTGCACGACTTTGGCGTACAATAGTAATGAAATATTAACTTTTGGCTTGAATTTGTCATTTTACTGAATCTATCGTGTAATTCTTTTGCGAGATGTCTGGCAATTAATTTTTGGCATGCAAATAGTACCCGAAAATCGAATTAGTATTTCTGATGTATATTTGCAGAACGATTGAAACCAAATTTCGACACAGATCTATAATTGTAATCGCAACATCATATACCAAGTTTGATGCATCAAAAATATTGAATTTACGAATTATTGGGTTTGGGTGCTTTTGGAACAAAATAGATTTTATTTTTTTATGCACGAACACAGATTTTTTAAAATGTTTTTTTTTTCATTCGAGATTGAAACATGATTTAATTAAAATTCATCAAGATCTTAAAATCGATTTTTTGCTCTTTATGATTAAAAAAGCTTTTCTGTTTTTATCTTTCCACTGTTTAATATTATAAAGAAACAAAATGAACAAAATGAAGAAACACGATTTTCCCATTAATTCAACATGAAATCAGCTTTTGAATACAAACCATAATTTTTCTTCTGATTTCAGAATTGGGAAAATATTAAGATCCATTCAAGAAGAAACCCTTTTGTAAGACAAAATACAGTTAAAAAGAACACAAGGTTTATTGAAATAAATAAATAAATATATCACCTACAAGAGAATAATAAAACTCCCAGAAATGATGCAAAACCTAGTGTTAACTGCCCATGAAAGCAGCGCAAGATAATAAATGAATGCAATCAACTTTTGTTACTCTCATCTTAACAAAGAATAGAAGAGCTATTTAGCTATGATGTTTAATAATAGAATAGTTTTATCTTCAAGGAATTTTTGATTCCAAAACAGTTCATAAACAATCATGAACGGGACTAATAGAAAAAGATATTTCTGAAAACTAAATTTTAGTGCAGCAAAATGTATGGGTTACTTTGGAAAATTCTTTCATTTATTTACAATATTCATTGTAAACACGAAACAAAATGCTACATGTAATGCTTATAATAAAACGACAACTTGTTAAATATTTTTGACGAGTACAAACTAAGGATGCCATTTAGGTTTTCTATAAATTTAACCAACTGTTATAGTTCTGATCCCAACCAATTAGATGATACTATCACGAGAATATCCTTTATTCGCCTTTTGAGCTAAACTTTCCTCCCCATAAATTATAAAAATTGTTTATCCATTTTATACGCATTAAAGCTTTAACATGTTCATAATTTTGAGAAAAAAATTGGAAAAATTCAACCTTTCCATAAATAAATAAAATTATTTAAAATAATATTATTAAGTCAGTAATATAATAACGAGAACATTTCGTGCTTAATTCATTAATACAACTCTTTATTCTTTAAATTTACATGCATTGCATTCGTGCAAAGTGAATGACGTAATTTGGAGAGAAAGAATTGAAAAGATATGGCCTTTTTATTTTGAAAAAAAAAACACACACACACTATTAATTTGGGAATATGATAACTTATAAGATAAATTTTCAAAAATTGTCTTAACACTTAAAAACTTACATAGACTTTATTAATTATAGTGAGCTAAACATTATAAAAAATTCATAATGATCTAATATAAAAATGTATTTCTTGTGACCTGAATCGAATGCCTAATTATGGAAATAGTGTCTTTAATTTCCTACATCTATGATTTAAATATAATTAATTAAAAGACTGTTGCCATCAGTCATCAGTATCAATAGATGATTAATAGCCACCTTTGGCGACGAACCGGTTCGACGGCGTTAATGATTTGATTTAATTTAATTTAAATTATTTATGCATAATTTTATGTCCATGAGTGCCTTAGCATACCATTTTTAAGCGCCACATTGACTTACATATATTTTGTTTCTTATGTTCATAATAAAAAGTAATCTTTGATATAGTTCTATATGTAACGTAATTTTCCAATTCACTATCTTCTCTTTATCGTGGTAGAGTAACGTCATTTTATTATTCGTCATGTAAATTACACACACAATTATGAGAAGCTTAGCTTATTTCTTAGTTTCCAATAATGGAAGAAAATCACGCGATTAATCATTTGTAAAATTATGAAAAAGGTTTAAATTTTAGAGGTGTAGTGTATTCTGTTGTTGAATTTTAGGCAAAAAACAATTGATGAATTGCCAAAACTCCGAAAACATATATATTTAAATATTTATAAATAAAAAAATTAATTAATTAGTCAAATTATATTTTTACAATATCATTTAGACAAAATGTAATTAAGAAGATAATTTTTTTTTAAAATGGTGGAATTTTTTTAAATGGATTTTTGTGTTGTAATATTTTTGGATATTATGAAGAAAAAAACATCAAAACTTCGCTTAAATTTTAATGAATTAATTTTTTAAAAAAATCGCTTAGTGATGCATATTTCTATTTTCCAAAATATATATTTGAGAAATTCGGCAATATAATCTTCAAATAGCATACAGATACACGCATACACAGAGAGAGATGTACTCACACAAACAAACAATCAAATACGCATATATAAACACGCACATCTTTTTTATTAGTAGAGATGGGATTTAGTATCCACGTTTTTAGAAAACATACAATGTAAATTAAAATTATATATTCTATGCCTATAAATGGATAGTAAAGAAAGAATAAATTTTATGTAGAGAAATCGATTGAAACAGTTGTTATTAAATTTTTTGAATTACAAATTTCCATTAATGCTCTTTCTTCTTTTGTAATCAATTTTTATTATTTCGAACAACTGTCTCTGACAAACAACTTTACATGCATTTGATGTTTCATGAAAATATGATTGTATTTGACATTTTGTTTCAGTCAGTCTCCTTTGTAACATAGGATTGGTACTTCACGAGTAAAAAAAAAATGTACTTAAGACAACAATTTTATATCCATTTAAAATTTATTTTTACAAGTAATAACTTCTGTTTATTTCATGTATTCTTAATTCATAACTGGGACAAACAATAAGAGTCGGGAAATGGTTAAAAAAAACTGGTTTGTCCTAAACATTTCTTCCAGAAACACATTTAACATTTCTAAGAAATGTGTTCATAAACTAGAGCCTTGTAGTCGGGGTTGAACCATAAAAACTATTTCTGTTTTATGAGATGTGTCTGTTTGGAAGTCCTTCTGAATGGATGCCTAGAGAGGTGTCAACGCAACACGTTAGCATTTGTACAAAATGCATGTGTTTATACTACGAGTCATAGGAGAAAGATTAAAGACTTCTTAAGTTCTGGCATTTAGATTTTCTGCAAAGGTGAAAGACGGATTTTAAATTCAAAGAAATCCATTTATTTTGACTTGCACGTCTTCTGTGAAGGGCGGAGTCATTGTTTCAGTTATTTTTGGATCTGCTGTGTCTGCGGTGGGGCACTGACACTGATAGGTGTTTGGATGTGACCCACGCGATCTTCAAGTTCTCATTTTTATTTTTAAATTTTGATCACAACCTCTTTTAAAAGTGTTTACCTTTTTGAAATGTGTTGATCTTGCGCAATCTTTGGTTGCAGCCAAGAGAATAAAACGATAAAAAACAAAGTCAAACTTTTTTTCTATTTTTTAAAAAACTTTGTTTTCAGAAACAGAATTACATGCTAAATTTTATTTTAGCCATTTTGTTTCCAATTTTATGAGTAACTTTTCTGGCAAAGATTTGCTAAAACTTTACCGACACTTTTCTTGTTTTCAGGCTCTAAATCAGCTGGAATAGTCTCTCCAAAACTTCCTAGCATACTCTATAATAAAGGTGTTATTATCCCAGAAAAAGTTTTGCATGGCATTGGCGTACAGTAGTTACGAAAAATTTGCTTCGGACGTAAATATAATACTATCATGTAATATTTGGCGAGTCAGTTGGAGATTAATTCCTGGCATGCGGTTAATAGTTTAAGAAAATTGAATTATTATTTTCCCCCAACCGATTGAAACAAAAATATGACACACAACTATAATTTCAGTCACAAAATTCTATACCAAATTTGATATGTTTGAGTCATTGTATCCATGAGTTATCATATTTACATATTTTTGAAATTACAGACTGACAGACTGTCCGTTCGTAGTTGGATTTGGCTCAGAATTTGGAATGTGTTTAGTCTATAGATGTTAATTTGTGTTCCGAATTTTATTTGTCTAGCTCTCTTCGTTTTGTAGTTATCTTGTTAAATTATATGCTAACAGCAGGACAGACAGACAATTCTATGTAGTATAAAATGTGTTTTTAGAACTCAGGGAGATGTAAAATGTGGAGACTCATCAAAATATCGAGTTCAAATTTACTTTCCCTAATCTACGTGTATGAGAAAGAAAAAGATTTATTACATGTTTTTAAATCCATCTGGCTGCTTCAAAAGTAATGCAGAACCAAAATCAGTCCTCCAAAGGCAATAAATTATTGTAAGAAGCGGTTTTAAAATTTCATAAGATAACTCAACAAGGCTCCAAAATGCATTGTATATTAATATTCGTTTTAGAGTTACATTATTTAAAAAATATTGTCCATGCACTTGATGATTCGACGATAAACTTAGGTGAAAATTTTTAAAGATATAAATTAAATTCAGGATGATTTGATCAGAATCTAAAATCCTACTTTATAATTGTAGAAATTAACAAAGCATTTTCCAAAACAAGGTTAAAATGTGAGTGCTTCCCGGTAAAATTCTCTAAAATAAAAGCAAAAAACAAGAATAAATTATTACAATAGAATAATTCTAATTAATATTAACTCCAATAAAATTTTCTAAATTATTACAATTTATTCAATAATTAGTATAGCTATGTGATAAATATTCAGATTCGAACATTGCACTAAAAAATGCTTCCATCATCATTACGTTACGTTCAATTATTTGGAAAAAGTCGAAAATTTGTAATATCCTATGTTTTATTAAACTTTCACTAAATGTAATTACTATGCATAATTATACCATTACATAGTTTTATTTAGGTAAAAAAAAAAACATTTTAAAACAAAGCATTTTTAGGCTTTTTTTTTGTAAAAGTAATTGTGTTTTTTCGGAGTAAATATTTAGATACGAATTGCATACTGATTACATATGAATATTTTTCAATATCACCTACATTTGAACCGGTTATTTAAATAAAAATAAATAAATTGCACAGTTTAACTTTTTTTTAAACAACCAGCTATATTAGAATTTCCATTTTTTTGAATTTCTCTATCATTATTTGCATTTTAACCATGTTGAAATCGGGTCCGAGATTAACTGTTTAACATTATCAGTATGGAAGCAGTTAGGAAAAAGCCCTAATAGTTATTTATAAAAATGGTTTTTTTTTTCAAGAAAGATGCCTATAGAGCTTAAAAAGCAAATAATATTAAACATATATACACAAGTAAAAAAAATAAAGTAAAAAGTGCGACTCAATCCGAGGACCCACATCACAAGCATCTTTTATGCTGTTGTGAACATATCGAAACAGGAGTTCATTATACTTGTTCAAATAGTTAGTTACTAAAAAAAAAAGAGCATTTGCGTGTGTAAAATTTTATTTTTTCATGGAAGACACCTTTACAGATTAAAATCAATATTTTATCTAAATATAAAACGTAATCCAAATCATTAGAACCATTTCCGAGATACAGAAGAAAGGCTTACTATGGAAGTTTTAAAAAGTGCAGGATATTATTAATAGGAAACTGTAAGTATGTATTGAATTTTTTTGAAAGTTTAAAAATAAACAAATACATATTACATTTTTTAAATATTATTTTTATTTTTTAATAACTAAACTGTCAACTTAAAAAAATGCAACTTCAATTATACTGTTAAAATTGGCCGAAAAAATTATATCGAACATTTTGCCTAAATTGTCTGGCATACTTATAATTTAATTATTTATACTGTTCCGATAATATCTTGATCCCAAATCTGATTACATTTTAAACAGAGATCTTAAAGGAAAGAGAGTTATAAAAATCATTGCATTTTAATTTATCTTCATGTCTGCTATTATAGAGGTCATATTATTATTTCTCAAAAATGTTGCATCAATTTTTGCACGAAAATGAAAAACTTGTTTTGATAAGAACTTCCGAACATAAATGATAACGTTCAAAATTATGCAGCTCTTGCTCACTTTCACAAACTTTTACTGATAAGACATACAAAAGGTTTGTCTCAGAACAATTGCATTTTTTGTATTTTCCTGAAATGATAATGAGTACTTTTTCGTTTCTCCGAATTCACGCCATTGTAGTTTTTTTTATTGCTTTTAAATTGTTGCGTGAACGAATATGCTTTAGAAAATAATAGAAAAAAAAAAAAGAAAAGAAAAAGAAAAGAAAAATTTTTAAAAAAAGAAAAGAAAAATTCTGTAATAGTGGTCAACCTGAACCTTTCTCGCATACTCTATAATAAAAATCTTATCTCTCTTTTTCCGCATAAAATTATGAATTTTGGTTAAGACTAGAAATAGCTGGAACAGAAATTACAAACAATAATTAGGAAATATAAATCTTTGGCATGAATGTAGCATTTTTAATGGATCTGTCGCGCAAATATGCATCTTGGGTACCTCTTTTCCAACTGATCGAAGCCAAAATTTAATATGGAACTACAGTTGAGGTCATAAAATCACATCGAACTTAATTGATTTCAGTTATTACGTTTATAAGTTCCTTACATCTACATACATGTGAAAATACAGAACGAAAAATGGTCAAACTTTTATAAGAGTTTTCATTTTAGATACTAAACGTGTGCCAAATTTTACCTACCAAATTCTTAACATTTTGTACTTATCTTTCATTTGTAGATTTTGTACTTTTAAATCATTAGATGGATGCATTTGCTTTGAATGGATTTTGTTCAAAATTTGGCAGAAATTTACGAATTCGGTCTAAAGTTTGGTCCTGTCTATCTAACATAGAAAGTTTTTGAGTTGTCGTGTTCATAAATATACAGGTGGACGGACAAATAAATAATACTAAAAATGTGCTTTTAGATCTCAGGGAAATCCAAAACGTGAAGATCCGTCAAAATCTCGAGCTCACGTTTTTTAGACGGTAATAAAACTTTTCCTATACAGTAAAAGCTCCTTATTCGCGCTTCCTTCATTCGCGTTTTCACTATTCACGGATTAAAAAAATGCGACCCAATTCCTACATTCGCGGCTAAACATTTCTTTATTCGTGGATCTAATAAGTACACAAATAATAATAAAAGGATTCCAATAGGTATCCAACCCAATATCCTTTGTAAATGCCGTCAAGTGGACTAATAAAAAAAGTAAAATAGATCTTATTACAACTTTGTCTAAAGTATGTTAAATGCAAACTGCAAACATAGCCGAAATCGCGAATGGAATAAGACAAGATGGGTTCGAACAGATAGAATCAAGTGACATTCAGGGATTGCTTGAATCGCAAAATGAAGATCTGATTGAAACCGACTTTGAGGAAACGTTAAATTCACAGCCCATTGAAGAAGAGGATTCAACAAGCACTGGATACGTGACATTTAATTTGAAAAATCTTAGTGAAGGTTTAAGAACGCCAAATGAGCTTTGCAATTTCTTTATGAACATTGATCCGTCTATGGAACGAAATCTTATTTTTAAGAGGAAAATTGCTAATGCGACTGCTGTATCAGTCTGAATTGAAGGAGCCTTTAAAAACTCCCAAGCAAGAGAAAATTACAAAATTCTTCAAACCACTGTCTAAGCCTTAAAATAAGTAATCAAAATTTTATATATATATATAT
>JAPMOQ010006025.1:0-19336 GCA_026543055.1 Argiope trifasciata
ATCTGGATTAGGGTGCAATACTATTCTAAGATTTAATAGTAAATTTTGTAAGTCTTAAATATGAAATTGAATTCATACACAATCACTAATTTTTAATTTTAGTATCCGAACATCTAAATAACAAACATATCAAAGCTTTTAAAAATACTTCTAAGAAATAAATTATTAAATTTTAGACTTTAAATGCTTAATCTGAGGATTTGAGCATTGAATGTAAGAATATTTTATATAGTATCCTAAAAACCTTCATTCAACCCTAACCAGACTACCAGCACAGTAAATGAAAGATTTTGTTAACCCTTAAAACATTCTACATAATTCCGACTTCAGTTCCTTTATTAAAATGCTAAGAATATGACAAATAGTTAAATAAAAAAAAAGGGAAATACAAAGTACTGCAAATCTAAAGAAAAACATGGATAGAAACTTGAGAGGGCACACCAAATTCCCACTTAAATATAGTTTTTGGTTCTATCTTTTCAATTTTTAAATATTTTTTTTAAAGACTCGATTGTCATTTGCCAAATATATTTACCATTGCATGTAATACACTTCAGCTTCATCACCTGATACATAAATAAATCTGGGATGTACAATCTGAATGTGGGTAAGTATCTAATAATTAGATTAAAAAAAATTCTTCAAATAATTCAAATAATATATTAATTACTCAATGATTAAAATTTTCATATTGCCCCCCACTTGCACTAAAAGAACAAAATTGATAAAATTTTGAATCCTATTTAAGCCATCCAATGTTTCCTTCAACATATAATTTGTTCTTCAATTATAAAGTGAAACTTCTTAATTCAAGGATTTTCTTTAAACAAATGTTCAATTTATACGATATCAAATTGTTTCATAAATGAAACAATTTATCCATATGAAACCATGCAAAAAAGGGCAATAAGTTTCATTTTGACAAAAAAGGGGGGGGAAGGGGGAACAAACATTTTTAGAACTATAATATATTAATTTTTTTAATAAGAGTAAGGGGTTTGTCTTTAGCTAGGCTACAAAATGTAACAAAATGGGACACAACATGGAATAATGCTTATGATTGCACACTTTAATATTTATCATATTTTCAGCATCTTTCTTATTTCACCAGGGAAATTTTTGGTATATTGAGGATAGTACTTCCTTCCACTCATGACCAAATTTTTGTAACAAAATGGAATGTAATTCCATCAGTTATTTAACAATCAGCTATTTTTCCTTCCACTCATGACCAAATTTTTGTAGCAATATGGAAAGTAACTCCATCAGTTATTTAACAATCAGCTATTTTCCCTCCCACCAGCTAATCAATGTTGTTGCTATCTACTTTTAGCTCTATAATCTTGGCTAGTGGCAATTTCTCATTAATGAAAGCTCCATTGACAATTGCTCAAACCTCTTGACATTACAATCAAACACTATTTGGCCTAACTTCTCTCATCCGGAAACAAGGATTTTCTTTAAACAAATGTTCAATTTATATGATATCAAAACGTCTCATCCAGATTTCTTTGGTACAGCATTGCTTGTTAAGGAAATTATATATATATTACATATACATTTTGTTTTCTTCAGTATAAGAGATGCACATTAAATGAGATTGACTATATTTCCAGCAATAAATTTATTGGCTAATAAAAACATAAAATAATACCTCACATCATTTAGAGTACTTTTGTTTTCCAGTTGCTGCTATATAAAAAGCAGCCACTGAATCGTAACTAAACACCCTGAATACTAATTAGTTTTATTCTCTAATTATTATTGCTGATTATTCTTCCTCCCTTATGATATTGGTGCTTTTATTGATTTTTTCTATCTAGAGCTAAATTTTTGTAGCCGCATACTAATGATATTTCTGAGAAGTGGCAATTTTCACATATTTCAATTTTCTGACCAAAATTAATCAACACACCAAATTAAGTTAGCCCAATGTATCTTAAAGTTAGATATTATTGCAAACTTTATCTGAAAAATATTTGAAGAGTTGATTATTATAATCAGAGTAAATCGATTTTAATGAGGGTAGCTTACCATGAAATAAATAGCTAATATTATATAAGTCATATAATTATTTAACTAATCCTTTGTTGTAATCAAAAATATAAGTCTAAGTCAAAAGAAGTCCAATGCATATAAGTCAAATATATAAGTCTCAAAATTTCCCACAAATTTTATATTATTATACTGTTCTCAGGTATGATGTTGACTTGAGTAACTGAGAATATCACCAACACCATTTCAATCATCGTTGAAGTTGAAATTATTATAAGCTTAAACATTCAAAACTATAATGCCTATTGTCACTAAAAAACTATGCTCATGGTTTCTTTTGGTTCTGTAATAGGATGCAATTTAAGGAATCAAAGTATTCCATTATTTCTTATATTATAAATAACAGACTTGATATAGGCTTGAAACAAGAAGTTTCAAAAATTAATTGAACTGTAAAATGAATAAATTTATATAAATTATTACATATTTATAAATATTATAACAATATTTTTTGTTATACCAAAAACATTGTAAAATTACTATATAACAGAAAATTAATCTCAAATGAAAAAATTAGATTTTCAAAAGAGCTGCAACTCATGGAAATAAGTTATTTATGAAAGTTAAGGGGAAGAAAATTCCGTTCTTTAAATTCTTAGAAAAATGTGCCAAAATCAAAATTACGAGCATATTTAATTTTGGACCAAAGTGATATGACACTTCTTCCTTATTTCTTTTCTATTAGAAGATGGCAATTTAAGCACCAGCTGGCATAAGTATTTATCGCAACATTGCCCAATTGTATAGGCTGAAATAAGGCTTGAATGAAGTAAGAAAACAGTAAAAAAGAGTAGAATGTCCCAATAAGAAATTTAGAAAAACAATGTATATACAAAAAGAATTCAATCATGGACAAAACATTACAAGAATGACTAGGCTTATTTTGACTCTGAAATATTTACAAATAAATTTAAATCATGAACAGATCTTCTCATCGTCAGATTTACAATGCAATCGTCTATTTGTCTTTAAGGTTTGATTGGAAGTACACATGCTGTTTGGTGCTGAATTCATGTCTGAAGATGAAAGAGCAGCATCAAACTGGCCTTGCTGAGCAAGCTGCTGCAAAGCAGCTAATTGTGAAGTATCAGTGACAAGTACGATTTGTTGCATTGTTGATGATAAGGTACCATCTTCTTGAAGTTGGACAGCATAGACTGGATGCTGGAAGGAATTAATAAATTTTAAAATGAAAGTGAAGAACAGCACATACAAATAAAGGGAGGAGAAAAATATTACTCTGAGACTTGAGTAAAGTTCAGATTCGAACAAGATTACAGTTTTAAATGACAGGCCATTCATAGAAAAGATAAGTGACAAAGAGAAAGCAAATGAACAAATGTAAAATGTTTGAAGTCATAATTAAAATCTCATGAAAGAAATGTTTAAAATATTCTATTTTCTTATTAAACTCAAGCACTCTCAGAATATACACAAACTTCAATATTTACAATGTTTAAATTTATTTAACCCATTTATGCCTACTGTTCCATTTATGGAACATCCCTCACATAAAAGTTATTTTTATTATATATTTTTAACTAACATATAGAAAATTCATGCAAAAATTCCAATTTTTAACCTTAGGCATAAATGGGTTTAAATATAATAAGACTTTATGATGTATTTGATATAAAGCCAAACTTAATTTGTGAAAATTCTGATTCACAGCCATATCTATTGCATCTCATCAATAAATCATGGATTTCCATTTAATTGGTTTTTTACCCCCTTTTTCTCATCAAATATTTACAGCATGTTTTTTTTTTCTCAAAATTTTTTATTTTTAAATGAACAGCCAGAAGACTACTTTGTTCATAATTTCAAGATTTATAAGTACATTTTTAATCTATCGACAAATTATATATTTCATACAAAGTTGGTTATTAGATTTAGTGAAATTGGTAATTTTTCAAATCATGGGTCTGTGAAATATCTTAAGAAATATTTAAATCTTAAAATTCTAACTACATAATAATAATTAAAACAAATAGAAACTTATTGTTTCAAAAGTTTTATTTAATTCTCATCTGTCTCTCATTTAAATATTGATTTTAAAACATGTGTAACTTATATCGACAAAAGTAGTGGTAAACTAAAATATAAATACTTTGAGACTCATTAAAATCATTTGAATTTTTCCTTTTTGCATGTGTTGAGAATACAAATAGATATATTTCTGCAATCAAAAAATTAATTATCTAATAAAATATTTGATTCTGAATATTTATTGCATTTATGATTAGATACAATATTATAATAATTGCAATTGATAGAATAATTTTATGAAATTTATGACTTAAATGGAAAAAAATGAATATATAAAGAAGTATCAATAAATATAAGAAAATGCAAATGGCCCTTTCCTTGTTACAAAATAATTTGGTCAATATGTATGTAAAAGGAAATAGTAACAGTGCAATAAAGTATTTAAAAGGAAATAAAATTCTGTTTTTCAGCAATTTTTCATGTTTTTTGTAAGTGGCATTATATAAGCTGTGGAAAAAGAATTTCAGCTGGCCACAAAAACAAACACAATCCTCCAAATTTAAAAGTAGTAACTATTGATATATTATAGAAAAATATAACTTTTTAAAATTTGTATTTGCAACTGAAAAATTTATATATTACAATACACTGGAAATTCATTAAAAAAATACATTTGAATGACTAATAAAGCATTATTGATACTCTGAATTTTGTGAATGCATTCCTAAACGAATAGCTTTAAGGGGAATAAAGAGAATGTAATGATATGGAAAAATTATGTGTAGGAACAAGCTGAAATTTTACATTCCTACATAGCATGGCTTTGTTCAATTTATTTTTAAAATTAAGTGTGAAGCCATTAAAAAAAATTCTCGAATTCTAATTTTGAAATTTTTTTGCATAATAAAACTACTTTTTTAAATCATAAATGTATGTGCAAGATGTATAAAATAGCCAAAAGGATTTAGTTAAATATATATATAAGATTGAGTAAAAGCTGAAAATTTTATTATAACACTACATAGCAGAAATTTTGTTTGCTCATAATTTCAAAATAAACATAGATTAACAAAATTGGTCTCCGGGATGAATTTTGGATGTAGTTTTGAGATTTGATGGGAAATATTTGTATTGCTATTAAATTTTATATTTATTCTTATTTCATTAATAGGCAGGCTCTTATAAAAATCTTAATTCTTTAAGAGTACATTAATCTCTTTGGAAGATATCTTTTATATTCTTGCAATTGTACTTGTGAAAGGCAAGTTTCTAGCAAGATCTATAATTACTTGCATATATCCCAAAATAAATTTGAAAATAATCATTTTGAGAAAGATTTTAGCAGTAATACATGATTACCTATAAGATTTGTCACAAAAGGATTTTATCAAATAAGTTAAAATAGCAATATAATTTTAGCCACTTACATATTTTTGTGCAGTACTTCCCCCCTCTACATACACAATTTAGAGCTTAACCCCCTTTGAGATTTTGAAATACTTGGTGCTATAACTAAAATTTTCAATTACATGCCAATAGTCATTTTAAATACATTTTAAGAGTTCTAACATATTTTTTGAATGCCCCAAATTGGCCACTCAGCATTAAAACAATTACAATAAAGTTTAACTAAATGAATAGAAAATATGAATCCCTTTTCTCAATATTCATGAATACTGAAATTACATTGATCAATAAAGAAAAATTTACTATATTATATGTAGTAACAACTTTCAAAATAAACTATTTCAATTACTGAGCATAATTAAAATACAATTAGTTTCTAAATCTCTACAAAAGGAGCTGCAAAATGCAGGAATTTATTTTCAACACTCAACACCAAGAAGGTAGCTCAGCCATTTCTTTTATAGCATTAATTGGCCTTTTGAGAAAAAAAACATTCCAACATAGAGGATATATATAATTAGTCAAAATCAATTTTCCCAATTTATATATGTGTATTTATTTTTTTCAAAAATAAAAAGTGTATGAAAAAAATTGCAAATTTAAGTTTTTCAAGATTTTTTTTAAATTCAATTACTTCCTTACGACTCCTTAGTAATGAAATTATTAGACACTTTGAAAAAGCAATTAAATAAGATAATTGAATGAAGGGAAATTTTTAATGCATAAAATTTTCAATTCTATATATTCAGAAATTAAAATTAAGTAATAAATTAATATATTTGGAGACTTACTTCTTGTAGCATTTGGTTTGGAGTATCATTTTGAAGAGTAACTATAGTAGGAAATGATTTATTATCAGGCAGAATAGTTTCAACAGACTCCTAAAAAAATAAAAATCTTCATAAATCATAATTTATTTTTAAAATATCTACATTAAAATTTGATTTTAAAAATGCAAAGGATTTAAATATTAATCTACAAAAGAAATATACACAATTTTAAACATTTTACTTTGCATTATTGTTTTAAACTAAATGAGCCGATTTTCTACATTGCAATTATTTTATTGATAATATATTAGATATGATTTTCAAAGAATAATTCGTTAAAATTGTGGGCAAAATTTTGTATGCATTATCAAAATGTTTCAGAAATTTATTCAAAAAGTTATTATTTATTGATCACTTTAAAAATATTTAGTAACATTAAAAGTTTTGTTTTCTTGCAGTAGGATTTTAGAAATTATGTTTATGAATATACAAATCAAAATTATAATTGAAAAAACTAGGATTCCATTAATAGAAAAAACAAATCAACAGCAAATACAAAATTAAAAACAATGCAGAAAGAAAATATTAGCAAAAATCTCAAATGGAAGCAAGAATATCATTAAACAGCATAAATAAAAAAAATATATAATAAAATTATATATCCAGCTAATTAACTTTTGCAATAAACTCAGCATTAAAAAAAAGCAAGAAATTGTGAGAATTAATCGTTTGCTTATGGTTGGAACAGCTGCTACACTAGAAATCTTTTTATGTTTGTTTATGAGGCAGTATAACTGTTGTATTAGTAACAAATTAAGATTTCTTTCCCTCTAGAAAACTTTCCAACAGCATTCTACAGTTATAATGAAAACATGAAAGCAAAAATTGAACACTTTTTTACATCAAGCATTTGTAAACCTGCGTGTAGTCTAAACACCACATAATTTCTATTTTATAATAATGCATTACTTGCACTAGAAAATATTGAAATTTGAAGGTGTATTTTTTAAATTTTAATATTTATTTCTGCAAACACAACAGAAACACAATTACTTCTGTTGTAAAATATTTTTTTCACTTAGACAAAAACATAAATAATTTAGGATCTTTTTCAACTTTTCTTAAAATTAAAAATTAACTGAATTAATGGATTGATTCTCACTGAAAATGTAGACACAGATGTAGAAATTTATGAATTACCAAAAATCTAACCAAAAAAAGTTTATAGCATTTGTTTTTATATATGTATCAATAAATAAAAACCGACAAAACTAATATGGACAACATAAATTTCCTTTTACGTTGATTTGCAGTATTTAGCACATTTAATTGCAACCTTATAAAGCTAAAATTTAAAGTATTTTAGGATGGATGCCAAAAATTAATGACAGAACAGTATCATGTTCTAATTAAATTTTTTAACTGAAAAGATTTGTTCAGATTATAAAAAAATTATTTAAGAGTTTTATTGAAATCTTTCACATAGTCACTTGCAATTCTCAACTTCATTTTATGTGGTTTTGCAGTATACACTTATAATAATAATAATAATAAATCATACATAAAAATAAATAAAACATTTTATGTATGATTTTTCACTGTATTTATTTTCCCTTATAAGATGGTTGTAATTTTTATGAAAATATGAAAGTTAAATTTTGACAGTAATATATGTGCATCATTTAGATTGCATTGGAACTGTGTCAGAGGTAAATTAATTATTGGATTAAAGTGCGTGATAAAAGAACTTTGCAGTTGAAAAAACAAAACATTTTAACATATATATTTTAAATGGCTAAAGTACAGTTAAATGAAGGGAACTAAATCATCTGACCATTAATTTATTAGAATGTTATTTTGAAAAATTATTATACATTTCACAATAAATAACTTGCATATATCTATTTTATATTTTAATTTTTATAAATGAAAATGGCAGCTTGAGCATTAAAAACACTTTAAAATGTGACAGTGCTGTACATATGCCCTAAAACCAGGCAAAAACGTTTAATGCAAATATAAATATATGTTTTTATAATATGTAACAAATTTTATTTCTTTTATTTCATTGTTTTACCATGTGGTCCATATGAAGCCTATTCAATTTTTAATTAAGTATAACTTGCTCAGATTTAAAAACATACAAGTATACAATTTTTTATAATAATGCTGACCCATAGAAAATTTAAGCTTTAATTGACTAAATTTGTTTCACATAAAAATTTTCAAAGAGTAACTTTTGGAAAATCATGAGATTTTTTAAATTTATAATTAATGTTATTAACATGGCCTTATTTCATACCTATTTTGCAATTTATATGGTCAGTTATGACTAATAGATAAAGGATTAAACACTGTTGCAGCCCTTTTGGGACACCCAGTTTATTGTTCATGCAACATTTAATCAATCACAATTTTTCATAAACTATAAACTTAATTCAAAACATTAAAAATGTGTTGATTTTGTCTAACATTTTCAAAGCTTTTTATACAAGACTTTGATATATAATTCCTTTTTATTATATATTTATTTTACAGCTGTTTAAATTTTATCACAACAAACAGTTTTATTAAATAAAATATTTTCAAAAAATATAACAAACCTGCTGCACCGCAGAAATTTTATGATTAGCTTTTTGATCTATTTCTTCATCTATGCATATTTCCTCATGAGTAGTTTCAGAAGGATCATCAATCTGCTGCTCACAATCTGAACAATAAAACTTTATAAGCATTTGTCTCATAAAAGTAAAAACAAACACTCTTCATGAAACATTCTAATTAAATAAAATAATCTCACATGTTTCTGCTGTCTACACATTTGACTAGGAAACCTCCATACTTATAAGTATGTATTGTATCAAGAAGCAATTATTTTACCAAAAAAGTGGTAAGAGAGACAATGAAAGAGGAGAAATTTATATTTAGCAGTGGGTGAAAGATTATTCATAGAATTAGGAGATATATAAAGAATAGAATAATAGCTACATGTGCCTTCCAATAAGTACAAATTTTAATATCAAAATAATATATTATAAGAATAAAATGAATAAATGAAATTTAATAAGTGATCACCTTTCCAGTACAACAGAAACACATCCAATCAAAACCAATTTATATTAGAATCAATGTATGAAATCAAAAGAAATTACCTTGAGGAGTTTCTTCAGAAGTAGTAGCACCTTCATTTTGATCTAAAACTCCATGTGCTGTTCGTTTATGCATAGCTAAAGTGGATGTTTGTCTATAAGTTTTCCCACAGAAACTGCAGACATAAGGCTTTGAGTGAGTATGAACAACATGGTGTTTGTACAAACTAGAATATTCAGTAAATCTTTTATTGCAACCTGCTACTGTGCACACATAAGGTTTTTCACCTATAAAATATAATGAAAATATGCAAGACATTTAGAATTAATCTTTTTTTTTTTTTTTTACTATATGTATGTACATATATAACTTGCTAGACTTTTTTTCATCTATTATCTCTAAAAATTCCTGATATTTTCAAAAATAAATTTTAACAAATAACAACTTAATAAAAATGCATTTATTTTCAGAAAAAAATCCAAATCAATTAATTAATCTACACAGTAGATTTAAAAAATAAATAGAAATACTTCATGACTTCTTTTTTAAAAAATATTGTGGATCTTTAACATTCTGTAAAAATTTAACCAAAATCAGCCAAGTTGGCTTGTAGTGATGCAACATCATATTTGAGTACATAGTGAAAAGTAAAATTTCATAAGCAATTTTTAAGAATTTTTAATGATGCTACACTGATGGAGAATAAATTAAGATTTGAATTAACCAAAAGAGCGAGAAGAGGTTTAACAATATAAAGTTCTTAAAAACTAAAAAACAAAAATTACAATTTTTAGAATGACATCACTTTCTTAATATGGATCTTTAATTCACAACTTGCAAGACCAAACCTTATAACAGTAAAACAATTTCTCCAATTATCTTAAATCTTACCTGCCTAGAAAAGTTTCAATTATCTTATCTGGAAAAGTAACAAAAAATCTAGTATCAGTTCTGTAAAATTATTCCAGGTAAAACTTGAGATTTTTTTAAAAAATAATCAACAACCCCCCCCCCCACACACATATATGTATAGATAATGATGAAACTATATATTTGAAAAGTTATTCTGATTGCAGCCCTGCAATCAAACATTTTAATTTGAGCAAACCCTTTCAATATACATAAAATGAAGCAAATTTGATTAGAGCAAGCAAGAGATGGAAAATATGAAATCCTTGTTATAATGTAATGCAATATTTGATTTTATTTACTATCTCAACAGAAATCTGATAAAAACTTTATTTAGACTGAAATAGCTACCTATTGAAAAGAGAATTCAAAGCAAATTCAAGCACAATATAACCTAAAAAATTTGTAACAAATAGCAAAATTTTTTTGACAATCTTACAATTGTTAATGATCATTTGCAATATTTATATCGCTTCTAAAAAATAGTGATCAGAATTTAATAATTATAACTATTATTATTGTTATTATCAAACAATTTACTAAACAATTACTTCATTACTTGTTGATATAAAACAGAAAAATTACAAATAATTAATCAGAAAACTATTTCTTTAAATATCAAATTATAAAGGACAAAGAAATTACAGAAAAAGTTCACAAAGGTGGTTGATATTATATTTTAACAGAAATAAATACAAATATTTAAATATCATTCGATACTGATTTTTTTAAACTAAAAAAATATTGTCGACAAACTTTTAATAAACTTGATCATAAAAGAAATAATGATCTATCCAGTGAATCTCACAAATAAAAGAAATTTTTAACAAATTAGTCAGAAAGTAAAGAAGAAGAGAAAGAGATGAATGAAAAAGAAGAAAATACTGCACAACATGTTTCAAACCTGATAAAAATATAGTTGCATAAAAATAAAATCTTTTTGCTTAAAAATTTTTTTAATAAAAAATAATACCTACAATGAAATATTTGGCATATTTATATGCATAATTACACTAAATGGGATAGCAAAAATACTTGCTTTGTCTTAAAGTATTCCAATATATCATAATCCTTCAATAAATCTTATTTTCCTAAGAAAAAAGCTAAATCTAAAATATTGTGAAAAATTCAAGCCATATCTTGATTTATACCTATAATTCAAAGGCGAACATAAAAATAAAACTTAAACTGGTACAAATAACAATTCAAATTTAGGATTAACTAAATAGTAATAATAATAATAATAAATGAAAATTATTAGTATAAATAAACAGGATTTTTTATAGCATGTATTTACTACATATCACAATGATTTAGTGAACAATATGTATTACACTTAAAATTTAGAGATTGCATTACACTAAAAACTTAGTTCAAATATTCTTTTGATTAATTTTATAAGAATACATAATCATGCATTTTTTTTTAAAGAAATTAAAAAGAATCTTTAGATTTCACTTTCAACACATACAAAGCTTTCACAACAAATGGTATAAATAAAGACAATGACAACTACTATAATAAAAAAATAAAACTAAACAGATAAACAGTTCCTTACAAACCTGTATGTATCCTAATATGGTTTTTATAATTTGTTGCACTAGCAAAAGCTCTTCCACAGCCCTCCTCTTTACAAATATAAGGTCGTTCTCCAGTATGAGTTCTGAGGTGGACTTTTCGAATGTTTGAAGTAGTGAAAGCTCGATTGCAGCCACTGAAAGAACATTTAAAAGGTCTTTCACCTGAGAAAAGAAATATGAGCTCTCAAATTAAAACAATCATATTTACAAAGAAATGCACAAATAAATTAATAAAACTATAATGTTTAAAACTTTCTTTTTCTTTTATTAAAATTATATCAGTTGAGATTTCATGACTCAGAAACACAAAAAGATAATAAAAATGGCAAAAAAATTAATTAAAAAGAATATTTTAGATTAAAATGAGAATATATTTAAACAAAAAAAAACTTAAAAATGGGGAAAATAATTATTTCTTAAAAAATAAATAAATAAAATATTATAAAAAAAATTAGGAGATGATGAGTAAGTCAAATTTTTATTATCTCAACTTATATCAAATTAGACTGTAAATAGTACTTTGAAGAGATCAGCAAAAATACAACTGTCTTTGGTTTTTTCAACTTATAAAAATCTTTTCTTCTCAATTTAATACCAATATATACAGTATAATAATCACAAATTCAAATTATCATAGACTTTAGCATTTTTTTAAAACTTTATCCATTCAAAAGCAAATATTCTACTCACATCAGTTGAATATATAGCTATCCTACAGATTTTTAAACCTTTCATTACTCTGATTACATGTCTGTCCAGGTTGCATAGTGTAAAATACCATACTATATTCTTATTTTTCATTGATTGGAAGTATTCTGTGAAGTCTTTAAGAACACATAAAGAGTCAAATATAATGTTACCAGGCATAATTAAAATAAAATATTTGCTATTTAAAACACTAAAATGTAAAAGAAGTTCAAGCGTTTTTCGAGTTGCAACCAGTTCAGTGAATTTCCCTCTTTCAGAATAATCATTCCAATATTTCAATATACACCAGTAAACATTGTTGAAAAGAGAAAGATAGGTGAAGGGGAGGGGGACCTATTAAGCAGCTTTTAAAACATGAGATGAAACTCCCATATCCCTTTACAGAATGCTTTCCTCTCGTCAGTTTTCTTTTTCAATATATCCAGTAAATAAAGATTTATGACTGTTTATAATGTATTATATTTATCATCTGCAGAAACAAAAAAGTATATGTTCTTCATACTTCTTGAGAAAACTGAGCACTTTTAAGGTGCTTAAAATAGGTTTTAATTTTAAGTACTCTTTAAGGACCTTTCACAATGCTATGCACCCTGTTGTCACTATATGTTAAAGTCAAGAAGGAACATATGCTTTATTATTTAAACTAATATGTATTTTTTTAAAATAGGTAAATAAATATGTACATAAGAGCAGTTACAAAAATAAAGCACTTAAAAAAGAAAAAAAAATTGTTTAAGTTAAATGCAAACAAAGAATGAATGTTAAACCTGTGTGTGTCCTGACATGCTTCTGCAGATCTCCAGAAGTTTTGAAGGCTTTCAAACATGTTTCTTCTGGGCATTTGTATGGTGTCTCCCCTGTGTGTACTCGAGTGTGACTCTTAAGACCATAACCAGTAGCAAAAGCTTTACCACAACTCTCAATGGTACACTTGAAAGGACGATCACCAGTATGAGATCTTTCATGAACCTTCATTTATAACATGAATATCTTTATTAAAGTTGGAAAAAATATCAAGCTATAGTTTCACTCAATTAACAATTGAAAAAAAAAAAAACAATATAAAAATTAGAAAAAAAAATAGTACATTTTCTAGCTAATATTATCATATTCTAGTTCCACATGCATTACAAAAACAATTGTAATCCACTTGAATAATTAAACAAAACAGAACAGAATCCAAGTATAAGTTACTCCAATTACATTGTTTGCATCCATCTATAATTGGAATATTTTATCAAGCAAGTGAAAAATATTTTTGAGGGAGAACATAACGTTAAATGAAAGACAAATAATTGTTTTCATTCCACACACACTATATTAGTAACCTTCACAAATGAGTGGGAAAAAATCGTGAATTAAAACAAAGATTTTGTAAGCATACAATTCTTGAATTCATAAAAGAATACTTTTATTAGAATGTGTCAAAAATTATACACACTTCACTATTATTAAGATTTTTATTTTTCGATTAAACATGCATTTTCAAGGTTATAAGAATCTACATCTCTAAGGAAATCAAATAACTTACTCGTAAATGATGCAGTGTGGTATACAACCTATTACAGTTGGAGTACTGACAAGGAAATGGCTTTCCAACAACTCGGGAAGAGCCTTTAGAATAATTATCAGCCTAAAAATAAAAAAAGTTACCAGAGAAAAATTGTAATCCAAATTAAAAACCAGACATTATAAAACAGAAAGCAATATTTAAATTAAAATCAAAAAAATTTCAAAAAAAAAAAAAAAATTGTATATCAATGAAATTTTGTAAAAATTTGCAAAGAGCATAAGATCTGAAAATTATATTGAAGAGTTTTCAAGGTCTTTCAAACAACTATGTATAATACATGTATATTAATAATAAAGATGATTATGTGTGTCTGTATGTTGACACTGCAGGAGAGACTGTAAGAATGATCAAATTTAACAAATAAACTTTTCAAAGTGGGTATGTATCCTTCAGAGAGATTTTTCAAAAGTTTTAATTAATTTTTTTTAATGGTGGTCTTTCTTTACAAGTGCTTCAGGAAATATTATAGTGTCGTCACAACAGTTTATGCAATCTTGAAATCTTTTTTTAAAAAATCTATTTAATGATACCAATAATAATACAAATTTGTCCTTAATTTTAGCATACTTTTTTAAAATTTACTTAATTTTTAACAGTAATATTAATATCACACTGGAGTTCAGATCATTTTTATTGTTTGGTAAATAATAAGGGATGTGACTATCTCTATTGTTGGAAAATAAGGAAGAATCATCTAGTTTAATATTTGTGTTGTTAATATTAAGAATAAAGAAAGTGAAATTTCAGCATCATGAAAAATAAAATAAAAACGACCAAGAAGATTATGTTTTTCAGCACTTATGTCATGGTACTTCATTAGGACAGCCCCTATATGCATTGAATACCTTATCAGGCTAATAAAGCATTGATTTCTATAACATTTTTTTGTGATTACCATGAAAATTAATTTGGGTATATTTAAGTAAATAAGATTTAAAAGAAAGTAAATACACTTAAAATTATTAAAATGGAGGCTAACACACACTTGGAAGGTAAGGAGATAAAAGGGTATTTTTTTTTTTTCATTCAGCTAATAATATTAAAAAAAATTTAATACATAAAATACGGAACAGTTTTAACTTTACATACTATTATAGCACCCTACAGCTGGCAAGGTGTCAGTATTACCAGTCAGGTTGAATATGTTAAAATTTTACATGCAAATAATACAAAATTGTATCCTAATTGTTTTTTTAAAATATAGTGCAAGCAAAGACTGGACTACTTGCCATAATTTTTATTTTTGGATAACTGAGCAGAGCATAAATGTTTAATTGTAGAATATATATATATATATATATATATATGCTGAAAAACTTACCACTTTTCCATCAAGGTCTTTCACTTCATTTTCAGTAACCTACATACAAAATAAAGGAACATAATTTAAGAATAATCCATTGTAATTTTTACTCATACATTTATTTATTACTTTCCTTTCACAGGATCATTTTTTTACCAAATCCTAAATGCAGTAAGATTTTCACAACAAAAATCATGATACATATATTATACATCCAAAAAAGGATTTTATATTAAAGATCAATTAAACCCATGCCTTATTTTGAAACTAAAATAATTCTCAATTTTAAAATACACTGCAGATTATGAAAATTATGTTCAAAATAGATATCTGATCTAGTTAAGACTTAAAATTCGCAAAACCAATAAGGAACCAAGCCTCAAAATTATAGCATTCTAAAGCAAAGAGAAAGACACATTTAAAGACTGGAGAATTCACATAAGCATGTTATATCAGCATATAATTCAGAAGAAATCATGGAATATCAAAAGTAAAATACCTGAGAATTATTCGTTAAGTGTTCTAATAGACTAGAAGCTTCGCCATTGAAAAGCTCAGTTCCAGCTTGAGATAAATAAGCTAATGTACCATCTTCTAGCTGAACAGCTTGTAAGCCCTCTACATTAATAAAGTAAGTACAAATTTAAAACATCAACTATTGTAATTATTTCTGAAAATATACTGAAATTCTATCAAAGAATTTTATGATCTACTGAAAAAGACAAAATAAAGTACCTTGAAAATCAAACTTTAATAATCTTCTTTAATAATAATAAAGTCTTTTTTTCTAATTTTGAATTGCTTAATATATTTTTAATTAAAATTACTTTTTTAGAAACAATCATAACATTATATGTAGTTAGTATTATTACAAATGCATACCAAGTTTACAAAAATCATACATTATGCCAAGATAAAATATTAATACCACATCATTTACCTCTAGGTGCAGCATGAATAAAAGCAGTAGTGCCATCTTCTAGCTGAACTGCTTGACCATCAATAAATTTAGCAGTTGCATCACTGCTATCAGATTCATCCACTGGTTCAAAGTTCTGAACAAATGCCGTTGTTCCATCCTCTAATTGAATTGAAGATGCGTTATCTAAAGTATGCCTCAAAACATCACCCGATTCTAAAATCATTCCAGCTTCTGTGAGTGAAACATGACATATATTAAAAGGAGGAGAACCAGCAACAGATACAGTAACTGCAGATGTCGGTAAATCTGATGCACTTTTACCAACTGCAAATGCAGCACCTTCTAGAACTTCTTCATTGTTGTCATCAGGTTTCTAAATATAAAAAATAAACAGATCAAAATTTTTGTTATTTTTTTTTAAATATGCTTATATTCAGAATCTTGCACACTTACTATAACTTCACTTTTAATTTAACGTTCACCATTTACATTGTACTGACTACACAATAACAAAAAAAATCTAATTACTAATAAACACATTTTTATAATAAAACAAACTTGCATTTCTTTGTGCATTGCTAAAACATACTAAATTTCAACAATTTGAAATACAATATATCTTCCTATTTTTCCCAATAGCTACATGGTAGTAAATGAGTGTTAATCTGTTAGTGTATAGTTATCCAACTAAGCAAAATGAATGCCAAGAATTATGCAGTGGAAAATTTGAATACAAGGGCATTAATTTAAATACAGGAATACAAAGCTCATATTTTGACTGCTATTTGGTAAATAGAATAGAATTAAAATATTTAAATCATTATTATCAGTTGGTTAAAGTATAACTTTAGATTGAATGAGTATTCTTAGCTTTTTTTCCTTATTAAGACAGCTAATCAGGATATCTGGATACAAAGCAACACTATATAGCTACTGCTTTATATATATATAAAAAAAACTCGTAGCACGATGCCTATCCCTTGAATGTTTGTACTTGTTGTTTAAATTAGTAAATCCAATAAGACATTCTGTTATTTATAGACAAAATTAATAAAAAGAATTACAGTGCCTTAATTTAGTAAAAAATATCAAAGGACAAGAATGTACAAAGCATATCAAAAACCAATGTCAGTCCTATGAATAATTTTTTTAAAGTGATTTTTTTAAAAACACAGATTTGTTTTAATTAAAAGAACTTAAACATTTTTTTAATTAAAACATTATTTTAATGCATAACATCACTTACATCAGCACTGATATGTTTTATATTACAACAAAATTATACTAGGCAAAATTAATAATTAGACTATTAAAATGCTTGCAGTATGTAAGGAAAGTATTTAAAATTAGTTATCCCTACAATTTAATTTATATTTACATGTATCTGAAAGTATAGCCTGTATCATGCATCTGAAAGTATAGCCTGACTAATGGCCAACCTCTAACAGGCCATTTTGATTTGGTACAAAACTTGATAGATTTCAACACTATCGATGTTAAACTTATGCATCAAATTTTATTGATCTAGCTCTCTTTGTTTAGAAGCCATGTTAGTTTACATTCATATAGTCTAACAGAAAGATTTCTTCCGAACAGATTTTCCTCAAAATTTGATAGAAATATACAAATTTGGAGTAAAGACAATGTACTAAATTTTATTTGTCTAATTCGGAACTTTTTACTTATCTTTGCCACAGACAGGCAGGCAGATATTTTGCAAAAATGTGTTTTACAAAACTCAATAAGATCTATCATGATCTAACACATTCAAAGAAAAATTTACTCACATCCCATTTAAATTCAGTTTTTTATTTGCAGCAAACTTATTTAATATTGCATGAATAAGAAAATCTCTCACAGAAAATATAACTCAAACAAAAATACAATTCTTTTCCTCTTTGCTACAGAGGGCAAGATGAGCATATGGCTTTTACATAAATAGAATACAAATCTACCAAAAAATTCATTAAAATAATACAGAATAATTACACATTAGTAAGGCAAGCATATATATACATATAATGAATATTACTATAATTTTTAAATTCTGTATGACAATTACAATTATTAATATTTTTAATTAAATCTTCACATCAAATTTAGAAAATATTTTACTTGAATTCATTTCAGATTTAAATGAAGACTTCTTCAGAATATGTTAAGAAATATTATAACATTACTTACTTGCAAAAGCATACCAATAACTTCTTGTGCTTTTTGACATTCTATTTCATCATCTTTTGTATTAGTGGATGATTCAGTAACCATTTTATTCATGCTTTCATGGTCTCCACTGGAAAGCAATTTTAAAGGTAACCATAAGCCAGATATATAAATAAGAAGTATAAAATATATAAATAAATACTAATTATTTATCACCTAACAAATATATACATATCACAGGTACATTTATCTCTACAGTTTGTTAATTATATTAATATCCCGTTTTGATGCAATACTAGGGTTCGGATGATAACCAAGCTGGCATGCCCATCTCCAAACATCTGCATTATACTAGCAGAGGATATTTGGTCTTAGATTTAACAGGCATCAGACAATAAGCACAGCACCCCTTTGAAGGAATTTGAAACACCCAAAATTTTACAACCATGGTACTGTGGCCAGCATTCTGAGCTTAAAGACCATAAAATCATAATTTCCTAGTTTGAAAGCACCAGCAGCTAACACTATTAAAATAAAGTTTCAAGTGCAGATTATTTGCATTAAAAAAATACTGATACAAAAATAAGATCAACACTTTAAAAATGTAAATCTAGTATTGACAGGTGAAAGCATATTTTCTATAAGTTTTATGCATCTCATTCATTTCAGTATATGAAGTTTACATCATTTCAACCTTCATGAAATTTGCATAATCCTTTTTCATTAAATGTATTGATTTCAAAGTTTTTGTCCTAAGAGTACATAAATTTTTCCTGGTAACTAAGAATCGTTCCACTTTATTTACTCAATGCCCATTATTGTAAAAAAATTTGTCTTTTTGACAAAAAAAAAAAAAAAAAAAAAAAA
>JAPMOQ010006025.1:19436-91516 GCA_026543055.1 Argiope trifasciata
TTTATGTGCAACAGCAAATAGGATTTGACCCGGTTGAAATTTAAAGAGTAAATTTTCTCCTGCACTTGCTTCTTTAGAAATTTTAGCTGTAGTCCTATTAACCTATTAAAAGACAAAACTCAAAATTATTATTTGTTTTCATTGGAAACAATACAACTTATTATTTTGACCACTTCTAATAGCGCAGTATAAAAACAAGGAAATTGTGCTTGCCTTTAAAAATATAAGATGTTGCGTTGGCACAATGTCAGCAGAAAAGAAGTATGCATGTTGATCGTTATCACTGAGCACTACACCGCGTTTTCTTTACGTTTTAAAAACTAAAAGTTTTTATGAGCTTATTAAAGAGTGTAAAATAGTCAAAACACTGCTTCAAAAGTTTTAATTTATTAAAAACTAACAAATAAATGCAATTACAAGTTTATTATGTAAAAATTAGGTGATATAAAGCTCAAGTATAATATGCTTCACTACAATTGTGGTGTAAAGCAACTTCACAAACATTGCGGTGAAAAATGGCTTGGCTGTGGCAATACTTGCAATGTAGTCTTCTACTAACTGTAGACTTAACAGTAAAATGTCTTTCAAATTTTGGTTGTAAGGCTGAATATTCTCGGATGTCCTGTAGCTGATCTTTTCATATTTATCTCACTATCCAAGGGCGTCTGTAACAGATGAAGCACAATCTTTCACCTAAAATCCAACAGTGATATTTTACGTCCTTCTTCAGAAAATTTTGATATTCTGCAAGCATTCGTTAGTGCAACATTGATGAAATTTGCAAATATCGATTTTTCTGATCAGCATATAAATTGGTCAGTTCCACAAGAAGTGACAAAACATCTGAATAAAAAAAAAAATGATTGAAAATATCTGCACCAGTTTTATCTTCTATGATTCGTTTGATACGATCAATTTAAGCCTTTTCTTCATTTTCTGGTCGAGACCAATCAATTGCTTCCTTTTTTGTCTATTGTAATTCATCCTTTTTCTGTTTTTTTCAATATAACTTTTGGGAGGATCTAACTTTTTTTTTACATGAATTTCAACTTTCCCTGCAGTATCTCTAGATAAAACTTCATTATTGTTATTTAAAATATTTTCATTACCTTCTTCTTTATGACTATCAGGTCTCATCTGCATCTTCATCATTGGAATTTTGTTCAAAATTTTTTTCCAAAGCGAGATATCTTGTTCGGTGCATTTTAAACCACAAACAAAAAAAAAAGTTCCTACAAATAAGATGCAAGTACTGAAATGAAATCTTTCAAGAAGGATAACAGTCTGCCCCCTTTTCTGCTGACGTTGCACGAATACGACACCTGTTTATACTTTCGACCTTCCCAGACAGAAACACCTGCTTTGGGGAATGTACTGACAAAGAGTGACCTTGGTTGATGTAGTTTTCAACCAAAACCTAATTAGTTTTCCATTTTTATTTTTAGAAGAAAAAATGAGTTTGGAAATTTGAACTAAAAAAATTCTCAAAGTAAAACATCGATTATTAGGTGTAAAATAATTTATTTAAGTCAATTTTTTCACTGATAGTAATGCTTTTTTTAAACATAAAACTAATTTACTCAAAAATTTGTTTAATCAATTTTTTTATATTTATTTATATTGATGTTGCGTAAACGCAACACCAGCGGTTAATAGGTTAAGCTAAGAACTAATCATTCTGGATTGGTTGACCATTATAAGACAGGCAAAAGTACCACAAAAATTGATGACAGCTCAAAGCCATGCTTTAAATAAGCTTCTAAAATCCTTTTTCTTGATAGAATAGGATAACAGTGTTCAGAAATGTTCAGGCTATAAAAAAATGTCTTATTACTTTTAACTTCTAAAGTTTAGAAAATTATTAATTTTTTTTTATATTTAAGGTACATGACTACATCTGAAATTTTTTTGGAATGATTTTTAATGTTTAAATATAATCATACTTTGAATATCAGTATTTAAAAAAATAGGGAAAAAACATCAACAGAACCAAATTGTATAAATTAGCCAAAGTTTGTTGAAAAATTGCACCTCCCCTAAAGAGAGGTTTGAAGCAAAAATTTCATAGTTTAGAAGTTAATCAAATGATTTGCTTAAGTTTTCAGAGAGCTTAAGAAATATATTATTTAGTTTATGGATCAAAAAAAAAAAAAGACCCACTATATTTTTATTCATTTTTTAAACATTAGGATTCAACTGATTAGCAAGACGAAATTTTCAACTTTTTCCACATTATGAAGTACTAAAACAACTGTAAAATATTTTTTTAATGGAAAGATTACTTATTTCCTATTTCAAGAGCTACAGAAAAAACATATTAAGAAATTATTATTTCAAATTTAAACAAAAAAATATTCATTTTTTTTATGAGGACTTCTTTTGTAAGAAAATTTTATCAATGATTAAGATTTGCGGAAATAGCTTTTAAAGCTATAAAATTGCTTTAAAATGTATGAAAACGAATGTATAAAAATCATTATAATTCACCAAAAAATGGACTTAGAAAAAATCGTATTAATCATATTAAAAGATAGCATGAAACAATATAAGAAGAATGATTATCAGACGTGTTATGTTCTTCATGGTAATAATAATAAGAATGGGTAGATAACATTTATTTCATTTCCACACTATATTTTATGTGTCTTTTTAGAAAACCTTTTCTTGTCCTTGAGAAATCTATTTTTTTACACACAATACCGTATTTTTATTTTTCGTCATTCGGAGCTAATCTACGTAGTTTTTAAAAGCATATAAAGAGTTGAACATGAAGTCACCAGGCACAATTAAAATACATTATTCACTCTTTAGAACACTACATGTAAAAAAAGTTCAGACATTTTTTTGAGTTGGAACCAGTTTGGTATATTTTGCTCTTTTGGAATAACCATTCTAATATTTCAATACGCTGCTCAACGTTTAAAGAATGAGTGAAAAAATACATTAACCCTTATCTTAACATGGATTAAAACTGTTGTATCCCTTCATTGAATGCTTCCCTTTCATCAGTTGTCTTTTTTCATACATCCAGCAAACAAATATACATGAATGTTATCGATTCAGCGTATTCATCAAATGCAGACACAAGAATATCTTCTTTGCACTTCTCAAGAAAACTAAAAACTTTCAACACGATAAGCCGTGCGCCAGTCCCTAGGGACCCGAGCTAGACTTTTCATTTAGACGCCGCCGGCTCCTAGGGACCGGCGACAGATTTTTCGTTATTCTATTGTGGCGCGTGTATAGGTCCTTGCGTATTTGTAACATTGAACATTTAAAATTTGCGATATCGATTTTTGTTTGGTCAATGCTTCAAGGATTAGAATAGAATACTTATAAACATTAATGTAATTTATACTCTGGACGACATGACGGTTTACTGTGGCTTAAGCGGAAAGGTGCAAAAATTTGCCGAAGCACCTAACGTGTTAAGGATTTTTATTCTAAAATTAAGCCCATTTTAAGGATTTTTCATGACGTTACACACCCTGATATATCTGTTAGTTAATATAAAGTTTATGGCTACAGAAAAAAAAAACTAGAACTAAATTTTAATGAGTCACGTCGAATTCTTACAGATCATATCAGAATTATACACCTTAATACTTTATAATTTTATCAAATTATACAATTTAGTTGAAATTTTAATTTTAAAGCTTAAGCTGCAAATTAAGCTGACAGCTGCAATAAAAATGTGAACATCTATAATTTACTATAAATTTTCTATATATAATAGAAATTTCCCATCCATAATTAATTATATAATTATTCAAACTTTCACAGTTTTTTTTCTAATATTTGTTTTGATTTTTGCAGATTTAAGCTAATGATTTAAAGTATTTTAAACAATGCTATAATCTTCATAGGTTATATAATTTAGTGAATATTTCAACTACAACAATACCAAGGTTTACTTTCAAAATATGAAATTAAAATATACTGCATATTTTAATATATAATTCATCCCACTCAAGAGTGGATTTTATATTTTAAGCTTTATATAGAGAGGCTTTCAGTTGTAATAGAATTCAACACTAAATAAATTTTATGTTAAACTACAAGCAAATTCACGTGAATTTTTTTTAAAAATCTATAATTTGAAAATCAAGTGCAAATGCATTCTAACACTAGTTCACATCGGTTAATTTTCTACTACATTGAAATTTAATCAATTTTCTCCCTTTCCTGTATTTCATATTTCATTGACAATATCAGTTAAAAACATATAATATGAATTGGTTGTATAATATATTAAATGCACTTATAATTTGAGTATCAAATAACAACAAAAATCAGAAAATTATAATGGAATGAAACATAAACTCCTTTATAATTTTATTGATACAACAGCACAAAAAAACTCACTTTAGAATAATATTTACTGAATATTTCTTTATTTTATTTACCTGTAATACATTTATTTCAAGGAATTTCTTCATGGAAACAATTAATAAACATTTAATTTTTAAAACAAACGCGTTCGTTCTATCTGCACACAAAATCTTCACTCCAATTGCTTAATATAGATAAACGAACTGGTGTCATTTTACATGAAACTTTTTTTAGCCCTCTTGGATAATGCAACCAAACAAGGAGTTGGCTTAACATTTTTTTAATTAAAATCCTTCACCTAAAGGCAAAAGTCAAATAATGTCTGATTATTATTATTTGATTTAAATAATGAGTAACGCTAACAGCTGAAGTTTCAAAAAATGTCGAGCAATGCAGATTCTTTAAAAACTTATTTATCATCAAGATGGCGTCTTATGACTAATAGAAATATTTCTTATCAATAATAATGAATGTTTACTATTCAATTAATTATTTATATCCCCGAAAATCAATTTAATTGCCGTGTGAATTTCCGCAGTTCCTAAAACTGCCCAAAAATCCTCTTCACCCACCACACCGTGCTCAATCGTCAAGAATGTTGGGAAAAATTTACAATGAACGCCGGGAACTTACCTAGCAGGACCACCATGCACAGCGAAAGCTTGCAATCGTTAAATGCAAAATACCTCTATCGATATGCGGGAAGTTTCGATATCACATAGCAGCTAATCAACCAATTGCTTCGCACCTTTATATTCTTAACATTTGAACTCATAAGCTTTTCGCTACTGCTAATGATTTTCTGAGTCTTAGGCAGAATGACATTTTATTTTATGTTTAAAACATTAAAGTCAGATTAAAATATTGTAATCTCCCCCTTTGTTTCAAATACATATCATTTATATCCAAAGCTCGAATTGTATCATAAAAAAACAAAGATAAAAGAAAGCTTTCTTGTTCAACACTTCCTTTTATGAACTTTTTCAACTGTTAAAGAGTGTTATTTTTAATAATTCTAGGAAAATTTCTGTTAACTTCTTCATTAATAAAATTATCGTATAACAAATAAAAATAATTCTGCTTGGAAAATCAAATAACATCTTTAACAAATGAAGGAGAGATGCAAGATTAAATTATATTTAATTACGCTGTAAAGTTTGCAACATAGAGTTTTTCTCTAACCAATGAATGTTTATATTTAATTGAATTTATGCTTCTGGAATGTAGTAAAATACAACCCTGATACCAAGCCAGGATTGAAATGATCTGTTTAGAATGAGAAAAGAAGTGCTTATTGGATAAATGCAGATATGTGGAGACTACATTCACAGCTTCGAACAATTTATTATCCGAGCAATGTTTTCGAATTTCTGAGAAGAGCACGATTTTCCTAAATTTCGTAAAAAAACTAATTTGCTTACTGGATTTCTGAATTTAAAAATGGCAACATCTGTTTGCGCGGAAAAACCGAAATAAGAGATGTTTTGATTCTGTTATCTACAGGGTGTTGAGTGTCTATTATCAAACGATAGGATCAAAGTCACCGAAATTGGAAGATTTTACTTAATCTTATCTTTGCTTACGTAGATAAATTTCATAACCAAAATGAAGTAAGTTTTTGAGTTGTGCCATTGGAATGAAAAGCAAATAATATTTTCTTATCTATACTAGTCTACGCCGTTTTTTCTAACAACCTTATGAAAATCCTTAAAAACCTGAAAAATTATACTTTTTCTTTCTTTTTGTTATTTGGAAGTAATTATATTCGCTTTTTTGTGTTTAAATATCTTGTAACCCTAAATATTTATTATATATTAACTATTCCAAATGCGATAAATTATAATTTTTTTTGTTATGCATTGAATTAAAAGGAAAAATATCTTAATTTGAATACTGTCATTCATATTTTGCATGAACTTACGGAAAATATTCATTTTTTTCCCATAAGTGAGGATTAATTATTTATATGCATATAGATTGCTCAAGTGCATAAATAAAATTATTGTATTTTCATATATAATTCCATAAAAAAAAAAATTTTAAATAAAGTTTTCGAAGTTTTTAAATTGTATAGTTTTGCTAAATGGAATTTAATATTGTTTTAAAAACGACAGTTAGTCATTACTTTACTTAACATAATATGTTTTTGATTGAGAAGTATACTTTTTGTGTATTTTGCTAACCTGTTGACACCTCATTTTAAAGATAATTTTAACATTCAATTTCGTTGCACATTTTTATTTAATTTATAGCACTTTTTTATAAATCTAAAGATTTTTTAATATGAAATACGTACCATTGTTTATTCCCACATTGTACATTTTTCAGTGACACACCTTTGTGTAAAAATAAAATCAAGATCCGAGTGTTAAAGGAAGAAAATTAACATTACATCGGATATATATGGATATTTGATTCAGTTAAACATGAAAATATATTTTGAAGAAGTCTTTTGTGTGTTTTTGTAATTATCATCTACTTTTCAAGGATTTAAAATTATTTCTTAAGATATATTATGTATATAGGTATTGTAATTATGCATATTTTGAAGGGAAAAAAATCACAGGCAATGAAAGATAGATCATTGATTCACAATAAAAAAATTAATTTGTTCAAGTGCATATGTTTCTTCAAAGATCATTTGCGTATTGTCAGTAATATAAGATTCACAATAATGGGACATATCTATTAGATAAGGATTGCGTTCAACATTATTAGTAAATTGAACCTTTGTTAATCTCCTCTTTTAAGTGGCTTCTTTTCCTATGATAAGATAAGGTTTGTCGTCTTTCGCTTGAGTCATTAAAGATAAGAGAGGTTGCGAAAGGGGAACAAATACTTTCTTCCTCAAAAATATTCATCAGAACATATTTTTACCTGCTATTCAATAAGGTATATTGGAGATTCCCTTTGAAACCTCATTTTATAACTCTTTCTTGAAGTAACGTTTTTATTCTTCCTTTTTTCTTATTTAAAAAGCACTAATTAAATTGATATGTAAGTAAATTACTCAAGAAAAGGATAATAGATGTATAACATTGATTAAATAAAACTATAAAAATGATCTTTTTTTTTTATGAATTGAGTAGTTTTATTTACTTATAAGTATTAGTATATATTCAGTTATTGATATTATATTTATGTTTTATAATTTGAAATTTCATATTTTGATTTTTTTTAAATTCAACTGTGATAAAGATAACTTTTGCTTTAAAATGTGTTTAATGGCTTATTAAGAAATATGAAGAGGGCCATTGATGCAATTTAAAGATAAATGTATTATTTAAAGTTATGGGTGATTAATTTTATTATGAGATGTATTAATAATAAATTTATTATCATTTAAAAGTAACTGTAAGTGCATTAAGTTTTTAAATGTGAATTAAAAGGAGAAAATGATATCAAGAATTGCTTTTACTTAGGCTATTTTTGAAATTCAGAAGATTTTAAAGCAATGTTGAAAGGAAGATAAATGCTATGTGAATAATTGATTATTATTATATTTATTAGTTATGTTTCTTAACTTTTTTATTTTTTTATCTATAACCTCTATATTGTTACTTTCTGCTCTATTATTACATCTTTGACTGAAATGAAAATTCAATGTTACTGCATTTCTAATTTAGTTTAATTTGATAGCTGCCATTCAGTTTGGACACCAGATATGGAAATTTTGAAAAAGTCACTAAGTGAGAATGATCCTGAGTTGTTCAACATCATCAAAAATGAGAAATTACGTCAGAGACGAGGTTTAGAACTTATTGCATCAGAAAACTTCACTAGTTTAAGTGTCCTTCAGACTCTTGGAAGTTGTTTGCACAATAAATATTCAGAAGGATATCCAGGCCAGAGGTAAAATTCTACACATTTATTTTCCTTATCATTAATTAAATACTTATAAAAAATGTCAGATAGGCAAATAGTTACAAAATTAATGGCAATCTATTATATTCAGTGAAAAGTAGAAAATAATTGAATTTCGATATCTTCTATATTAAATTTTTCAAATTTATTCAATATTCCTAATTTTAAATTGTAATCTATTTTTAGTCACAATCTGCAAAAACAATAAATTAGTCAAATTCATTCACAAGGAAATGCCTTGCTATTTATATGCAATAATTATTGGACAGCTGTCAACCTATATCAATAGTTTATAATTTGCATGTTCCTGGAGACAAAGATATTTTTAACTGATATACATTTTATCTATTCCTATTTACTCAATGGTACATAGATAATTGAAAATGTTACTTGATTGAAAATTGCTTGCTCATGATCATTGATATTCTGAATTATATCATGTGTTTTCATCAATTCTATCCATTCTTTTATGTGTAGTTATTTTTCTTTTTATGTATATGCTTCATATATTATATACAGGGTGTGCAGTATCATGAAAACTCCTTAAATAGTGTTTAATTTGAAAAACATTTTTCAACACCTTAAAAGTGCATAATTTGGAAAAAAAAAAAAAAAGTACTTAAAAGGGCTTAATTTTCTCGAAAAGTGCAGAAAAGTTGTTCCTTTTTGTTTCTGTGGATGACAAGTATGATAAATCGAAAATAGTCATAAATCTTTATTTATTAGATGTATCCAAAAAGAAAAGCAATGAAAGAAAAACATTTAGTGAAAGAATACAGGAGTTTCAACCCATGTTAAGGAAATTCTTAATGAACTTTTTTTCACCACTTCTGTTTTCAACAATGGTCGCTGGTGTTTATTGAAATATTTATTCTGAAACAGTGAAATGTGCCAAACTGGTTACAACTTGAAAAATATTTGAACTTTTTTTATATTTAGTGTTCTAATTAGCAAATAATTTATTTTAGTTATGGCTGGTAACTCTATATTCAACTCCTTAAATGTTCTTGAAGACTACACATATTAGCTCTGATAGATGAAAAGTAAGAATACAGTATAGTGCACAAAACAAATAGATAGAACAGAGATGGGAAAAATTAGCTGCATGAAAGTTATTTGTGATATGTAACTGCTTTTTATTCTGATTACCATGAAATCTCATTATACATTCATTCATTATTCTCATTAATATGTTGTTCTGAGGGATCTTTTTAACATCTGTGAAAGGGATTTTACCGTATGATTTATTGCAATAGTTATTATTTTAATCGTCTGCATAAAATCCAGTGTTTTGAAATTTTAATTTGCAAATGTAAGTTTTCAATAATTTCTTTTGCTTTTTTTAAAAAAAATATATATTCTCATTCTTTTGAAAAAAATATCATTTGTCGAACCAGTTTTGTCAAATGTTAGTTTTCATTTTTTTTTTAAATTCTGCTAGGTTTAATATTAAAAATTTAAAAGAAATAACAATAAAATAAATTTTAAGGAACCTTTGTAATTCAGATTATATCATTTTTTTTTTTTTTTTTTAATTTTCTCTTTCTCCTTCTGTCTTTCTTTTGTAACTTTTACATTATATTTTTGTTTTTCCTGCAAAATTTTTCTTTTTTGATGTATAAAGATTTGTTGACTAATAAAGAACTCACAGAAATTAGGGACATGAACTTTAACGCGCAATTATTTTCTAGATGTTAGAGGCTCACTAAGGATCATATTTGCAATTTTATTTAGAAATTCAACTTAAAAATTAAAATTAGCATACGTCCTGTATAACATAAGGAATATTATAGTACAAATTTATTTTTCTATCTTCTTAAAGGTGTTTATGCAAGTATCTGAGAATTTTCTGTGAATTTGGTTGCCACTTTTTACCTCATTTACTTTGGCCTTAGAAGGTTTGCATGAACTGTGATAGTAATAATATTTTTCCCATTAACAGCTTTCAAACCTGGTATTCTCCTTTAGTATTCTGATGGATTTCGTCCTTTTTTAAAGCTTCAGAAAGATATCAACTTCATTTTATCAATGAATTCTTACTACTGTCCTTTGAAATCCTTTTTTTTTTTTTTTTTTTCCACGAAAGAATGATATTTATAGTTAGTACATAAGTTTGGAATTCAGTTCCAATAAAGAAAACTGATGTAAAAATCCATTAGTGGACACAAAGCATACAGTAGTTGTAAGTTATCCAAAAGGGAAATTTAATGCTACCAACTTTCCCTTGAATATATTCAGTAAGCCACGCATATTACATGCCATAGAAATTTTTCTAAACTATCCCAAAAAAGCTAATGAAACAAAGGATTTTTCACTCATAATAAATTCCCACAACATTCAAAGAAGGACGGAGGGAAAAAACTTTTATATGTCAAATCAAAAATTCTGACAGAGAATTTTTTAAAAAATTAAAAAATAGCTATAATAATAATGTTTTTGTTTCTGGGCTTATTTCTATTCATTTGAATATTTACATGAATAGAAGATGTTTTATATAATCACTTTTAAAAAATAAAATTAACTTTCAAATAAAAGCTATATGTATGTATTAATTTAGTTTATCATTGCAAAATAATACTGTTAAATTTTTGTCATTTTAATGTCAAAATTTGAGTTTAATATTTTAACAATTAGGGAAGAGAAACAGTCAGTTACTTTTTATGTATAATTTTTTTAAACGGTGCACATAAAAAACCTGAAAATTATTAATGCGTAAAAGTTATTTAATTATATTTTTTCAGATTTAAAAAAATTTAAATTTAAAATTATTTTAATTATTTTTTGTTTAATTAGCATAATATTGTTTTGTCTAACGTCTTGTGAAAAAAAATTTGTAAACTCATTTTTGTTGAATTTACTATTTATTTGAATCTTTATTGTTTGTAATATGTATTCATTCTATTCAATTTGCTTTTAATTTACATTTTCATTATTAATATCTTTGCCTTAATTATTGCTTAAGATAATGTTTCCATATTAAATAAAAGATGTGCCTTTATCCAACCTCTAAACATTGATTAAAAATTTTTTAAAAATTAAAATATAAATATTTTTAAATAAAAACTATAATTTATTGTAAGGCAATTAAATTCTACGACTAGAAAATTCTTAAGTTTACGTATTCATGCATGCATGAAAGTTCTTAATTTTTGCAACCATTTCACACTATGCATCTTGAATATCACTAAAAATATTTTAAGTAAGAATTTGTTTTTAAAAAACTGGAAAATGTTTTTTTTTTTAATTCTACATTTGGAGATATCAGTTTCATTAGAAACCACTAAAGTTGCATAATTAAAAGCACCATTGCTTTGAAGTACACTTTTATTTCATTCTTTTTGAAAATGAATTTTAAAAATATTCAAGCTTCTATTAATGTTGACTGTAATTATAAATTTTCTTAATTTATAATTTATATTTACAAATCTAGGATGTAGAAAAAAAAATGTTGATTATTAATAACATTTTCAACACTATATCCAAATTGTGCTTTTCACGAACTAAAGTATTTTTAACTGACTTTTATTGAATATCAAAATATATATTAATAATATAATACAATTACATATAATTTAAGACTTAAAAGTAAAATGAAATTTGTTAAAGGGAAGAAGAAAATCCATAATATTGCAACATTTATTTGCCTCAGTTTATCTTTTAATACTTAATGATATGATGCTATTCCTTATAAATACTAATCTAGAATTTCTAAAAATAGCAATGATGAAAATCATTGAAATTTCATATATCTATATAATAATCTGATCAAGAGTGTGTGATATTTTTCAAATATTATTAATTTATTCCTTGTAGTTTTATCATTTTAAAGTATTTCGGTTTATTCTCATCTTCAAAAAAATTTATATATATATAAATATATATATATATATATATATATATATATAATTAACTCTCATGTAAAGCCTTCATGCATGGTTGAAATTTGTTACTTTCTTTTAATAATAAGTTATACAGTTTTTTAAAACTAATGTATAATGATCAGCATCATTTCTATGTTATAAAATGTGATTCTGAAAATTTCGAAGAGAAGGCAATAGAAACTTAATGTTGTCTGCTAACAATTCATTTGTTTTCTAGAACAAGAACATAAATTCTGTGTTAACTCTTTTAAATGTAGACTTTTGAAGAATGAAATATTATCAGTTAAAGATTAAACAAATATTAATGCATGCATATTTAAATAATCCATATATTTTTTTGTTTACAAAAATTGGAAGTTTTTAAAAAATTTAAAACTTATACAAAAATATTTGCACATTTTGTAGTCACTAGTTTTTGTACTTATTAATTCAAAATGTTTTGCAGCATATTCAAGTTTATTACCATGTGTTTTGCTAACTGCTGCAGTTTATTGTAAATTATTATCTGAACATATTTTCAGGTATTATGGTGGTAATGAGTATATAGATGAAGTGGAGCGCCTTTGTCAGCAAAGAGCTTTGGAAACTTATGGACTGGATTCTGATAAATGGGGTGTTAATGTTCAACCATATTCAGGATCTCCAGCTAACCTAGCAGTATACACAGGAATTGTAGAACCTCATGGTAGAATAATGGGTTTAGACTTACCAGATGGTGGTCATTTAACTCATGGTTATTTTACTGAAAAGAAGAAAATATCTGCCACTTCCATGTTTTTTGAATCAATGCCTTATAAAGTGAACCCAGACACAGGCCTTATTGATTATGATCAATTATCAGTACTAGCCAATCTATTTAAGCCCAAATTAATAATTGCTGGTAATGTATATTTACATATATTGTTTTAAATTTACTTTTAAAAAATGAAAGACATTATTTAGCATTGATTAAATGCTTCTCTTTTAGGTATTAGTTGTTATCCCAGAGATCTGGATTACAAACGTTTCAGAGAAATAGCTGATCAAAACAATTCATATCTAATGGGTGATATGGCACATGTTAGTGGTTTAGTAGCAGCAAGACTTGCTCCAAATCCATTCGAATACTGTGATATTGTTACCACAACCACACACAAGACCCTTCGTGGCCCAAGAGCTGGACTGATATTTTATAGAAAAGGTCAGTATGGGTTTTGTTATTTAATTTTATATTTTAGTGTTGAATACAAAAGTTTAAGCTAAACAATTTTAGATTTTAAGCAAAATTAGTCTGATTTTTAAATATAGTGACATTTATCCTATAAATGGTTCAGAGATTCAGAAAATTTTTCATTTAAAATAAAGAAATCTAGGTTTTGAACATTAGGAAAATAAGAATTAAAGACAAATGCTATAATTAACACTGATCAAAGATTAATGATCCCTCTCTGTTGCTGACTATTAGTAGGTATCTTAAAAGTTAAGATAAATATGAACAATAGCAAAAACAACACTTTTGTGCTAAAAATTGTAAAGTGTTTTGTCAAAACAAAATGATACATTTGTTTAATATTCATGTCTGCTAATGAATAAATCCTGTAACAGGGCCTCGTGGTGGAGGGGAATGACAATTTTTAATAATGAGAAGAAAAAAAAACTGAATATTCTTAAAAATTTTAATAAATATTGACATTTGAAAAAATCTATTTAAATTACTATATCTAAAAATACTGCTATTTTCAGATCTATTATTTGTAATATTTAGAAATAGAATGGACCTATATACTAGTCATAATCCAGAAATATTATATATAAGGAAAGGTTTTATTCACTTAAATTATTAGTAGTATAATGTTTCTTCTTAATTTTCCCTAGATTATTGGATCTTTAAATCAATTGTTGCTTTTCTTTAATAATGAAATGAATGTGTATTCAATTATAAAAATTATTTTCCAGGTGTCCGCAAAGTTACAAAAGCAGGTGAAGAGAAATATGACTTAGAAAGTAAAATAAATCAAGCAGTATTTCCAGGCCTACAAGGAGGACCACACAATCATGCTATAGCAGGTTGGTTTAATGATACTTCACAAACAAAACAGATCTATTGATTTCTTTCATTTTCTTATAGAATATTTTTTTAAAAATTGAAGCATCAGTAATTATTTCTATGTGTTCTAAAATCTTTAAAATTATGCAGACATGATACATTTCTGCAGAATTGTAGATTTCAGTATTTTCAGTGTTGAATTTCGTCATTCTTAAAATTAATTATTTTTGCATAATACTGAAATATTTTTTAATATCTCGGGCTCTTATTATATAAATTTTCAAAATAAACGTGTATTAATTGTTCTAATAATCATTTATTATATTTATGTTTGGCATAGTTCATTATTTTACTACGATCAACTTTTCTCCAAGCCTGTAGAATAATTGTGTGTACTGTATACTTATAGCAATTAAATAATATAAAAAAATATTTTATTTACTGATGATTTTCTAATTAGAACTAACCAAAAGATACATATAATGTCACAATAAAATGTATAATAATCAATTTAAAATTTAATAAGAAATCAAAAACTAAGTGTTAGCAATAATAGGTATTTTTTTAAAAGAAAAATTTTAAACCAAAATAATTTTCTTTTATTGATGTCTTTATTTGTATCATATCTCAAAAGTACCTAACACTCTGCTATAATCTACCCCCCCCCCCTCTTCTTTTGAAGAGGAGTTAAGAAAGTGTTTTAACAATATAGGTATAAAATAAAGACCAGAGATTTTGAATGGGGGAAAATGGAAAACGTTTTATAGCTTTAATCACTTCTTGAATGATCCAGTATTTATTCTAAATTTTCTCTGTGAGACAAATTTTGGTTTCCAGGTGGACTAAAGTAAAACAAAATAAGATGTTGCACTTTTTTCTTAATTATTCTAAAACAACACATTCAGTTCTAAAAATCATCTTCAAAAAAAAATTATATACCATGAAATTCTAGCTAAAATGATTTCTAATATTACATATTTTGTTACTGAAGTATAAATGTAACTTTTATAAGCAACCCTAAAGAAGTTTAAGTATCTCTTATACTTACGCAATAGTAAGTATATCATTAAAAAAATCAATTGGGAAATTTACTGTCCTTGTATTTTAAAAAAGATGATATGTTGAAATTATCTAATATAGATTCTATACCAAAATATTAATTTTTATTCGCATATATACACTGGCATATCAAAACGAGTGATGTAGAAGTTTGAAATGGGAGTTCCAGTTAGTTTGTACACTATTTAACATAGTTTAAAATTATGCTGTATATATCAAAAGAGTAGTTATATAGTTTTCAAACAATACTTTGTCTAATTATCCTAAACAATCCTAACATTTACTATTTATTTTAACATGGATAGTCAGAAGGAAACGACATTATGTAAAGTTTTCACACAGGATACTTTGCATTCATGAAATATTATAAATGCATGTATTTTAAGCTAACCACAAAATTTCTTAATAGTCTGTTGTATATTTTAATACATTTTTTTTTCTTTCGTGGGAAAAAAGTTGAAATGAAAATCGTATTTTTTCAATCTAAATAAATGGGGTATTTTTTAAAAATTTTATTGTATTTTTTAGAACTAAATTTCATAAAATATAAATAATTTTTATGATTCTTACTTTATATATTAAAAAAAGTTTACATTTTTTTTCGGGTGATGGGGGGAAGCATACTGAAATGCATTTTTCAGACTACTGTATTTATTACGCTTCCTGAATATAATGGACATTTTTATATATATAAAAGTTCCAATTTAATCATCAAAATAAACATTTAGATCAGATCAGTACAATTGGAGAGCTGTACACAAATGATTAAAGTAATGATCTTCATATGTTTTTCCTAGTTTAAAATCTGGGTTCACTAATCTAAATTGCTAAACTCTATAATCTTATCTTTCTCCCCAACCATCAACACCACCACAAAATAAAAAGATAGAAATTCTGTGTAGCAGAATGTCAGAGCAAAACTTCAGAACAATTTTAAGTGAAGATAACACCCTGCTTTTTTTCTACTGTACTAAACTTTACACCTTGCAGTTAAGCAGTATTTTCCTCATTCCTGAATTTGTTGTAGAAAATTTAATTATTGCCTGCAGCTGAAACTATTGCAAATACCTACAACATTATTGTAATTACAGTGTCCTAATTATGGAATGTTAATATATAATGGGCAAAAACAATATTTGCTTTATACAAATGTAATTTTAACTTGCCATACTATTATTTAAGATGCATAAATTATGTTAAACTTCTTTTTTTTTTGTCTCTTCCATTTCATATAATAAAAAAAAAGTTTTCAAATATCTTTGTAACTTTTAAGGATATCCCATACTATCAGTAACAGCATCAAAAGTTAACAATACACTATTATCAAAGTAAAGCTTAAAAAAATCGTAATTTCAAAGATTCTATTTGGTTTAATGTTTATACCTTTTATATGGTTTTATAGGAATTGCAACGGCATTGAAACAAGCTCAAAGCCCTGAATTTAAGGAATATCAACAACAAGTGAAACTGAATGCAAAAGCTCTAGCCAAAGAATTAGCAGCTAAAGGCTATTCCATTGTTACAGGTAGTTATTGTTTCTTTTATGCTATTTGACTTCCTTAGACAAAACTTAAATATGTAGGGCTGCCAAGCTACCAGAAAAAAAAAAAAGGGTAATTCAAAATCATCTTGGAAAATCCAAGAAAATACAGGAATTTGAGCATTTTTATTAAATACAGGAAAATACAAGAACTTTAAATTTCTTAGTTATCTTCTTCTCATCTAAAAAATGCTGATATCCAAGATTGAGGGAATAAAATATCATAGTCATAGCTTCCCAAAATAAAACAACACTATTTGCAATTTTGTAATGTAAGAAACTCGACCCTTTTTTTTTTTTCCTGGATTCTAGTTTCAATTGACATTTCTTTTCGCATGCGATTTCAGAATTATTGCTAATGAGCATGCATGGAATTTCTGTAATGACATGAAATAATAGAATACATTTCTCCAGCGGGAATGGTAACATTCAATATGCAGAAGTAATGCTGTGGTGTTTAATCTACTGTACTTGAGTTTATTGACTATTTCGTTTATTATTTCAGGAACTGTGAGCTTATTCAAAATAAATTAATTAGAATTTTATATATATATATATATACAAACATATATATAAATATATATATATATATATATATATATATATATATATATAATGAGCTGCTCAAAATCGGTATTTAATACAAATTGGATAGATAAAAATAGATTATGGTTTTGCTGAATGGGTAATATAAATACTTCAAAATTTCTTTTGTTGTGTACTGCTTACTTTGGAAGATGATAATAAGCATAAGTAATATAGGAAAATAAGCACTTATTATTAATGACAATGGAGGAAAACTTACAAGACTATGTGCCAGTTCAAGAGAGTCATCATTGATGTTTGACTTAGTTTCTAAAAGGAGCACAGAAAAAAAGATGACATGTGAAATCCAAAAACTTCAAATTTAATATCTAAAAATAAACTGATGTTTAACCTTTTAGTTCAAGAACAATCATTTGAAGATGAAATTTTTTGGCATTGAACAATGCTTGTCCTTTAATGAATTCATTTATATACTGGAAATAGGTTCATTGAAATTGTGAAATAGCCAAAAAATATAAATGTTAAGCCATTAAGAAATATTGTACCTCATTTGTCACGGATTAGCTCCATGAAACTAATGCCTAAAACCTTTGCAAAAATCGATGCCTCAATATAGGAATTGAAATCGTGATTAATAAAATTTTGTTTTTCATTTCTCCCAAGTCCTTAATTTTGTGTGACTTATAATTAAAAAGCTTGCGAGTTAATATACTTCCCCTAAATATATAAATTCTGATGCTGAATCCTAGATAATATAGAGGGATTGTTATTTCTGTATAAAAGTAAATATGAATCTTCTTTTAATGTGTTAAATAGTTGTTTCCTTTTATTGCTTTTTCTACTCCTTAAAACATTTTACATTATAACTAGCACATAAGTACTATTCATACATTTTCTTGTATATTAAAATATATAGTACAGGAAAATCATAGGTATTTTTTCTTTCATGATTCTGAAATAATATTAAAACATAAAAACTTTTTTAAAAACTTTTTTAGGTGGTACAGATAACCATATTGTATGGGTTAATCTACGGACAGTGAAACTTGATGGATCTAGAGTAGAAAGAGTTCTAGAAGACATGTCTATTGCTTGCAACAAAAACACAATACCTGGCGATACAAAGCCTTTGAATCCAGGAGGTATTAGATTAGGTACTCCTGCTTTGACAACAAGAGGTTTAAAAGAAGACGATTTCAAAAAAGTTGCAGAATTCATTCACCAAGGTAAAGTTTAAACATCAATTTTTTTTTAACACTAGTTCATTTTTAAATAGTATATTTGGTATGTGATTAATTTTTCTGAAAGCAAGATGTTTCCTTTTATATACCAAAATAAGCTAAGCAAAAAGGAACAACCAAATCAAAACTATAACCAATAGAAAAAGAATTCGGCCTGAAAACTTCAAGGGTCACTCCCATGCAAGGATTCAAAATAAGGGATTTTTTCTGGGAAATGGGTTATGGATGTGTGTGTGTGTGTGTGTTACTAAAGCATATAATGATTCGAGGAAATAATATTCATATCTGGGGAATAATTTTAGAATTAACAAAATGATATGAGTTTTATTTAAATACAAGGGGAAAAAATACTTAACAAACCATATCGACATTCAGATATTGTTGGTAATGGTATATTTGTATTTTTTTAATGCTTATATATTATAAAAATACCGGTCATTGCATCTTATTACTAAACTCTCATAATATTACTAGAAATTTCCTGTTCAGATAAAATATTTATATGAGAAATTAATACAGTTGTAACATTTTTGGATCCCAACTCTGTAATACTTGACTTTTTGAAAAATGTCATATGAAAAAATTTATTATTATTTAAGTAGCTTTTCCTTATTTCAGGTTGTCAATTAGCTTTAGATGTAAACTCTAGAAGTGGTCCTATGCTAAAAGATTTTAAGAATAAGCTTACAGAAGATCCTGAATTCCAACAAAGACTAAAGGATCTAAAGAAAGCGGTTGAAAGTTTTGCTGAGAAATTTCCTTTGCCTGGATTTGACGAATATTAATCTTCAATTTTTGTGAGGATGTGAAAATTCTAATAATTATATTTTAAGTACTTTTTATAAATAAATATTTTATTAAGCTCTATAATATTTCAAAAGAATCTTTAATACATATTGAGTAAGAAATTGTAACATTAACATTTTTTTATATATTTGTTATGAAAAACACTTCAATATACACAAAACTGTGCAATAAAATACTTATTCTTTCATTAGTGTAAATAACTTATCTATGCTTGTGCAATAAATATGACTAGAATAACATTTTTACAAAAAATCAAAGGCAGAATTTCAAAATTGCACTTGTGTATAATATAATGAATTAAAAATCATTGTCACTGTCTGCATGAGCAGAATTTGTGGCAATTTTTAAATCTGACAAATTTTCCAGATCTTGATCATCATCACTGACTTCTGAGCCATCATCTTCACCATCCAAGTCAATATCAGAATCAGTGTCTAAATCATCCTAAATTGAATAAAAAACAATCAAATTTGTTATTTAAGAAGATAATTATACTCTTTATGAACATGTAAAAAGAAAAGCTACAAAGCATAAATATATAGGATAAAGTAATGCTATGTAATATGTGAAAAGGAATTACAGAAAAATCTCTTCTCATTATCTCTCCTTTAATTTGGCCCTTAAAAAATAATTTCATATGAAAAATGTTTATTTGCCATTATTATTTTTTTAAATTTATCTTTTAAGATTTTATCAAAATATTACCTTTTCATGCAATAATGCCATTTTCTAAATTAACATATGGAAAAATTATATATCTGCTGAACATACCTATAAAAGTTTTTAATTGAAAGTATATATTATAATTTGTTTCTTTTTTTTTAATTCAGTGATAATTCTTATGGAGCTTGTATAATAACTCCTATACAGACTGTAAATTAATCCTCCAAGGATATATACAGCTTTATTAAATCGTTATTTTGTATAAACACTTTACTGAATAGTTTATTTCTGAATTAAATAATTGTCTGAAGAACCCCTTCAATTCTTTCAGAAAAACATAGGCTTATCTACAGTTTTTAGAGGATATATTATTCACTTTACCTTATTTTCTATTCATACAACATTCTTTTAATTTTTAGATAAATTAAATACATGATTTTAACTAAAAGACATGAAAAAAAAATACAAGTAATATTTGTTAAATTGTACTTCATTAGTCAAAAATGTTAAAATTATTTTTTACCTTTCATATCAGAATATAGCTGATAAGCCATGCATAAATATTTTAAACTTAATCATGGTATCTGCTTCCATTTAAAAAAAAAAAAAAAATAAGTTGGATCATACAGTCTTAAAATGTGCAATAGACTGCAAATTTTTTTAGAATTTTTACTGGCTTGAAAATTAAAGCACATAATTCTAGAAGCTTTTTGAAAATTATATGAATATGTAAATGTTATAAATGCCTTAACTTGCATTTTGATGAAATAAAAATTTTACAGGGCATTTCAGAAGTCCCTAAGAGATATTTATAAAGCAATGCATTTAATTTTCAAATTCATTTATAACTAATACTTCCTCAAGCTATAATTTCAATAACTGTTTAATATCTTTAAGGACCTAGATTAGTTTCATACATGTACTGGCTCGTTATTACTGTGCTGATAACAGGAAATCAATTATTGGCTTCCAATTTTTATTTTTTCCTTATAGTATATTTTTAATAAATTAAGTTAGGGTTATCAAAATATTGACTTACATCTTTATCACCTCCACTCATAGATCCATAAACCCTTCTATGTGCATCTCTTCGAACTCCAGAAGCTTTATATAAAAATAGACAGCATTCAGCTTAATTTGTAATAATTGAAACATTGTATCAAGTTTAATAAATTTCAAATGTCATAAACTGTAATATCCATATAAAATCAAAATTGATTAGTTGGTCAGTTTAACTCTTAAATATCTGATATTTTTGAAATTCATTTCTTAAATATGGCTAAAGGAAAATCTTTTTTAAAAAATCAAATTTTAGCGTAAGTATGATTTGCAGATAAGAAACAACGTATTCTCATTTAGAAAGCCAGTTACTGATTAAGGGAAGATTTTTTTTTTAAAGTGAAAAGTGCTAAATGTAAATTAAAAATAGTTTTCATGCCACAACTGTTTGTTCAAATACTGTGGAATAAAATGCAATATTTACAATCGCACAAATAAAACAAAGAGATATACAGTCGCAAAAGAGATCAAACTGTTTGCCATTAACACTTTTAGTATATGTGTTGCAAATTAATTTAACAACTTATTTGGTAAGTTTCTATTGGTAGCAATGGGCAATTTGAATCTTTTTCACAAAATATTTTAGAAGGCATATTTGGATATATTGCTTCAAGGTAATTCTCAGCATTTAAGGTGTAAATGAAAATTTTGATTGATATAATAAACTTAAAGGTTTGATCATCTGAGATCATTTTAATTAAACAAAATCAATCAAAAAATTTCTATGGATTATGTTGGTAAAATGAGATGCTGCCATATCTTAAGCATGACAGATTTTCATTCAATTTTAGTTATATATAAAATGAATGGATAATTATCATTACTTCCATTAATTAGATTATTTAACTGCCAATTTAAATTGTTTTCATAAATACAAGTTTACTCACGAGCAGGTTGTGGACGACGAGGTTTTTCTCTGGGAACACCACTTAAACCAGCATCATTTTCTACATTCACTATTAAGAAATCATCCAAGTTTCCTGTCTCTTCACTGCGCAATAAATCATCCTGTCGTAATTTCTCCACCATTCTTTTTGTAACTTCTTCTTTTTGCTTCAAAATCACAAAAATTGCATTTATGCATGAAAGTGTTGGTAAAGTAATACAAAACTTTGGGTTATTAAATTAGGATGAATAATTTATAAAATACAGAATATGCTAATTTTGCATTCTTAAAACTAATTATTTTCTTATCACATAAATTCAAGTATAAAAAAGCATTTTAACTTTTGAGTTGTGTGGACATTTGACTTCTCAGACTTCATGTCTCACATGAAGTTGAAATACTGCATGATCGCACATCTAAAATAAAAGCTTGCTCAGCTAGATTTTCAAAGAATTGGCTTTTTTTTTTAATTTGCTTATTCTTACTCACCTTTTTCTGAGCTATCAGCTTTACAACTTTAACAAAAAACTTCAAAATGCATCTAAAAATTGTACCCTTTGCTTAATCATAAGGAAGAAAAATTAGTTATTTAAAAAAAATAATCCAATGAGATGACACAATCTTTTTGATGGAAAATATGTCTGTCAGCTTTTCTATCCACAAATTCAAAATTGTTATGTTTCTTCATCAAAAGTTAAAAGCCAGAAAAGAGAGAAAGAAGTGACACTACCACAACAATAATATAATATCTGATTCATAATATTAGTATGGATGTTTACCAATAATAATTCTTGTTCAAGTCGCTCAAGTTCTTCTAGTTGCTGCTCCAGATAAGCCATCCATGTATATTTTGTAACATAAATTTTATATATTTCTTCAAGTTCTACTTCAAGTCTTTCGTATTCATCCATAAATGCTGGCCTATATCAAATAAATGTACATTGAACATTAGGTTGAAAATTCCTTGCAAAGCAAAACCAATTTGATTTTTTTCTCAATTATTTAAAAATCTCTGACAAAGAAAATGACTAAAGCATAAACGTAATAATGTTTAAAAATATCTTAATGGAATAAAACTCTTGCATATCAACCTAGCAGTAATTGTTGAATAAATTTTTTTTAAATACCATTTCAAAAGTATTAAGTCAGATTGCAGGTAGTCACTAATATATTTGCACATAACTGATTATTTACCTTATGAAGAACTTTCAGAAAAATAAACTGAACCATAACATGAGATGATTTCAAACGAGGAATGTTAAGTATAATTACACAGAGAATGGATCGAGTAGCATTTTATTTCACTCTTAAGTAATCCTTCATATTAAATGTAATAAAAAAGGGTTTTGTCATTGCATTACTTATAATGTAAGCTGATGGGAAGGCCTATTATTTCATTTTCAATCACAGATTTTGTTGAATTACTAAAAAAAAAAGTAATTAAAGATTTTTACATTGACCATTTACACTTATCTTTAGAAATTAATTAACTTGATGAGATTTCCACATTTTTTTAAATTTCATCACATTATAATGGCTGTGTTCTCAGGTTCTCTTCAGAATACATATTTTCTGGGAACACATAACAATTAAATTTCAATGTGTCAATTAAAAATTGTTAATTTAATTATAATTATATTAAATTTGTGCTTTTAAGATTTATAGATTAGAGTTCAGATGACAGAATTAACAGTTGTTTCTACTTAAAAAATATGGGCCAAAATTACAAACAGATTAATTTTGAATAAGGATTAGTAATTTGTGAAACTAAATTCTTGTATAGTTAAACTACTTTACTTTTGAAAATATAATATGTGAACTATTATAATTTTTTGATAGTACAATACAGAAGCAAAGTATTCATGCTTAATTTTTTTTTTAAAAATATACAATGAGTTAGAAAAAGACATTTAATCAGAAACACTAGAGAAAAAGCATTTTTTTATTATAAACACAACTTATTCGTAAAAGTTATCAAAATTTGAAATTTATGAATATATCTTTGATTCACTTATGATGATAATATGATATATGATTATAAACCTATAATGTATTAATCTAATCTAAGTATTAAGTATCTATCAACAAAGTAAATCTATGATGAGTAAAAAAAAATACAAACCAAACTGTTTTCTTCTCTATTAAGCAGTCAAACAAATTAGTAACATTTTCAGTATAAAATTTACTATTTATCAAATACTCAATTGTAAAATTTTTTTATTCTTGAAAATTAAAAAGAATTCCTTTTGTATCTATAACTTACAAAGCAATAAAAATTAACATTACAGTATTAATTCAATTCAGAAGATAAATGAACCGGATATTAATATTTTTATTAGTGTAATGATGTTATGGAACGTCTCCATTAGAAATATTGATGTACACAATAAACAAAACTTAATTAAGATAGTTAAAATAACACTTTTTTTATGGCAGAATCATGAATGTGGAATAATAAAAATTTTTTGAAATCAAATATAACCAATAATTCCCATTGAATCAGTTGATTGCTTGAGGCAAGGTAAAAATACAAAATATAAAACTTTTCAATAAAATTGCAATGGTTCTTTTATATTATCATGTATTAGAATATCTTTTAAAATTGAAAGCAAAATCAACTGTGAATATGAAAAATTGCTTCACAAATGAATAAGTTAGTAAAATAACAAAATAATATATTTAGAAATAAAATACCGTATTTAAAAAACAACCAACCTGAAGATTTTAATGGCTGACAATATTTGACAAATTATGCAATTTATCAAATCAATCTACATTTTATTTCAGAATAAAGCAAAGCTTTATATTTTTATTTTCACAAGTTTAATATTGTAGTTACGTCAAAAATTAGCATGCATGTACTTTTAAAACAAATTATAGTAAGAAAATATAATTATTTATATTTTATAATTGATTATATTTTTAAAATTGAAAAATAAGCATAAAAATTATGTGAATATACCAAAAAAAATCCATTACTTTCCAAACTACTTTTATTAATTTTATGAATTGCAATGCAAATGGTAAAAGAAAGGATACATAATTAACTTTAATAATTTTTTCATAATTTACCTCACAGATTTAAGAGTCTGTAGCCTCTTTTGATTCCTTTCTAAATCCATTTTTCTTTTTTCAATTTTAGCTTCTAAATTTGCTTCATCTGCTGCAATATTTTCAATCATAGTATTTGTCTTCTGAATTTCTTCCTAAAAATATTTTTAATTAAAAAACTTATTTCCAACTATTAATCAGCAGTAAAATAAAAATAAAAAATGTTAAACATGCAATAAAGAATAATTAATATAGAACACTCACTATATATGAAAGAAACGATAACATCTGACATTTTATATAATAGATTGAAAAAATTCATAGTATAAATAGAAGTACACATTTATGTATATTCATTATATCTTTAAAACTTTATGATGTACCAAATAAAACAAAAGTTCATTTTCCTTTAAAGGCATATTTACATTTTACTCCATAACTTTTTTTAGTGTACTTCTTATAAAGAATAAAGAAAGGAAATAAAGATGTATTAGATAAATAGTATAACGAAAAATAAGGGCAATGTCAAATCAGTAAATGTTTTCCAGGTAGACCAAATTAACTAAAAATTACAGAAACATGCAAGCTCCTTTTCTTTCCAGTTTCCTAAATAAAAGCCAGAATGATACAAGCAAGAAATGCATGTTTGATGAAGAAATGACACATTAACTACTGAATATAGATACAGAAAAAAAAAATCCATAAATAGGAAGTGAAGGTGATTCCAAGACATATAAACATTGATGAGATCATATGTTTAATGATAATAATCACTGAGTATTGACAATATAATAAGAAAGAAATGGTAAGAAAAAAAATGTCATGAAGAAGGAAATTATTGGCACATAGTCATTTATAATCATAAATATGATGGACAAACAAAAATATGCCAAAATTAGATATTATTTAGAATTTTATTTTATTCTATTTAATATGCAATGTAAAATATACCGCACCAAAAATATTTTACACCCCAAACATTCAAATTTATGAATATTTCTACAACTGATGTATTTTCAAGTATTTTAATAATATTTTTTTTAAAAAAAACTAAGGCAATACTATCATTATCCTTCTTTTTAAAATTTATCCATTGTCTCAAATTATTGATCTCATTAACATTATAATAAGATTCTAGGGGGAACAAAATTAGTGAGAAGGATTGTTTGATCTCAAGATCACTTAAAAGACAAGTTACCTTAGTATCAAAAGGATGATACAGTAAAGTTAAGATTGCTACCTACATCTGCTAAATGATTGATATTACTTATGATTAATTCTCATATAAAAATACAAGTCTTAGATAGAGAGATTTAGGTATTATTTTAAGAAAAGAACTAAAACTATTTTTTAAGTAGAAATGAAATTTAAAAATTCATGGAAGGTTTTATTAAAAGTGATAAGTCATAAAAAAAATTTTAAAACATATTCAAGAAAACTAAACTGTAAAACAGATACTACATCATATGCTACTTTAAATATGTGCAAACAAATATTTTGATAAAAAATCTTTAAAATTGGCTTTTTAAAGTTTTTTATGATATTTTAAAATAGCACTTTTTATTATGATTTTTTTTAAATGTTGATATGGTTTTTATTTCAGATAACCATACTATTATTCCACCGGTTGTTAATCTAGCAAAATGTTTAAACACTTTATAATAATGTATTAATTAAAAGAAATTGAAGAATCTCTCAAAAATAAAGAGACTTAACTTTATAAGAAAATCTTTTTGATTCCTCCATATTAGTTATGTGCATCTTGAAACACTCTTAAAAAATTAAAATAATTTTTTTAAATAAATAATTGCATAATGTGCTAATATAAAAATGAACTGAATCTAATAATTTTGATTATAGTTGTTACAAACATTACACAGAAACTCAAAAAAAAAATCAATAACACCATGAAAAACATAATTTTCCATCTCTTAAAATAAATTTTAAATATTGCTTATTTGTCATTAGAGTTATTTTAAAGTTATACTTTTGGGAAATTTTTATATTTTCTCTAACTGAAGAAGATTTTATTTCTCTAATTGAAATAACAGAATAAATATATTTCATTAGTTTTTTCAGTAATATGCCAAATTATTGAAGAAATATCATTAGACAACAGAATATTAAACTGTACATATTATAATATCTTTTATTTCACGCTCATATAAATAATATAAATATATATTAATAAAATAAAGTAATACTCAAATTAATATACAGCCACCTGATTAGAATAATACATTCATTTATAAAATTGATGTTCTTTCTTTAAATAGGAACATGACATACTTTGTGAATACTTTTGAAAGTGGAAAAAGGTTTTATACATTTTTTAATACCAAAAAGTTATTCATCTACCAATTACCTTATTTGGTGCATAATGGTATGAATATTATGCACTGTTATGGCTTGCATGAATTAGAAAAAGATATACAAACTAGCTTGGCAGTACAATAATTTCAATTTATTTCCATAAGTTAGCATTAGTTTTTGATTTGCAAATAAAATTTTAGAAAAAAAAATAATCATAAAATAAAATGTTCAGGTTTATTATTTTTAACACTTTGGAAACAGTTTTTTATTGACGTTCTATGTAAATATAACAAATATATTCAGGACAAAGTAATGCAAAAAGTAAAATCATATTTCATAAACATGATGCTTAAAATGAAACTCTAAATGAAGATGACCACCATATGTTAAAATATCATAATATTTTGTAAATGTAGAAGCAAAATATATGGTGAAATTTTAACATGTATCATAAAATCTATCTATAAAAGTAACTTACTTCCAATACCCTAGTAGCATTTCTAATACCTTGTTCTATTTCTGTGATATCTAATTGTTTTGATAATACCTGACCTCGATTCTCCTGTTAAAAAGCAAATTAATAAAATTTTAAAATAAAATGATGCTAAGATAAACAATAAAATACATGTATTATAGAATTGATTTTCAATGGTTTTTTTACAAATATTACAAATATCGCTATTTTAATTATTCTTTGTTTGATTATCCTTTTTCAACTGAATCATAAGATAAAAGTCATACATGAAAACATATTTGATAAATACTATAAAAAAATCCTTTTTGAAAATCTTTGAAAAATCTAAATTTTATTAAAATCTGTTTTTAACAGGAAACAATTTCTTTTCATTTAGGAAATAATTAAACTTTTAAGATTTATTAAATTATTTCAAAAATACTTACACGGAGATCAATTTCTTTCAATAGCAGATCATATAATGAAGCACCTTTCATAGTGATTTCTGATGCAAGTTGCCGAGTTACTTTCAAGTCTCCAGACTATAAAGTTAAGAATCACAAAAAGAAATAAAATTAATGAAATATATGATCAATTCAAAAGTAAGAAATTACTTTTAAAATTCCAGATAGAAAAATATCTGAAGTTTGAGCATTTTACAGATTAACATACAAGCCAAAGTAGGATTATAATATATGCATTAAATTATGAAGAAATCAATAAAATAGTAGAGGAGAAAAATTAAAACAATTTTTATGGTAATTACATAAACTCAATATATAGCAATCTGTTTAAAAAAATTTTGTCTTTGCTTTTGAAAGAACATTTTTGATTTTAATTTCTAGAAATATACATCTGATCAAATATGAAGACTTAAAAGAAAAAAAAAGAACATTAATAGGTAACTTATTTAACTCAGTCCAATTCATAATCAGCATTCCTTTTTTAAGAGTAATTAATGACTTTTTTTCACTGGATGATTCTTTAAATTCAGCTCTGTTTTAAAAATTAGCATGGCTTTTATAAAAATAATTCATGACTTTTTTTTCATTGGATGATTCCTTAAATTCCAGGCACGGTCAAAAAAATTGCTTTTAAACTCAAACTCAATATTATTGATTTAATTAATTTTTGAAGCATAATAACCAAAAAGACTAGACTATAAAGAAAAAACTGTACTTAAAATAACTAATTTTTTAAACAGTTATTTAGATACTAGTTACTGGGAAAACTGTAAAATGTTCCATCATGCGCAATTTTATCACAGATTGCATCTCTTAATATGCATAGTTTTTGCATTAAGAGTAATATAATATTGTTGGTATAAATTTATTAAAAATATCCATGCTGCTAATATTTCATTTTGGAGTTAGTTTGTTTTTTCCCACAATTAAAGAACAAGTTATAAAGATATGGCTTATTTTTTGATGTTGAAGATTTCAGTAAAAGATAGTCTAATTTTGAAATTTCACTGTATAGTTAAAATTTGACTTCAGAATCATGTAATGGTGGAATTCCATTTCTTATGAAATTATCTTGTTCTTTCTTGTGATATAATTGTCGGTATTAATATATAGATGGAAAATTAAGGAAATGCATAGTAAAATAAATACAATTATGTAAAGCTATTAAAGTAACAAGAGCTATACGCTAATTAAAATTTCCTGGCAAGACCATTTTATGATCAGCTTTATTGGATGCAGATCAGTTACCAAATCAATGATATCAGGGGTTGACAGAAAACTTAGGGATTTTTTGAGACAAAAGAGATCTTGAAATCTTCCAGAATTTTGGACCTTGTGGACTGTGGTCATTATTACAACCGATTATTACCAGTGGGCTAATGTTTGTTGCAGTATGCTGCAATGTATTATGTGTGTTCATCTCAACTATATATTTTTTATTTAAAATTATTTTTGATTGTTCATCACAACTGAGACTTTGCTTTTCTATGTTTAATAAAAGACAACGTTCATTGCTAAAATTGTTTTTTCATTAAGTAACAAATAGTAAGAACACCTGAAATTTCATAACAATTGTTTGCTGATGAAGCCAATAAAATCAAGTGCACAAAATATTTAATTGAAATTTATAGCAATCATTACTCTCAACAAGCCAATTAGTCATCAAAAGCAGCTAGTATATAATATTTTGATATAATTAAATGTTATTTCATAAAGTAAGAAGAAAAAATTCTTTTTAATAAAAAGATCAACCAATTTGGTGACTAAGAAAATGATTTTAATATAGTAGATTTGGTTACATCTATAAAAATCATTGAAACGATATTTTTTGGCCAAGTAAATTAGAAATTGTAAGGCATAATTATTTTGATATTAAATCATATATCATTTTACAAAACTTACTTTAGATGTGATATCAAAGTTGTGACTTATGCCAGAGTCATCTTCCAAGGACTCAAGATCACTATCAGTTTTAGTTTTCGTAGCTTCATATAAGAGAGATGTCAGTTTTAAGAGTTCCTTCACAGCATAACCATCTGCCATATAAAGCTTTTTGGCATTTAGTTTAATGTACCCTTTCACAGCCTAAAAAAATTTTTTTTTAAAGTTAAATGCAGAATGAAATAATTACAAATAGCAAAAAAATTATCTGAAATCATTCAATATGCATAACTTCAGATAATTATTTCAAATTTATTTTATTATTTTTAGGACTTATTTTTCACAATTAATATAAAACATATCTTTTTAAAAATAAAGCAAAAGTTTTATATATTAATTGTATTTAACTAAATACATAGCTTCAAAAATCTAAAGTCAAATTTTTAACACTTTAAATGAAAATTCTAAAGGTAGAAAGTTGTCCTTTTGAAGTCCCTCTAGGTAACAGGCCTTTTAATATCACATCATTATTTATTAAAAAGTATTATATGTTTAGTAAGGTAGCAAAATTTATGAAAGAAATGAGAACAAAAATTAATGTCAGAAATCTTATGCCTGGAAAGAGAGATGCATTTAACAGCATTAACAGTATGTTAAATATTGTTTCACTTACAAAGCATGCTTAATAAATAATAGCTTTTAAAATAAAGTACCAAAAGGAGTTATTTCAATTTCCTACAATTATAGAATGCAAGGACTTTGCTAGTGCTTGAAATAAGATTTTTAATATTAGAAAGGACAAAATTGATGAACATTTTTCATATAACAGTTTAAATAAAAGTGGAAAGGTAATTTCTTACATGTAACCTTTGTCATTAAATCTTATCACTCAATTTATCATCACTGTCTTCTTACAAAATTAATTTTAAACTTTTGACATTGAGATTTTTGTTTGTATATTTATGTAGGTGATATAAGCAATATAAAAGCACAGGAATTTACTCTTTAAGGAAAACCAATCTGTTTGATCGCTTATCCCGTTATTGAAAATTTTACTACTTCACTCTACTATATCTTGTAGCTCTAATTTGCTGATTACAGGAAAATAGAAGGATACCTATCAATCTCATGGTATCTAGACATTAAATTTCACCTTTCAGTCTTTTCAAAACGAAGAAAATATATTTGTTTCTTTTTAGGAGTTATCACTTCATTTATTCCTTTTCTAAAGATTAGCAGGAATTTAACAGAAACAACTGTACCATAAACTGAACGATGGACTTGATAAAAATCACTCTATCTTGTTCTGTATCAATATCATCAGGTAATTCAACATTTGGATCATATCTGAAAAAAAAAAAAAAAAAAGATAAAATGCAAAATTAATTTTGCTATATTATTCCAAAATGAATTTTGAATTTAAAAAAATCTTAAGTGAACTTCAGAATTGATATTTTTACTAAGTAAAAATTATTATATCTCTGTAAATTACCTCTTAACAAGCCACTGCAATATTTCTGCAACTAAAGTGAAATTAGGAAACCTGAAATTTTCTAAGGAAATTAATCTAGGATATCCAAGGGTTCGCATCATTTCAGTAAAAGCTGAAAAGCAAAAAGATAGCAATTACACTTAGATAATATGTTATGTAGAGTTATAATACTATATAAAAAAAATAATAAAGCCTGCTGACATTGTAAAGATAAGATTCTCAGTCATTTGTCCCAAAGGCTAATTTACAGTTTAATCATTTTAAAAACTATAATTTATTGTTTGTTAACATAATCATAAATTTTCTTGATTATTACATCATAACATACAATGTTAACAGATCTCTGAGAAAATATTTAAGTAAATTTCATTACTTAAAACAGAAAAAAATTTAGAATTTTCATTACATATATCAAAGCTCCTTACACTATGGATGGAAACTTACTTCATGTAGTTAAATATGGAAATCATAACAGACCTAGCAGGATTTTATATATTTAAAAGATTTCATTAATGGTTTGATAAAATGCTAAAAGGCAGTTTATCATTTTATTTTATTTTCAGTTTCTATCAATATAATACTATTATTATTTATCAATAAAATAATAAAATGTATTTAAAAGATATTAAGACATTTTAAAGACATTTAAATTACATTATTTAAAAGATAAAGAAAGCATTTTATCAAATACTTTTATTTCTATAACTGGAAAAAAAATCAGAAAAAAAGTGTCCATGCATCTTTGACATTATTGCATTAAAATTAAGTATCTTATTTATAAGGAAAAAAAAAATCCCTTTCCTTTAAAAAAGAAATAAAGAGATTTTTACTTACATCTGATATCTTTATAAGACATTTTGGATGGATTTTTGCTTTTATAGAAACTAAATAAGAAATAGGTATTCCAAATGGCCTAAAAGAAACACATAAATTAAATTTATGAAAATAAAATAACTTCCATATCATGTAATATATTTGGTATATTCAAAATCAATTGCAATATATAAAAATTAGTACTATTGGTTTTAATTTGGCTTTACAGAGGATGACAATAAAATATACTAGACTTTACAATTAATTAGATTTTACAAACAATTTTATAATTGACATTTTTACAAAAACAAAAAATTTTTATGAAAGAAAAGTTCTTTCTTTTACAGATTTTCTATACGATATTCAGATACACAAATTATTTCACTTGTAGGCTATTAAGCCTCCTCATAGCTTTTATTGTATTATTCATTTAAGGGTTTTTTTTTTTTCACATAAGTCACACTATGTCTGGTGACAGCAGAAAAAAAAGAGTTACATGGTAAGAATAAAATTCTTAAATATTTATTATCTCCAACAATGGACATTATCAGTATGAAAACAAAAGCTGTAATGCAAACATAACTTTTTTAATGTAAAAATTCCATAAATAAATGATGTATTAAATATGAATGCATTGTTCATAATTGCTAATTTTCTTCTCTTTGAGTTCAACTTCTTAAATTTCAGTTTCACCAGAATGACATAATTTATAATTCAAATATAATACTAGTAATAATTTTTAGCATAACTTAAATTCTACTCAACTGAATAATATTCAACTTATATAAATGGCAGGCATAACAATTATCTTCTAACTTAGATTTTAATGAATTATTTTTATGATCGTAATTTAATTTCAATTATAATTTACTGAGATATATTCACATGCATGCACAAACGCTTTAAAGTTTTAGAATTGCTAAATGCTTACCATTAATAACTAATTACTCTACATTTTTTTCTTCCTTAAATTGTAAAAAATGTTTTTATACAGAGATAATACAATTTAAAAATATATATTTTGGGAACTAATTAAAAAAATCCCTAAGCATTGAATAAAGCAGACAAGGCAATGAATGAAAAATAAACATTTTGAGCTGCATATTGATATTCTAGTACTGTATAAATGACATAATTTTCACAAGCAATGTAACATTGCATTTTTATCATTTATCCATTTAAAAACTGTTCAAGATCATTTTGTTGTTGTTTTGTTTATTTTTCATAAAAAAAATAATCTATCTTAATCGTTTCTATGGAGATAATTTTTTACAAAGGAGCCATTTCATAAGTTCGATAGCAATGAAAATTTGCAGGAAACGTTCTAAATATAGCAAAACATGGAATTTTAATATAACTTTGAAATATAAATAAAGTTAATAGCTTATTTTAGTGATTTCATTGTATCAGAAAAATAACATTTTGGACCAGCATTTTTAAGGGACAGAAACTGTTATTGAGCAATAGAAAAGCAACAGAAATAATTTTTGATGCAATTCCGATACTCATCTTGTCTTTGAAAATCCTGAAGAAAAAAATGTTTACTCTAAAATATCAACTTCTTACATATTAATCATCCATCCTTAATGAATACAAACACTATGAAATTAAAAAATCTTGAAATTTTAGAATAAATTGAAATTATAATGAACTTGCTTGTAAATTATTCATTTGTATCAATGAAATATAATTTTTTAAAAACGTATGTAACTTTATAAAACCTGTACAATATCAAAACAAAACTACACATAAGAGCATCAAATAAAATGTTACAGTTTTTAAAAGCAGTCGAAGTTAAAGAAAACCATCACTTGAAATTAATATTTTTAATCGTTAATTTTAATGTATTCAAATTGATTGAGAATTCAAGCTCCAAACAACTTAGCTTGTAAAAGATCACATAAGACTTATTTCTGAATTTTTCAAGCGGCTTACATAATTTAATAATTACACCGATTCGAATTCCAAAGAAAGAAAACATTATACAATAATTTAGCAGACAATTATTTAAACTCATTATTAGTTAGAAAGAGAAAAAATTCTTGACTATATAAATAACAGACATGACCAATTTATTAAAATCGAAAACAACTTCATACATTAAAAATATTACGATATCGATTTGTAACCTTAATAAAATGCAGCCTTCATATCATCATCAATTCGTATTTGTTTATGACAACAAAGCGAAACCAAATCAAACTACAAATCGTGTTGAGTTCTTTGCAAGCTGTCAATTACTTCACTTATTATTTATTATATTTTAATCACGAATCCAAAAAAAAAAGATAATCTCAATGAAACATTTTATTGCATATGGCTCTTTACAGTAAATTTTAATGAAAAAAATCAATTAGAAAGGAAAATTATAATATGATTCGAATATACACAAAGAAGGAGATATTTCTTTCTCTACTGTATATCTATATACAGCTAGTGTATACATTTTCAGTGGCAACATTAAACTCGAACCTGGCTTGGAAATTGTAAACAAAACATGTGTTTTTATTTTTGACCAATTACTGCCAAATTTCGTGTTAAAAAGTGTAGAATATTTCCTTATTACGACTTAAAAATGCTTTCTCAAATTATAATTCGAGAAATTTTGCACTCTACTCCATCAAAATGCATTCTATCATCAACAACTTATTATAACTCATTTAATCGCTGCAAAACAAACGTTGCAACACATCTAATTCCTGAGAAAATAATTGCACCTACAAAAAAAAGTTCATCAGCTGCAGCTTTACGTATTAAAACAATCAACAAAGCTATGAAAGCTTACTTGGAGAGATCAAAACACTATGAAGATTTCTTGAAAGTGAAAAATGATGAATTCGAAATAGGTAAACAACATCTTGCTAATATAATGGGATTAGATGCTGCAACATTAACTCAAGACGATGTCGACAAAGCTATCGAGTATTTATTGCCATCTGGTCTATATGAGAAAAAAGCTAGACCTTTGATGAAACCACCAAAGGAATTATTTCCTAAAGAAAAAGCTGCTCAATTTGATAATAGTGGACGACCTTTTAGTTCTTTCTTTTATACGAGGAAGAGCAATTATCATGCAGCTCTTCATTTATTAGTTGGAAAGTTTCAAGAATTAGATGCATTTGAAGATAGAATGATTGCAAAAGGTATTCTTGCACCTCCTGAAGAATCAGTATTTAAGTTAGGGGGTGGAGACTGGATTACTCATGAAGAGCTAAATAACAAATTTTTAGAAAACCTTCATGAGAATGATTATGAATTTCTGAAAACTACGTTGACACGTTTGAGTGAACATCCATATTCATTTCGCTGTAAAGATGAAATTATGAAATATCGCAAAGAATTTGTGGACTTAGGATCACTTGAAACTATTCCAGAACTTATGCATGATGCAGATGGTAGACCATACATGGAAGCTGAAGGTAAAAGAAAGAATTGTGTAACCAAAGTGGTAGTTAGAGGTAATGGAACTGGTCAGATCAAAATCAATGGTTTTGATATATTTTATTTCCCACGATGGAATGACCGAGAACAGATTATGTTTCCTCTTGTGTTTACAGAATTATTAGGCTTAGTGGATATTGAAGCTGATGTGAGTGGTGAGGGTGAAACAGCACAGTCTGGTGCTATTCGACATGGACTTGCTCTTGCTCTAAGGAGCTTTGTTGATCCTAATGTTGTTGAGAAAATGAGACTAGCTGGTTTGCTCACTCATGATTATCGCAATAGAGGTCGTAAGATTTATGGTCAAAAAGGTCACAGAGCAAAGTTTACTTGGAAGAAACGTTAATATTTTTAATAATTAATTATTAATAAATTAGGTTTTTAATTAATTGTGTCTGTTTATGTTTAATCATGCCATGTTTATGAAGCATTTTAAATATGTGTGTGAATTTACAAATCACAAACATCCATTATTTGCTTACATGAAGTTATTAAATTGATAAATTGTAACCAGTATTGCATAGCATCAGGAAAACTGAGAATTCAATCATTTATAAAATAGAAAATATTCTTAATACACCAGGAATGTAAAATAAAAAGTTTTTTTCCCCCACATAAAAAATGCTATTATTTTATAAATATTGTAAGAATAAATGTGAAGAATAGTACAAAAAAATTGAATGCATCTCTAAAGATATTGCTATTTTCTTTTTAAATTTATGAAAAATAATAATATGTTTAAAGCAAAGGGTTTATTTCCTTAAATTGCCCAATATCAAATCACACATTCCCATTGCATGTTCAGAATGTGCATGGATTTCATTTGAAAATGTTCTAAAAAAACGATTGAGTGAATACAAGGAACAGTTTGATGCATTTGATGAAGAAGTTTGATTTGATGATTCTATTCTATTTTGAAGTTCAAAGAATTCTCTGATTTTGTGGAAGTTATAAAAATAATTCTAGCATTGTCATATGGCAATGTGGCATGGAAAGCAAATTTAGTGTATACAAGAATACTCTTGTTAAAACTTTGAAAAAAATATTATTTTATTGATCTAGAAACTATATATGATACCAAAAACTTTTATTCGTTTATCTTAAATATTCTGATCTTAAGATTTCCTGCAGTATGTAAAATTAGCACATATGAAATATTATAAAACTTTTTTTTCTAAAAAATTCAGGCTAAAAAAAGGATTTAAAAGGTGCAAAGCAATTTCACATTTTTTTTTTTTTTTTTTTGTCTAGATAAATAAATAAAACTGATGGCTTATAAACCTGTTGAAATTTATACTCAAACATGTGAATTTGTGAAAAAAAAGTAATGATTTTTGTTTTTTATTCTCCCCCTTCCTTAATAAATGAATTTGTTTTGCTTTATAGTAAGCATTTTCAGGAGAAAAAAGAATATATGTTTGTAAAAATAAACATTCATTTAATACACTATCATTTTGGATAATATTGAATAGTTGCTTTCATTTTTTACTCTTATCATTGATAAATGCTAATCTATATTGTTATTCAGTTCTGACTAGCATATGAATGATATTTGAACACTTTTTTTATACTATATTTAAACACAAGGAAAAGAAAATGATTTTTTTCTCTGATTTTTGTGACAACCATGATGATAATAATTTTTAATGTTTAAGTCTAAAAATGTTTTTTTAATCTTTTTTTAATAACCAGATTTTTTAAAAAACACTTAATGGATATTTCATTCTACTAAATAACTATAAAGATGGTTGCTTTGTATGCATAACTTTTGATAAAGAAGGCAATAAAAATACCTGTGATACCTTAAATACCTGTGGGCAGAAGTCCGATTTCTTGCTCATATGAAGATGATACACACATTTGCTTGCCCTTTTAACATTTAACTTCCTCACACCTCACAATAAGAACACTAGGTAGAGAACAATCGTACCCGAACCAGGACAAGCCTGGGACACCCAGATCACGGGGAAGACACACTACCCCTAGATCAGATTGCAGATCTATATAATAGTTTAAATGATTATAATACTTCAAAAACATGCATTTATACTATAAAGGAATTTTTTCACTATCAATGTATTCACTTTTTGAATGTAAAAATCAACAGGATTTGTTATTTATTGCTGTGTTTATATTTAATGGTTAAATATCCTGGAGTTATTTCTGTTAGAGGTTAAGTGTAGTTTAATTTTTTTTTCATTTATTTTTGTCTTCATTCATTATGAGCTCATTTCTTTTTTCAATGGTGAAAATAATAGATTTTATTTACTAATATAATTAAGTGTCAAGCTCAATATTAATGAAGATAATTTACTGCCATATTTTTATGCACATAATTGTGTTGGAAACTATTAATTTTTAAAGCCTAATTAATAATTTAATTTATGCAAGTAATATCACATTTTTTCTTTTAACATTGTTTTTCTGCAATCATCTGCATTGTCGCATGACTTTATTTGTTCATATGATACAAGGCTCCAAGTACTGATTTTAAAACCTGAACACAATATTTTATTGAAATAAGGTTTTGTACTAGTCAAGTACATAATCAAGACAGAATTATTAAATTGGCAAAACAAGCAATTTTTTAAGCACCCTGAAAACTACATAAATTATTAGCAATATTTTTAGTTTAATTTAATTTTGTGTTTCTATTTAAATTACAAGAATCAATAGCTCATACTTGTGAAAATGAAAAATCTGATATTATTTAAAATATGCAATATTTTTTTAAAAAGATTTCTAATTTGCTAGGAAATCAATGTATTCTTCAACCCCTCCTTTATATTCCCCCAATTCACTCACAAATCAATATCCCTGAAAAATTTCCTATTTGAATTGAATAATTATGTAAAAAAAATTTGTAACATTCTACCACATTTCTGATATTATTTTTATGTTTCTCTGATAGACATTTGATTAAGAAATCAGTTTTATTAAAGACTAGCCGCCTTTGGCGCCCAGCTGGTTCGCCATGAGTAATTCGTTCTAAAATTTTCAATTAAATCACATATTCATTAGCCTTGAAGTAATTCCGGGCATGTATTGGCCTGAAATAAATATTTTCTTTAAGATGATGGACGGAAAGTTCTAAAAGTACACCTTTTCCTAATAATATTCTTTAATTTTATAAAGCAGTCAGTTTGAACCATCGGTTATGCTTCCAAAATATTAAAAAAAAATTTCGATGATGTTGCCAAAATATTAAATATGTTTTTTTAAAGAAAGCGAGAAGGGGAAAAAAAGTATTAAATTAATGATAAAGATATTGCAAACGATTATATAAATATGCCACTAAGTCGGGATTTCAATGCATATCCTGTCTACATTCAATCAGGTTTAACGTAAATAAAGAAGATTTATTGAGTTAATGATATAGATATTGCAAACGATTGTAGAAACCTTTGCTTTGCATTTATTTTTTAAAGAAAATATCACATTTTAAATTTATTTTATTTTATCCAGTCACGTGCTGAAAGTTGCATTTCTCTAGATTTATTTTGCGATGATAGTTTTTTTATTCGAACTTCCGGCATTATTTTATTTTATCCAGTCACATGATAAAATCATGGTTAAAATATTTCTTTAAAAAAAGAAGCTTACGTTATAAATTACAAACACTGATACCTTTGGAAAGCTAATTTTTTTATCTTTAAATTGATGTAAAAATCATGTTTCTGCGATAATATTTTCAAAAGTTATAGCGGAAAAACGTCGAAATTTCGCTTAAATTTTAATTAATTCAAATTCTAATTAAAAATTCAAAAAAAGGGCTCCGAGGTGCACATTCCGGACCTCCAAGGTATACATGTACCAAATTTGGTAGCTGTAGGTCCAACGGTCTGGCCTGTAGAGCGCCAACACACACACACACACACACATTGAGCTTTATTATAAGTATAGATAACTTGCAAAGAAATGTTTTAATATATCAGTTTATTGTAATACTAGCCAACTTTGGCGACCAGCTGGTTCGCCATGAGTAATGCGTTCTAAAATTTTCAATTAAATCACATACTCATTAGCCAAGAAGTAATTCCGGGAATTGATTGGCCTGAAAGCAATATTTTCTTTAAGATGATGGACGAAAAGTTCTAAAAGAACACCTTTTCCTAATAATATTCTTTAATTTTATAAATCAATCAGTTTTAACTATCGGTTATGCTTCCAAAATATTAAAAATGTTTTTATTTTTCAAAGAAAGCGAGAAAGGAAAAACAGTATTGAATTAATGATACAGATATTGCAAACGATTACATAAATATGCCATTATGTCCGGATTTCAATGCATATCCTGTCTAAATTCAATCAGGTTTACTGTAAATAAAGATAATTTATGGAATTAATGATACAGATATTGCAAACGATTACAGAATCATTTGCATTTATTTTTTAAAGAAAATATCACATTTTATATTTCTTTTATTTTATCCTGTCACGTGCTGACAGTTGCATTTCTGTAGATTTATTTTGCGATGATATTTTTTTTTTATTTGAGCTTCCGGCATTCTTTTATTTTATCCAGTCACGTGATAAAAACATGATTAAAATATTTCTTTAAAAATTCGTTAAAAATAGAAGCTTACGTTATAAATTAAAAAAACTGATACCGTTAGAAAGCTAATTTTTTTATCTTTAAATTGATGTAAAAATCATGTTTCTGCGATAATATTTTGGGAAGTTATAACGGAAAAACGTCGAAATTTCGCTTAAATTTTAATTAATTCTAATTCTAATTAAAAATTCGAAAAAAGGGCTCCGAGGTGCACATTCCGCACCTCCAAGGTATGCATGTACCAAATTTGGTAGCTGTAGGTCCAACGGTCTGGCCTGTAGAGCGCCAACACACACACACACACACACATTGAGCTTTATTATAAGTATAGATAGATTTCTTAGATAAAAAGTATTAAATGTTAAATTTGAATTATTAAAAATAATTGATTTTAGAAGCTAAGCTTGCAGAACTCTGAATCTTGTATTACATAAGCACCCTACTGTGTAAAATCTTGTTCTGCATAAACAAAGGAAACTATCAATCGATTCGATTTTTAGATTTCGCATTTCATATTTCCTTGGGTCTGAAAAAAAAATTTGTTTAATCCAAATAGTAAATTTCCATTAAATTTTCAAAATAATCTATTTGTGGGAAGTCTATATTTCCTTTTGTATGCTTTAAAAAAAAGATAATTCTAAAACTCAAAGCAATTCAATCAAATGCATGAATTTAGTATATTATTTTGCCAACAACATATCTATATATATAGTATTTTAAAAAAACTCTTTCTCAATGAAAGTCTTATTTTTCTGTTTGATTTTAATATTTCCTTTCTTGTTCCCAATTTAAACAACAGAATGAAGGTAAATAAGAAATTAAAATCAGAAGTCTCAATGGCCCCTTTTAGGGTTTTTTTTTTTTTTTTTTTTTTGACGAACATAAATCTCATGAATGTGTTACCAGCAAAAGAATTTTTCCTGATAAAAATGCTCACATGGTTTATGTTGGATTCTTTTGAAAGCCGATGGTATGGAATTTTTTTTAATAAATATGACAATTCGTATATTATGGGGTTTTTCCAACAATTAGAATTAAAAATTTTGGCTGCATTTCGATTTTGAATTTCGCTAACGTTTTGTGCTTAGTGTTTGGCTGTGTATCTGTATTTTCGTGAAGATGATCTCATATTAAAGAATTCTATTTGTTCTTTCAAAATATGTGTTTACTTTCGTGGTGATGGGCTTGAAATTTTTTAATTTTGGATTTTTTCACGATTGTGAACAAAATTAATATATTCATCATAACCTGCAAACGGTTGGAGATGAGGCAAGATTGCTATAGTGTTTTTATGATATCCATGGGCTCCTCTATCACTCCCTTCCGTTTGTCGCAACTGATCATATTCAACCTGTATTTGATTGCATGTATGAACCGTAGTTTAACCCCCTTCTTCACCATGTTCACGATAACGCGCCAAAGTTGGCAAACCCCTTTTTCTCTAGTCTCGTGACTTTTACTGTTCTACCGTCAAGAGAAAAACCTTGAACATGGTAGCCGTAAGTAGACGACTCTAAGTAAGGAGGGGAGTTCACATTAAAACAGACCAACTTGAGAGTGCCGACCTTTTATAGTTCCCGGGAGACGGAGCTAGAATCTTCTGGGGAAACCAGTGCGTATAGGAATGTATTTTGATTAATCATGGGCGGATGGGTATAATTCTCGACATTCCGAGTATTTTTGAGAATTGCAGAAAACAAACTTGTTTCTCTTTTTCCTAAACCTTTTTGAAGGGGGGGGGATAGTATTAGTATCAAACCCTTTTCATTTATTTTTCAAATATCATTTTATACATGTTGCCACTTTTAAAAAGTGAAAATATCGCAGTATATGATAGGATTGCTTGCTTTTACCAGTTTAGTCTATTTATCAAGTATTGTCCATTTTGTCGCCAAGATCTGGGGATCAAAGAGGTGTTATCCAATACAAATGATTGTAAACCAGTCTTCCTTATGATGACACTGTTTGTGTTGGGAAGCAAAATTACAGATTCGTAACAATACAAAAGAAGAAGCATTCGTCTTGATTGGGACGTTCGTTTTACAGTCTGCTTATTCTAGTTTCTGTGAATATGTTAGATCGTTAGACGACTTACCTCGTTTGTGTCGTAGTAAAAGCGAATATAGATCCTATTATTTGCTTCAATATAATCTTTTCGAATTTCTATGGTTGGTAATGTACCCCCGCTTTCTCTTAAACGGTATCCATGGTCTCTTGTAACTTCATTGCATGTAATGCTCTAAAGATGTTTGGATTATTTCTTGTCTATCATGCTTGGTGAAATTGGATTCAGTGTAATCCAAGGTACATATATCGCATTATTCGTCTCATACTTCATGCAAATCCTTATAAATGTCGGCAACATGTATTTCAGCTGTCTAGGATCATAAAAAAATTAGTTAATTTGGAACTGTTTAATTCAAAATAAATCTGTTACTGTTTGATATAAACAAAAAAGTAAAAACATTCAATTCAGCTAAATATTAAAATATCAATAAATAGGCAAAATTAAAGATATTTTTTCCTTTCATATTCTTTTAGGAACTAACGAAATATTTATCGGAATCTTTGTAATAACTCATACCCCTCAAAATTCGTTATCCAGTCCTCCGTAGCATTCCTTACAGATATATTACTGTCCTACCGTCCCAAGAAGAACCTTGACCATGGTTGCCGTTGATAGACGATTCAAAGTAAGGAGGGAAGTAGGCATTAAAGCAGTCCACATGTGGCTAACTGAGCGCGCTTCATTAGGTGAGACATTCTTTTCGCTAGTGTTTATACAGATGTATTTATATGACAATTAAATAAAATTAAATTATAGATAAACTTAGAAATTCCTTATTATTTAAGTTTCAAATAATGTCGCATAAGAAAACCTTCAACGATATTTCTTCAACTGCTTTAGTATAGATTTTTTTAAGATCTTTTACTGTCAATTAAATAAACGCCATTGGATAATAACAAAATATTTTAATATTTTCTCGAAGATTCATGTGTCTTTAAGAGTGGAAAGCTTACGTTTTAAAACTAAATCTCCCCTCCTTCGTTTTACGCTAGAATTTCTGATTTTTGAATAAGGTGAAAACTAACAATAGTTTCAAATAATAAATTTAGGATCAGAAAAAAAAAATAATTTGGAACTGTTTAATTCATAATAAATCAGTTACTGATTGGTATAAATAAAAAGTAAAAACACGAAATTCGGCAAAAAATTAAATATAAATAAATCAATAAATATACAAAGTTAAAGATAATTATTCTTTTCATATTCTTTTAAGAACTAACGAACTATTCATCGGGATCTTTGTAATAACTTAACTTGTAACACTTTAATTCGTTACTCAGTCATCCTTAGCACTTCTTATAGATATATTATATATAAACGTAATATCCCCAAATGATTGAAGAATAAATATTACCAAAGAATTTTAATATATTAAAACATTACTCAAGATTTTTTAGCCAGCGTCTGTAACTAACAGAATATATAAGTGAAATAATTTTACTCAAAAATCCTGATATAATTTAGTTGATTAAACAAATGAACACCGTCAGATATGTATAATATTTTTTAAATTAAATAGCAATCATTTGTACTTTTTTGAAGTCATTTTGAAGACCGAAATACAAAGCAAATTGAGACTTCTAACCAGTGATTCTTCTAATTCTAATGATACTTCTAACCGGTTCTTTTGGCACCAAAAGAAATACTGCCCTTTCTTTAATCCTCAAAATGCAATAGAATTTCCCTTTTCCAAGCCGACTGACCTCTACTTTTAGGGTTACTGTCGTTTTTCTCCTGACGGTAAGACAGTACATATAACGTTATATCCACAAATTATGGAAGAATAAATATTTCCAAACAATTTTAATAAATTAAAACATTACTCAAAATTATTCAGCTGACATCGATTAAGTGATATTAAGCGATAAAAGTGAAATTAATTTACTCAAAAATTCTGTTATAATTTAGTTGATTAATCAAATGAACACTGTACAAGGCAAAATGATACTTATAACCGGCGATTGTTCAAATGATAATGATACTTCTAACCGGTTCTTTTGGCGCCAAAAGAAATACAGCCTTTTCCTTCACCCCCAAAATGTAATAGAAAATCCCGTTTTTGAGCCGACTGACCCCTAATTTTAGGGTTAATAGGGTTTTTCTCGTGATTGTAAATCAGTATATAAATCGACATTTATGTAAAATCAATCTAGCAATATGAACGGAAACACTGAAATGGAATCATAAAATGCTTAGTATAGTGTGCGTTACTGTTACCTCCAACAGATGGAGCCAGTTAAAACAACCTTCATCTGTTAGACTCCGTTATCAAAAACACTAAAACACATATATGTTTTTACCTGTTGCAGGCTTGATATCTAAATAATAAAATATAAAATCCCACCAGTATCCAAATGCAACTTTCTGTCAAAATTTCCAAACAATTGATGAAGAACTTTCAGCGATAGCGATTTTGAACAAACGAACATTTGCTTTTTTTTATACATATAGATTATCATGCTATAATTAACTTGTAGCGACATCTTGTTTGTTTATTAAAAGATAAAAATATTTAAATGTAAAGCAATGAATAATCTATCTATCATTTTAATTATTTCTTTCCTTTTTAAGCTAATTTTAGTACAGCTAAATAGTTGAGAATTTTCTCTAAAAAATTAATTACTCAATCCTGGGAAATGCAGAAAGCTCTTATAGTTTGTGTTTGTTAGGTGCATATAAGTATAAAATTTCATCACTGACCCTGATGGAAATTGGGTGCATTGTATATATATATATACACTGAAGTGACAAAAGTCATGGGATAGCAATATGCAAATATACAGATGGCAGTAGTATCGCAGCGAAAAAGTATAAATGCGCAGTTCGTTTTCCAGAGCTTTCATTTGTGTTCAAGTTATTCATGTGAACAGGTTTTTCGTGATTTATGGCGGCACGACGAGAATTAACAGACTTTGAACGTGGAATGTTAGTTGGAGCTAGACGCATGGGTCATTCCATTGCGGATATCGTTAGTGAATTCAACATTCCGAGATCCACAGTATCAAGAGTGTGCCGAGAGTATGAAATTTCAGGCATCACATCCCATCATGGACAGCGCAGTGGGCGACCACCTGCACTTAACGACCGAGACCTCCAACGTCTGTGTAGAATGGTCAATGTTAATAGACACGCAACACTTCGTCAAATAACAGCAGGAATCAATGTGGGACGTATGAGGGACGTGTCCGATAGGACTGTGCGGCGAAATTTGTCTTCCTTGGGCTATGACAGCAGAAGACCGACTCGAGTACCTTTACTGACCGCACGACATCGCCTGCAGCGACTCTCCTGGGTTCATGAGCATATCGACTGGTCCCTAGACAAGTGGAAAACCGTGGCGTGGTCAGATGAGTCACGATTTCAGTTGTTACGAGCTGATGGTAGAGTTCGAGTGTGGCGCAGACCCCACGAAGCCATGGACCCAAACTGTCAGCAAGGCACTGTTCAAGCTGGTGGTGGCTGCATAATGGTGTTGGCTGTTTTTACATGGCATGGACTCGGTCCTCTGGTGCAACTGAACCGATCATTGATTGGAAATGGTTATGTTCAGCTGCTTGCAGATCACTTGCAGCCATTCATGGACTTCACGTACCCACACAACGATGGGATTTTTATGGATGACAATGCGCCATGTCACCGGGCCAGAACTGTTCGCGATTGGTTTGAAGAACATTCCGGACAATTCCAGCGCATGATCTGGCCACCTAGATCGTCCGATATGAATCCCATCGAGCATTTATGGGACATCATCGAAAGGTCCGTTCGTGCCCAAACTCCTGCACCATCCACACTTTCACAATTATGGACGTCTATACAGACAGCATGGCTCAATATTCCTGCAGAGGACTTCCAACGACTTGTGGACTCCATGACACGTCGAGTTGTTGCATTTCGCCGGGCAAAAGGAGGACCGACACGATATTAACAGTCATCACATGACTTTTGTCACTTCAGTGTACATATAAGTACAGTTAAAATCATAATTTATACGAATTTAAATATCTTAGAACATGATGATCGTGTATTTTATCTTTACTCTGATTGAACGAATATATAACTGCTGTTATAATTAACCTCAATTATTAAATATTATTGTTCTGTTAATTATTTAATAAGAAAAACTCTCGCCCATGCATCTTCCTTTATTAGGAATGTTCACAATCGGAGGACTTTTTCACTTAAATTATCGATGTTCTCATTTACTCTGATGGCCTTTGAAGATTCACATTAACTGCGATAGCAATGGAAGGATTTTCTCATTTCAAACCTGACCATCTATAGCATTTCGATGGATTTCATCCTTTTTTAAAGTTTCAAAAACGTACCAGCCACTTGCTCTCAGTACATTTTTACCCTCTCATTTGTAAACTCATTTTTTTAAAGCAAAAGAAGTAAATTCATTGTTAGTGCATATTGTTACGAAATTTTATTCCGCGTGTGTGTGTTTGGAGGTAATCCAATAAGCAGGTTCTTACAAAAATAAAGCTCTTTATTTCTAACGAACTCTGAAGTAACTCAACAGCACTTGCATTAGTTAACAAGAAATATCCAATTAAGCATAATAACACCGCGCATTCAATCGCTAGCTCAACAGCTCACCTGCTGTTCAAATGAGTAATGTTAACGGGGCGCCTAGCTTATAGAGGGGCTTATCTCCAATCATGAAAAGATATTGAGGACATGACATTCAGTTCTTGCCGCGGTACTCTTCGAGAAATTGAGACAATTGCTGGAACTTCAGGTAGAAACTAACTATTATCCGCGACTCTGTCCGCGAGGAAATTTTGATGTATATGTACGAAAAACTATCAAATAATGACGAATAAAAAATGAAATCTAACCTAAAAACGATACATTTAAAAGCATACGCACATACGAAAAATCTATAACAGAAATACAATTTAATAACAAAAACACTCAACTAATGTAGAAACAATTTATTTGCATTGTATACCCAAAATAAAACAAAACAGCCAATCAAGTCCGGTCGAATCCATTTTATTTATGGATCGAGATGGAAATAGCTACAACAGTATTATACACATCATTTTTAAAGTTTTCATTTAAATGAAAACACAGTTGTCAACAATCACGAGCGAACTTTTAACACCAGTTGTCGTAACGCACATGCCTGACTTTCCTATGCCAGTTGGGATAATTTCTCTTTTCTGTTTAATTTCTCTTTTTCTGTTTTATTTTAATTTAAAAGAACTTCAGATTGAGTCCGAAAGATCGATTCATTAACAATATTTGATTTTAAATACATCAAACACTAAAAAAATAAATAGAATCGTTTGAAATAATCGGTCAAAAATCTGCTAAGCCTAATCTCATTTAAGTTGGGGGGAAAAACTGGAGCCTTGCTATTTTCGGTGGGATTTGGCCTCATCATTTTTGGCGCGAAAGTTGGTTTTTAATGAATAAAAAATGAACAGGTCAATGAATCGGTATAAAAAGCAGCCTATGTTCTATTGCTGACTGTAATCTATCTTTGTTCTAAATTTCATCCCATTCCGTTCTGGTGTGATTGAGTAACAAACATCCATCCATCCAAACTTTCACATTTATAATATTAGAAGAGATTAATTGGTTGGGTGAGAGGGTGAGGTGGCAAGTTTCAGGACTCACTGCGAAGACTATTGAGATGGTGCTGGGTATGCTGCCTTGACTCAGTTAGTTTAACAGTTATGAATTTTTATACAGACGAGTTAAGGAAATTATTGTAATATCTTAAATGTAAGGGTGGGGAGTGGAAGTCAATTAAAATAATAATTTACAGAAGTATGTTTCGAGGTCTTTTAGATTTGACAGATGAGGTGTAATTGGTTATTTTGTTCATTGCATCATTTTCTATTACTTCTAGGTTATTAAAGAATTTTAAGAATAGTTTTTTAATAATTTTATGAGGGGAGGTTAATCTAAGCATAGGTACATATTTGTATTGGGCATAAAATATCTCATATTGCAGATGTTTCTTATAGTGTTATTTTGGAGTTCTTCTATTATTCTTTAATTGGTTTTGGCAGCGTAACCCCACACAGGGCATGCATAAGTAAGTATTGGACACAAATAGGCAGTGTAAATAAGAATTTTATTTTGTCAACTCATTTTGGAGTTACGAGATATTAAGGGATAGAATTTACGAGTTAGGTTTCAAAACTTTTTGGCTACATAGATAAAGTGGGGTTTCCAAGTTAATTTCCTATCTAAAATAACAACTAAGTATTTGCATTCCTTAGGCAACGGGATATGCTGATTTTTGATTTTAATAGGGGGGGGGGGGCTAATTTTTAGTAAAGTTATTCTTATTAAAAAAGATGGCTTCAGTTTTGCTTGCATTGATTTCAATTTTCCATTTTTAAGTTTAAGCGTTTTGATTAAAATCATATTTACAGTTCAAAATAATGCTTATTACCATCTAAGAAAACTCACAGAAATAAATTGCTAACTGCGTTATAGAAAACAATGTTCAATATATGCAAAATATAAGTTTTAACGTATAAATGTTGAGTATTTCAGACTATTTTCTAAAGAGGTCACATTTTTTTTTGTCGTAACTACAAATAAAAAAGGGGTTTTTTTTTCAAAAAAATTCTTTTAATTTACTATCTATCGTTAACAAATTAAGCATTTTTTCAAGGAAATTTGCAGCTAATATTTTGTGTACTTTTTTCCAATAAATCAATTACTATTTTTTATATTGCATATTTTTTTATTTATAGGCATTTTTAATAGTGTGGATAATTTAGAATAAAGTCTCTATTGTAACGTGCAAACCTTCATAATATTTTTGTATTTTAATATATCTTTTAGGTTTTAGTTCATTTTAAAGATAACTGTAAAGAAAAATACGATTATTCCATTAGAATTTCGTGTGAAGTATTAAACGATTTCGTAAAACTTTGTTGAAATTTGCTTTAGATTTGTTAATAAAAAAATAACACGTATAAATTTTTTTCGTTAGCTTTTTATATACTCTTTAATTAAATAAAAAAAACGAACAAAACTTTAAAAAATATACATTTAAAAAATGTCACCGTAGGTAGATACTTTAAGCTTTTTTGTAATTATAAGTACCATGTTCAGCATCTAAGAATAAAAACTGTTTTAAGACTGATAATACCCATTATTTCTGAATAAATCATTAAAATAAAAGACTAGTACAGTTAATATAACAAGTAATAATTAAAATTAAGTTTCAAATTGCTGATACTCTTAATTACGCCATTTTGATTCAGTCTTTTTTCAATTGTAAATTTCATACGCGAAGCTTATTCTGAGGCAAAAATTAAACAAAGCTGTATCGGAATTCAACTCATTTTGTTGATGCTACTTCCAACTCCGTGTAATACTAGTTCTAGAAACGTAACTGTTTGTATCCCCTATCAAGGACAGATTACCTAACACAATCTGTTTCAATGCAGGAATTGCTCTCAAATATTTGATCTGTGTTAGATTAATTTTAATCGTTTAAAAAGATGACCCATTTTCGCCATTGTTTGTTTATATTTTTAGGTCTGATATGTGTCGAAGTAAGTTTCAAAGTTTGAACAAGGCCATGTTTGAAGTAACCAGTTGAAATCATTGAATCGAGATTGCTCCACCGAAACTTTCTTGAGTGTTCTCTGACAAAAGTATTGGCCCCATCTTTTCCTCCAGGGTGGGTATTTTGCAAGGCTTTAAACGCCACTTTTTATTACTTTCTCGGGTAGGAAGTTTTGCCAAATTGTACTGTGGAGTTGCGCCAATGTGGAGATTGGATTCTGTCAAGGATCGAACTCTCGACCTTACGATTTGCAGCCACTTAACATATCTGCTACACAAAAGTAATCACCAATGTTTAGTGGCTGTTACTGGCTTATTAAGGGACCCCAACAATATTGGCGGTTTATATTGTGGAGTGGCGCCAATGTGGAGATTAGATTCCGCCAAAAATTGAGCTCGCTACCTTACGATTTGCAGCCACGTAATTTATCTGCTAGAAAAAAGCGTTTAGTTTAGTTATATTAACGCCCCATTTTGAAGCAACACTAGGGATATTTTGGGATCAACCTTGTCATTTTGAACCGCGGTCAGATCACGAGCACAACACCTGAGCTGGCACAACCCCTCTCTACAACACGCCACACCAGCGGGAGGACGTTTGGCCCCGACGGATTTAACACACCAGACCTGCTTACACGGCGTCTCTTCAGTGGAATCGGCTCTCGAACCTGCAACCATCCGGTTCCGAAGCCAAGACCTTACCACCAGACCATCGCGGCCCTGCTAGACAAAAGTGATCACCAAAGTTTAGTGGCTGTTACTGCCGTATTAAGATACCACTACAAAGTATAAATAAAGTATTGGAATCACCAAAATCCCGATTTTGAGATTTTGATAAATCTGCGTTTTTATCAGAGTCTGATTACGGGCTTACGGGTAGTTGCCTCAGGCCCCATATCAAAGGAGGCCCCAAATTGAATCTAAAGCTTATCTTACTTTTTCTTCTTCAATGAACTTTTTAAAACAAAATATCAATACAGTGTAAAATTCGCCAGTTTTATGTTAATTTCTTCGTTAATCTACCATATGAACAAACACATAAAAATCTATATTCCGAAAATCCATGGCTTTCTGATGCAGAATTCAGCTGGATTTTCACAGTTACGAAATGTAGTATTTCGGGTAAAGACTATGAGTGTTTTTCTTTAAATAGCATTTAATAGCTCTTTTAAATAGCATTTTGAACTAATTAAAAATATCATAGACGATTTCTATGTATGGTTCTTCATTACTGAAGTAGAGAAACAGAGGGAAAGAAGTTTTTGTCCAAGCCAAATTAGGCTAAGCAGGATCCTGGTTTCCGACCTGAGTCCGAAATCATGCTTCGTCTGTCTTTCTCAGACAAAATTAATTTAAAAACTGTAACAATCGTATAAATGAAATGTGAGCTACAATCTTTACACCAAACGCATATTTCTGTCATATGTGAGCAAATTTAGTTCAGAGGTGTAAGAATTGGATAGTTACAAAACTGGATAGAAGTTAACTGGATAGTTACAAAACTAAGAGAATTAGATGGACGAAATTCGGTACACAGATTTAAAAATCTATATGGTAGATAGATATCTGACATACCTGTATGGTAGATTGATATCTGACATATCTGTATGGTAGATTGATATCTGACATATCTGTATGGTAGATTGATATCTGACATATCTTACATTGTCAAATAAGAGACAAATTTAACAAGGGTTTGACCTTCTGTCGGTTTGCATTTTTAGAAATATGTAAATGGGAGTCGTCAAATTTTCTGAATCATTGTGTATATTATTTTGAATCATTGTGTATATCTTTGAACGGGGGTCAAATCCTTCAATGTTTCCCGCTTAAGAATGAATGAAGTGATATTTCCCCACTGGGGGAAAAAGAAAATACTTTCATCAAAACTGTTATTAAACGCGAGTGAAGTTTTTTTGAACACATTATAAAAATTAAAACATTTAATTTTCTCCAAAAAAAAAAATCCTTTCATAAAAATAACAGCTATGATGTCATAGTTCTACGTCTACCTTTTACAAACGCATCCACTGTCAGAGAAGCGTACGTAATAATAAAAAAATACTGGTAAAAGCAGATCAGCCATTTGATTGAACGCATCTACTTTCAAAGAAGCATACATAATCATAAAGCAATGCAGGTAAAAATATATGCGATTAAAAGATTGTTGATGAATATTGTCATTTATGCTTCATTCATTGCCAACGCGATTTCGAGCCTCAATTATTCAAAATCCGCTAACAAAAACATAATCAGGTTCTCACATGATAAAATTTCTAAATTAGCGCCAAAGGTTGATATTTTGTAACTATCATACACTAATGCCATGTAAATCATTCTCCCGATAATACCTTTATAAGAGTGAATAAAAGTGAAAGATTTTTGGAGTCAACCAACATTACTTTTCAGAGTCATATGACTATTTCGAGCTTTGCGAATCTAGTTAAGAAAATCGTTTACATTTTGGATGCTGTTTTTACAATTTATTAAAAGCAAAAAAGCAAATATAAGGTTGATATGTTTGGTTTAAAATTTCATACAGATTTATATTTTAGATTCTGGAACAATGCACTCTCTCTAAATTTTATCTACACAGGGTATTTAAAAAAAAGTGAACAAAATGACATGGTAGATCTGTGGAGCTCTTATTCACAGTACATAAAGATCGGTTATTAATATGGATTATATTTCTTGAATGATTAATTCCGAAGTCATCTAAAAACCAACAGAAACAAATATCGTTCGTCTCACATACGATTCACTGGTGGGTGTGTATTGTAGTGGAAGCTTAATAAGCCAGATTACATCCTCAAGACTAAGTGATCAATTTTAGTCTTGTGACCATGTTATTTGGCTACGAACCATAAGATTGTGAGTTCGATCCCAGCTATTGCCAATGGTAATATATCTGTCATACAACAATGATCAAAAATCGTACAGGAACGGAGGGTAGCAACTGCGATCCGGAGCTGCTACAGGGCATCTAAAATAATGCAAAGAGAAGAAACGAAACCATTGCAGATCATTTTTTTTTTGATAATCACTCACTCGCATGCGATTGATTCAAGCCAGGATATGCTCAAAGTTTTTGCCAGATGCATTGAAACTCGCCTGGCATCTGCGTTGCATGGAACGGCGCACCATCTCAAGGATACCAACTGCATCTCGATCGCATTACTCATGGTGAACCAGCTGGTCGCCAAAGGCGGCTAGTTTTTAAATAAAATCGCATACCAAATTTCAATTGGTCATCGTGTTTATAGACAACTACATAATTCCAAAATGTTTTTTTTTTTTTTTTGTAACCTATAGGTGTGCACAAATCTCGAAGTCAAATGTTTTGACAATTACAGTAGTCTCTGTGTACACTTCCTATATGAGGAGATATTCATATACTTCATTCCCGTTTTATTTCCATGTTAATGTTGCGAATTTATCTTTTTTACTGAAGCATTTATAAGATCCTCGTGCCCCACAAAATATCACACGGGGTTTACAGAAATAAGTATTCAATACATAACAAAAGAAAATAAGAAAATGTAACAGTTATGAAGGATTCAAGGATTCATACAAGAATAAAATAAAATAATAAGAAAATGTAAGTTAATAATAAGAAAATTTAACTGGTGTCAATAATAAATTTTTAAAAACAGTCAAAAGCATTTCTGGTGTAAGCAAGTTGAGGGAAGTCTGGAGGCTACTTTATATGAATGGCTTGGAGAGTCAGTCTTAGGTTCTGTCTTGTTCCGGCAAACTTGGAACACAAATTCAACATTTTTCTCGGAAACCAATGTTACAGTCACAGGTAGATGATGGAGACAAGTTAAATTTATATAGATAGCTTTTAAAGTTGCTATGACTAGTGAGAAATAGGGGTATTCTATAAATCTTTATTTATCTTTGGCTTTTAATTCTCTTTGACAATACAGTTAAAATTTGATGATAATCTACAATTTGGAGGCAAAACCTCAGTACTAAATTATATTTAACTTGTACTTTATATTTTGCATTATCGATTTACTTGTACTTGTACAGTCGAACAGAGAAACTTCCTCTGAATAGATTTCGTTCAAAATTTGATAGCTGTTTACAAAAGCAGTGTAAAATTCATAAACCAATTGCTTAATACTATTTAAAGTGACTGCCTATGTTCGACTCTGATTTTTTCACACTTTTGTTCCGTGTTTCCTAATTACAAAGTTCATAAAATTAATAAAAAGCCAAATAATAAATTTTTGTGCAAAAATGAAATTATTGACAAATCTGAAATAAATGACAACAAAATTTGATGCAAAAAGCTAACATTCTACACGAAATTCTAATGGAATAATCCTATTTTTCTTTACGTCTTCAAAATGAACAAAAATCTAAAAGGTATATTAGAATACAAAAATATTACTAAGGTTTGTATGTTAAAATAGAGATTTATTCTATTTCCACACAATTAAAAAAGCCTATAAATAAAAAATATGAAATACAGAAAAAATAATGGTCAATTTATTGGAAAAAGTATACAAAATATAAGCTGAAAATTTCATTAAAAAATGTTTCATTCGTTAACGATAGATAATTTATTAAAAAAATATTTTGAGAAAAAAACATTTTGTATTTGTAGTTAAAGCAAATAGTATATCCTCTTTAGAAAATTGTCTGAAATACTCAACATTTATAAGTTAAAGCTTATATTTTGCTTATACGGAACATTATTTTCTATAACGCAGTTCACATTTCATTTCTGTGAGTTTTCTTAGGTGGTAATAAGCATTATTTTGAACTTTAAATACGATTCTAATCAAAATGCTTTAAACTTTCTTGCATATAACTGCTAATATTCATTGACAACTTATTTAATATACTTAATATACCAACCGCGCCTACATTAAAATGAAAAATAGTCCAATGTTATGTAGTTTATGAACTAAGCTTTGTAGCAAAAACTATTAAAACATCCTTCTGCTTTGTAAGGCATCTGGTGATACAGATATGTAATTTTAGTTCAGAACTTAGGGCCCAAATCATGTGGATAATTTCTAAATTATATTAAAATGTGAAGCAGATTAAAGTCGCAGTTTTAAATTAAGCAATAAGCTGCACGATCGTTAGAAAATTAACCATCGTATTGTAAAATGATGAAACTTGAATCTATCACATTCCTTTCCTTCCCCAATATTTTGTAGACTGAATCTGTAACCAAAACAAGTATCCGTTTTCTATTTGATGAAATAAATTCCTGTTTGAAGCTATTTTAAGCACTCAAATGGAATCAGTTCGCAAAAAAAGTCTCGCAATTCCTGTGAAATTGAAAAAATACCAATGTTTTTGATATTTTTTCTTTTATTTGAGGATTTTCATTTTTTCTAGACCTATATAATGTCATACTTAGCGTGAAATCGCCAGTGCTTATTCTCTTCAGCGCTCGCAGATTTAACAAGCAGAGATTGGACTGGATTCCAGGTTTAAACAAAGTAAGTTACTAGTGTTTGTAAAAATATTCATATTAACTGTGTATTGTTTATCAAACGATGCAGGATCTTCTCTCTGTCAACACATTTAGAAGACAATACAGGCATTTATAAAACTGATTATAAAGAATTTTCTTTTTTATTTTCTCATAAACGAAGAATAATTAATCCTCAACAAATCTCTGAGCGAAGCTTTCAAAATTCTTAATGATTTAGACCTCCATGGATTCGAAAAACATATTTTAAAATTGAATATGTCGGCCTACGAATAAAATAACTCAAAAAATACTTTCTTTAAATGATCTTAATAATTTTGTATATGAATTTGGATATGAAATTTTGCACATAATCTTTGCTCCAAATCCTTATATATCAAAAGTTTTTGAGAAGTTTGTCTGTCCTGCTATCCGAATATATGTTAACATGAAAACTGCAAAGAGATGGTGTTTAAATATGGGGTTGGCGTTTAATTATCGGGCGTTTTTATTCGTAAAAATTCAACAGTAACACTTTTTAATAATTAATCATGAGCGTAGTTACTATTTATTTAAACTATTGAAGGATAGTTGGGTGGTCCAGATTGAAGTTGCCGACCAGCATTAGAGCTGTCCCAAAATAGTCCTAGTGTTGTTTTACTACGGGACTTTAAAATAACTTAACTGAACTAAACTTGAGAGAATATTTCTCGAGCATATTGCAGCAGTTCCCGTAGAAGAATGCTTCATTGCATCTTCCTCGAAATTACAGGTGTTCTTGAACACTTTACTGTGGCAAAGGAAACAAATATTCAACAGTACAATTCAACAACAATTCTTAAATGATTAATCCTGAGTGTAGTCACCATCTACTTCAATACTCGAACAATGGTTGCATGGTCCGACCAGCACTCGAGCTGGCTCGCTTTCTTCCCCTTCCACGGCTGTCCAAAGTGCCTGGTCGTCAAAATCAGATGGTCGACCTCTTCCTGGCTTCTCTTCCAAGCTTGTATCGCCAGATTTGAAAAGGGCAAACCATTCCCTGCATTGAGTTTCGCTGATGGGACCTTCACCAAAAAGGACACTGAGATCGCAAAATGACCGCGCTGCTTTCCATCCTTTCTCAAAGTGGTGCAGAATAATATGGCGAATAGGAGCATGATAATCGATACGCAATTTTATAACTAGTGGCTGTTTTTGGTTAGACGAGGCAACAGGTGCTGAAATATTTTGAGGCCCCTCCACGGTAAACTCTATTGTTGACAAAAAAGTAGCAAGATATACTTATTTCAGTTTTATCTTACTACTTTAGCTGAGTAGCAAGATATTATTAAGTGAAGTTTTAACTTTAGCTTAATATTTATTTTGTGATACCATTATGTATTGAAAAACAACTCCTAATGCATTTATAGCTTTTATTTTTTATTTCTACAGAAATTATGCCTTTTAGCGACCCAATTTATATACGAAGTCATTTTTTTATTAGTTCTAGACCAAAGGATTTTGCATTTTATCATGTACCTATAATTTAAAGCAACAGTCATTCAGTTTTTCAGAAATGTTCATTCTTCATGATTTCAAGGAAATAGTTCAATTTTAATATGGAAATTATTTATTCAAACCATGGTAAATATGCTATAGTGTAAGAATAGAAAAGAGAGGACGGTGAGAAAGTATTCTGAACTTATACAGTTTAAGAAAAGAATTTGCAGACGCAACGTTTTGATTCCACAAGAATTTTACTTAACACTCTATTTTTTTATTAACACTTCTAACGATGAATGAACACTTTTCCTTTAAAGAAAAAGTAGAAAACTCTGTGAATCATGCCGAAGGGGGACTTGAACAATTAAATTTACCTTCTGTTTAGCACTATGATACACATCCAAGTAAAATTTGAGGTCCCTATACACCTCGAGACACGAGGCGAGCGTCACCAAAGCCTGTGAGTAAATCCTCCACTGTTTATAACTTAAGAGTAGAAGAATGTTTTCATCCATAAATTTATAAAATACTATAAATTTTTATAAATATATAATAGGTAAGAGAAACACCTGAAAATCATGCACTAACTTAAAAGATGCAATTCGATACCCAGAATCAACATTCTAAAGTTTATCTTATCCAATTTTAAATCAAATCCGTAAAGGGATGGATATTGGTTGGTTCATACTTCCACAGCATGTAAATGCGATGACTCAGAAACTTAAATAAATAAATGGAATCTTGTGCATTGTTTTTGTGACTGCAGTTATAGTTATGTGTAAAATTTTGATTTTAATTAGTTCGTCAAAAAAGGTTTCCAAAATAACCATTCTGTTTTGTGGCACACATACCAACTTTAATTTAGTTGAATTATTTCATTTAGTAGAATTTAACTTAACTTTAACTTTAGTATAGTTCAGTTTAACTTTAATGATAGCACTCTAAAAGTTTTAATGGGACTCGGTTAATGAAAGATAATTTACGCTTTACAAGTACGTTTTAGAGAGAATGAGAGAAGAGAGTAGAGATATCTCTCAGGCTGAAAGATACTTTAATGAAAGACACTTTACGCTTTGCAAGTACACTTTAGAGAGTAAGAGAGAAGAGAATAGAGATATCACTAGGCTGATTCTTTTTTACATTCTCCAACTAATTAATTGCGTTTATTAACTCTTATCTGGGGAGGTGAAATTTCAGACTTTACTGGGGAGGCGGGGTCTATGAGACCGCATTTCATTTACCCTCTAGTTAATTTTTCTAATGAATGAATTAGTATGAAAATATGTCAATATATTTTGCAGATATTTTTCTTGATATATAGAAATTTTTTGAAATATATTATCACTCGAAAAAGGTACGAGCTAATTTGCCCTAGACATTAACATAATGTATCTTGACTCCATCTCGCATCGGAACCGGCCGATTGCATGACGGTAAAATAATGCCCGTTATATGGAAAAAGGCTTAAAGAATATAAACATAGATCTCCTTAGTCAGAACACAACTTTTTTCCTTTTTGATTTTTGGAATTCGGAATTCTAAAGATAACAGATAATGATGCCAACACTTTAAAATAAACAATAACAAAAATTGCTGTTGCCATTACTTTTAAAAATATTAATTTAACAAACAATAAAATATAATACCATTTAACAAATTAAATATACATGAAATAATCAAAACTGTAAAAATAACAAAACGTTGGTGTTGCCTCTACTTTTTAAAATATTAATAAAACATAAATTAAAAATAATTTAATTTAATGAAAATTAATTTAATTTAATAAAAATATTAAATAAAGGAATAAAAATCGTTCTGCAGTGGGCAGCCGCCACATATCTTCTTCTCAAACTAAATGTTACAATAAATAATATTTTTGAAAAAACGTATTACTTCATACTTTTTCAATTGTATTTATTTTTCCAGTATATTAAGATACGTAAGAAACAATACAATGTAAAATTCAACAATGATATGTAAAAAAAAATTAAAAATTGACAATGGGTGAAATTGGCCGGATTTTTTATCCGCTTGTTTGATTTTCATAGCGTGGTTTCCTAGGGCATTTTAAACATACAGGTAAAGAACAAGTATAAAAAGTTAGCTTATAAATTCTGTATATATTTCTCTTGGTATATTAATATGTTTGATAAATTTTTTAAAATTAATTACCACTAAAAAAATGATGTTTGAACATACCCATCATAATCAGTTGAAGGCGAACTTTAATCAAAAAAAATTTCTGTACAATTATCCTCATCACTAAAATCCCTTTCCACTTCATTTCAAAGTATCTGGATCACTGCTTCATAATAGGATCAGTGAATTTGGGGATATTTCGGGGACCAAGTTTTAGCTCCATCTTGCCTTGTTTATCACTGGGACACTAAATAAGGAGACAGGTCTTAGAGACCCCATTCAAATAAATAATTTAATTATTTTAAAAAGCATCGCTGAAACCGTTTGAAAAAGTGCACGTGCATTGAAGGTTACAAAATAGGAAGCTACAGGGTCAATTCATTCTACTGAGAAAAAATAGGAAAGTGGTGACCGAAAATCCATCGCTAGTGGTCTCACACACTGCACCATTCCAGTTAAGATTAATTGTATTTGGCGACCAGCCTGAATTCCTGAGGGTGACCCTTGAGAAAGTATTCAGGCCAATTTGATTATTACTTTTTGATTCCTTGGCTTTAAATGCATCATTTTTTTACTAATATATACTCTAATTTTGGGAATCAAATCATTTGTTTTTAAAACCAAGTTGTATGTATATTTTGTTAATTTACATTAAATAATTTATACTATTTGGTTGAGGAATAAGTTCGTAGCGTTTTTATCGAAGACTTTTATTGAAAGAAAATCATTAGTAATAACAACCAATTAATCTATTATGTATTTTCTATTGCTGTTTAAGTCCTCCTCCCTACTGCTCGACCGATTTGTCAATGCAGTTCCACCAAAAATTACCCAATCGGATTTTCAAGGCCCTCTTTATTGTCGAATGTAACGCTCCTTATATGGTTCGACAGGAAGAGGAAAAGATGGTAATCCGACTGCGCAAGCTCCGGAGAATACGGGAGATGCTGGAAGGCCTCCATTCAAGCTCTTGGCGTGCGGTTTTTACGACTTGGGCAACATGAATCGTGAAGGAGTATGGTTTGACCTTGTCGATGGGGTCTTTTCAGTCGCTTAGTCTCTTTCTTGCGGTGTAGCTGGGCTATGCAGAGCCCCTTGGTGACCGTGACATTCCTTTCGAGCATTTCCCAGTACACCATGCCCTCCCAGTCCCACCAAACACAGATCATGGTCTTCTTTGGATGGTTGTCAAGCTTGACCATTTCCTTGCTGTAAACACGCCTATGACACCTTTGTTGCAAATGTCCAGTGCTGTTTAAGCAGCTTTTTGGCCTCGATGAAAAACGAAGAAGAACAGGTGTCGAAAATGTTGATTTTTACCTCCTGGATATTCCATTTTTAAGCTTTTAAAGTAATTAAAAATTAAATTACTCAAAAAGACGATTATTACAGTTTTGTAGAGCAGAAAAAGCTCTATTAAATGAATATTATACACTTTGTCAAACAAAAACAATTCGTTGTAAAATAAAGAAAATATAAAAACGTTATGAACTTATTCCCCAACCTAATATAATTGTAAACTGCGTTTTTATGGGGAAATGTTTTTCGTTGAGGTAAACAGACGATGTATTTGTTGGCAGGAAAGAGGGTGCTCCTACAATCCAACAAGTACCGCGTGCTTTGGAAAATATATTTTTGAATAAAAAAAAAACGATCATAATATATAGGAACAATTAAGAAGATTGATGAAAAAGAGAATCTTCCCACAATTTGGAATTTAGAATTTTCAAACGTTTTTTACGGTTTTCTGCAAGCTTGAATAATTGGCTCCTTTTCGCAGCAAACTCTTCAATTGTTAAGAAACTATTTCTGTCCATAAAAAAATAACACTTTTAAGTAATATTTTTGTCAATATCTTAATCACCTCCCTTATCAGATAAAAACATTTAATATAGTTTTTCAAAACAATTTTATCTGTATTTTATTTACAGTTATTTGTTTATTTGTCTTTAGTTATCGCCCGACCTTCACTTCGGCATTACTTGACTCTGATCGATTAACGACCTCGAAAGCTGTTTATTTTTTTCATTGTTTTGATTTAATTCATGCAAACTTTGCAATGCATGGGACCTTCAAACGCAAAAGAATTTGCAGTGAATTTAGAGAAACTTCCATTTCATTGGTCATCGGTTTTTATTCTTCTGCATGCTAGTTGACTATCATATCATTTGGTACATGCATATTTTATATATACAGGAAATTTTTTTACTCTAAGCCAGGCTTGTATTTTGTCATATAAATTCTATTTAATTGTGTCTGGTCTTGATAGTCGCTTTACACTTTAAGGTATCCGACTACATTTAAAAATGTAATTATCGACCACATTGACGAATTTTTTTTGTTGTCGTTATTTCTTGTGATTCAGACTTTTGCCTTTCCGAAAGTTATCTTTTCTAAGAAAAGGGAGGTCTGACCTATCATCCAGGATCACACATTTTTCAACTAAAATTTGTCTTTAGCTTCAGTTTTCTCAAAACTATAATTTTCATAAAAAATTATCCACCGTTAACATGATATTCCTGAAACCAATAGAGTCATTTACATGAAAATTTCAGAGTGTGTTTTAAATAATATGGGCAATGAAATGAACCAAAAGGTTTATTGTTGGTGAAATACTTTTTTTATTTATAATTGTTTTTAGAAAAATTAAGTTATAAATTTATAAGGAAATTACATATATGTGCATATTTTTACCCATAACTCATTTGCATCTCAAAAACTTCCATTGATTTTGGTTCATTTCATTCATCGTTATATTCTATTACATGTGTACAAAGGAAAATAGGATTGCTGCATGACCCTTTTCTATAGAGTATTTGGGTTAAATTTCCTTAAAATTTACAACACATTTTCCTATTTTTCAAAATATTTTATATTTTCAAATAATTGTTTTTGTATTTATAGTGTTTATTACAGACAATACATCTAAAAACCATAAATAATTTCTAAAAAATCAAATTTTTCAAATTTTTTTCTTTGGACATAGTCGGACACCTTAACTTATGCTATTAAATAAAATGGCATATTCTTTTTGAAAATAACAGCTATTTAAAACGTTTCTCCCCTCCAATGCAAGCCGCCTTTGGCGACCAGCTGATTCATCCAAATAATTGATTTTTTACGCTGTAAACGATTTTTATGAAATACATTTTTTTTTAAAATTGTATGAATTTGTTTTAAATTACTTTGATTTCAAATTAAAGAAAAAGAAGCGTATCTACTACGGAAATAAAACGGAAGTAGAAAGACTATTTCGAAGTTATTGTAAAAAAAAAACCTTTAAAAAAGTCTAAATCTTTATAAATTATTTCAATCTCGTGATTGTCTGTTTCGCTGGAACAAAGAAATAAGTTTGAATTTTCTATTAATAGAGAACACTTTTTACAAATTGAGTACCAGCTTAAATTTTAAGAAGGATTAAAAACTGTTCTGAAATGAAATTGATATCATAAGGTAATTTTTAAATTTTAAATAATATAAAATTCACTTTTGTGAAATTACCTATAGTTTTGAAATATATAGTTATCAATGTCCATAATTAAATTGTAGCGATTCCCAACTGAAGACGATTAAGCCTATTTTCGCTCTCCATTACATTTTCTGTTGGACTTCTGTTTCTTGATTTTTTCTTACTGAGGTTACTTACTTTCTCCAAAGCATTTCTAATAATATTCGCAGCTCCATGGATTAGTGAAACATCCATTCTCTGAATTCAGCTGCGAAAATGTTCAATAAAATGAAGCAGTTTGAGAGTTCGTATAGAGACATGTTTACATTTAATTGTTGCCATTTAGCAGTAAGTAATGGGAACGATTTCTTTTCCACGTATGCGTTAGAGTTTTATATGAATACTAGCAGTATCCGCATAGCCTTTCAAGTGGCATAGCATCCAAGAAGAAAAATTAGCCTTAAAGTCAAGAAGAAAAATTAGCCTTAAAGTCAATAAGAAAAATTAGCCTTAAAGTCAAGAAGAAAAATTAGGCTTATTAGTCTAGCCTCCACCCGATACGACATGAGCATATCCCACAACGTCAAAGAAACAAACAAAAAAAATTAAAAAATTAACAAAAATAGCTACAAAACAATTTTCTACAGCACACATTCAAAAATATTTAGACTGGTAAAAATAGGATAAGTCCGTAGACTAAAAATATATATATATATATATATATACAATAGAATATACAATAGATTTTCCCCTTCTTCTCTGTCTTCTATTCAAATATCTTCCTCTGTCAGCAGACGGGCGATCCTTTCGCTCCTCAGGAGATTCACTCCGTATCCGCCATTCTCTTGCTGTGCGATTCAAAGAAAGACTGTTATTTCGCCCATCAAAAGATTCCCCTTCCCTAAGAGTGGACATTCTCTCTCTGATATGTGCTCACCGAACATTTCTTTCCTTTTCATTTTCCTTATCGTGCAAAAAACGAAGCTTTTTGGCATTTCATGTGTTCCGGCCAACTTGAATTTTCTTTCTTTTGGGCATGATGATTTAAATCGTTGTTTAAAATCAGGCGCAAACAAAGAATTGTATAACAAATGCGTACCACAGCTCTTGATGTTTGCACATGCTCAGTTTTTACGCATGCGTGGAATAATTAAAATCACAATTATAAAACTCCTTTTTTATTTTAATATGGCTTTAATATACTAAAACTTCCTCAATAAAATGCTATACAAAATAGTATCTCCAATATCCGTTAACGATTTTTCAGGTTTCTGTAGTTCCAGCATACAGACGCTTTCAGGAGATTTCATTTTATACTAATAGAGATAAATATTTTGTTATTATTTTCTTACTGTGCAACATTGTAGCGTTCGCATAGCAAGAAACCAGAATTATAAAATTTTCAAAGCCTTTGCAATAATAATTATAATTAGAGTAATTTTTATGTCATAATGGTACAATTAAAAACGGCAATCGGTTTCGAAAGAAAGCGTAGAGATCTATTTTGAGAACAAAATCACGAAATTTTTTCTATTTGTTGCATATAGATATACGAAATTGTTATGCATAAGAAAATGGATGGGATATAAATAATTATTGCAGATATTTCAAAAACACACTAAAGCGACTTTTGAAAAAGGCAAATCTTAGTTATGAGATTAGACCCCATAGGGGACCACTTCGTAATTAAGGATGAGATGGTGACTGGATCTCACCAACCAGGTAGGTGCACAAAAGGTATCTCTCGTCGGACTCTTCCCGTCGATGACGCGATGTACTTTCTTTGGGGAGGGTTATACCGTGGCCGGTGATGATTCTTAGGATTCGACCACAGTTCTCGCCAGTGTTGCTGTAGGTCAAGCCGGTTCAGTCATTCAGTATTTATTTCCGAGTGCTTTAGAGATTAGTTATGGGATTGTTTAGTCATAGGAACTAATTATAAAAATGAATGTGGTTGTTTGTGTAAGTATTGGTGCCCTCAACTACAGCTACCAAATTTAACATATATATACCTCAGAGGATGGAACGGTTTATCAAATAATGATTTTTTTTGAAGTTTTAATTATGTAAAAATTAAGATGAATGCCCCGTCTTCATAGCCATGAATTCCGAAACTTTTATGGAACAAAAATAAATTTTACACGGATTCAAACTTTAGAGAGCTGTCTCTTAATGATAAATATGCAATAGTTGTGCTGATTTTCCCTGAATTTGATATTTTCTTCACATATTTTTTTGTCCTATTTCAACAAAATATGTCATTATTGTTTTGAAATTCAACCTGTTTTAATTTTTTAATCAAATATTTAATTATTCCACCACTGGAAGTTATGGAAATAAATTTAATATCTGTATAACTTATCTTTATAAATAAAAATGAATGTTTGTCTGTAGGCCTCTTATACGCAGCCGTGTCACTCATCCACAGATAAAACTTTGACTATTTATTACTTGTACTTTAAATTACTGGACTGAACCTAAAAAATCCATGTTTGTCAAATAATCAGCTGTATGTTGGATGCTTACGAGTCGGGCAATCAAGAAATTTGTTTCTGCTAAGACGGAAAAACAAACACTGCCGGCCATAAAGCTCTTGAATAATAAAGTAAGAAAGAATATAATAAATATTACTTACACTTCTCCTTTACATATCGTTCAATTTCAATGAATGTATTCGAAATAAAATGCTATTTTTCTACACTTCCTAATTAAACAAGACAGTTATTTAAAACTCCAAAGGATGTTTCCAAAATTATTTCTTTTGCGGCAGCAATGCGCCGGGTACCAGCTAATAAGACAAATAAAAATAGTGAAGTTGCAACATCGCGAAACTTAGAAGAGAGAAAAAACCGGATATTTACATTTTTAACAGACCTTTAATGTTTCAGAAATGCATCTGCTAGAAACATTCATGTACACAGCAAACAGAAGTAAAACAGTTAAAATAACATTGCGTTGATGTCAGACAATTTGGATAAATCATGGACATGAAGTTATAACTAAATGATTTATATGAAATTTAACCAATATGCTTAAAATATCAACTGGTCGCCTGGAGCAGCTAGTGAGGAGTAAGGAAATGAAGATGCACAACCGAAGATGCTAGAAGATGGTTGAATCGGAAATATATATTTTTATCCCTTAGCACTCTGGTATCTCTTCTCGGGCACTATTCAAGGCGGTGCATCATTTTGTCGTTTTATTTCATTATTTTGGTAAATTTTGACTGGTAAAAATACTTAAGAGAGGTAAAAATATGTAGAATAAATTTCCTGGAAAATTCAACCTAAAAAATTAATATATATTCCTTTTTGGAGCAATAAACAAGTCCTCTTATTCAGCAAATATCTATGCATCGATTTACGTGTCGGAGCACTCGATTCCCCGAAGGACCGTCGTGTGTCTCTTGTCTGGGAAAATCTGTCTCTAAATCTGTCTGGCCAAATGATCTCCCGCTGGAGTGGAGCGGGGGGGGGTGCCAGTTCAGGTGTCGTCCTCGTCATCTGACCGCGTATCAAAATGACGAGGTCAGTCCCAAAATAGCCCTCGTGTTACTTTAAAACGGGACGTTAATATAACTAAACTACGTGTTGGAGTGTTAAGGGTTGATAGCACTATGACGTCATAGGATTGATTATCATTAAAAATCTTTGTATACCAAACGAACTTAATATATTTTAAACAGTTAAAATAACAGAGCTTTAGCATCAATAATTTGACAGGCATGAGCCTAAATTTAAACATTTCAATCGAAATTAAATTCAACCACACTTCATTTGTTTATTAATTAATAAACAAATTAAAAAAATTAAATTTAATTTGTATTATTTCCTTGCTTTTGATAGCAATGACACTCATTATTTACAATACATTAATCCAGTGATTCTCAACCTGGGGGGCGCGCCCCCCTAGGGGGGCGCGAGCACATTAAAGGGGGGGCGTGAGCACATCCAAGAGAAAATGTTATATAAAAAAATTGATTAAGTGACTGAAAGGAAAGAACACACACACATACAAAGCAAAATATATTTCGACATATTTAATAATTAACTTATTAAATTAAAACAACACAAAATTAAAAACAAATTTAATGATTATTAGTGACTTCCTTGGGACTGTCTTGCAGAGCAAAGTTTTTCGAAGGAGGGTTTAATATTAGAAATAGACACTCTCAGTTCTTTTTCGATATTTAGCTGAGATCTATATTTTGTCTTCAAAGAAGCCACAGCAGAAAATCCAGTTTCATAAAGGTAAGACGTTGAAAATGGTAGTAGAATGCAAAATGCCCTTGTTTTTAGTGCAGAAAACTCATCATCCACTTCTGCCCAAATTCAAAGAGTGATTTATTACTAAATTGTCTTTTGGTTTCGCCACTTACCGTGAAATGTATGAAGGTTTCTTCCTCTTCAATTGAGAGTCCTTCGGGAGTATTTTGAAATGGATCCCTCACCCACTTGTAACTTGGTATCAGTTTGCCTTCAGCAAGAAAGTACTTTTTAAAATTCTTTGTTAGTGTTGCTAAATGATTTTCAATGGTTAAAAAAATAACTTTAACATATTGTTCTTCAGCCTTGTAAGTTTTAATACAATCATTCAAATTTGCAAATATTGTTAAGTTTTCTTGCTTTAAATTTCTGCTTCACAATTCCAATTTCCTACAAAAAGCATTAACTTTATCACTCGTATCCAATATATGTGTATTTGCTCCTTGCAGTTAAAGATTCAAGTTATTTAATTTCTCGAATATATCGACCATGTAGCTCAATTTCATCGCAAATAAACTATCGCGAAAATTCTCAGCTTCCGGTCTGTTTTCCTCTTCTAGGAAAACGGCGATTTCTTCTCTTAATTCATAAACACGTTGCAAAAATTTCCCTCGTGAGAACCATCTTGCTTCGCAATAAAATAGTAACGCTGAATGTACTGCACCCATGTCTTTACAAAGTGCGGAAAAGATTCTTGATTTCAGGGGTCTCATTTTTATATAATTTACTACGGTTACAACAGTAGTTAACACAATATTCAAACCAGGACTCATTTCTTTGGAAGCCAGAGCTTCTTTGTGGATCATGTAATGTGTCCAGACGCACTGTGGCTTGAATACTTTGGAATCTTCAGGACATAGAACGAGCACCATCGGTGCATATTCCGACGCAATTTTACCATTTTATGTTTACCTCGTTCATAAAACCATTTAAGATAGCAAATAATGTGAGTGCTGTTGCTTTGAGTTCTATTGTTTTGCAGAAAAGTAATTCTTCTAGCTATTTTATATGAAACTTTGTAAGAGACAATTAAAGCTTTTCCATTCACAAAGTTCTTTTAAACAATGATTTTTGATTTTCATATGATTTTAATTTTAATTCGAAGAATTCTCTGGGTTTGATTACGTACTCACTATGAAGCGTTTCAAAATGTCGTTTAAGTTTATTAGGTTTCATGTTGTCTGCCGCCAACATTTTTGAGCAAATGATACACAGAGGCCTTTCTTCTTCATTTACTTCAGTACTAGTGAACCCAAAATTTAAGTATTCTTGAGAATATTTTCGTGATTTTATTTTCGGAACCACGCTCGTCTGTCTACTTGTTGATGTTTGTCTATCGTCTAATGCTCGCTTACGCCCGCTTAAAAATTTATCCATATTTCTGCATAAGTCTGCTGTCGTGAATATTTAACACAGTGAATTGCAATTACACGAAAATATATATAACATACACATTCAGAATCGATTCAATAGCGATAGAAAGATCGACTCGGGTGAGATTGTCTTTAATTGAAATTGGCGTCATAGAGCTTTCTCCTTCTCCCAATGAGAAAACATTTGTTCACATCTGCGTACGCTCCTAACTTAACTTTTAAGCTGACCAGACAAATTCCATAGAAATCGAAACTTCTCGCGAAACCGTGAGAATGGCCGACATGGTGGGACACAAGAGCAAAAAAAGGCATAGGATTCTTGTTTTTTTAATGCTGAGGACCGTTGTTGCAAAATGTCAATAAATTTCAGTATTCTTGGTAATTTCTAAAGTTTAAAATTAAGGTTGAGTGTAGGTTTAGCGCCAAAATAAACAAAATACACTATTATTGTATACATTTTATAGTATGCAGTGGGAAGGGGGGGGGCGCGATGAAAATTATGATTGAAAATTGGGCCGTGAATACAAAAAGGTTGAGAAACACTGCATTAATCCATTTCCGAATTTTGTGAGATTTCCATTCAATGTTTGTAACGTTAGATTATCTGCTTTTTCTTGCTGCTTTACTTTATTATAAGGCTCGATTGTGTTAAAATAAATATGAACAAAAAGTGTGGCATCTTTATATTAAAATCAGTATGAGAAATCGTGTATTATTAATAATAATCGATTATTTATATTGACTGCATATATATTAAAATAAAGATTTTTTATATTATATTTTTGTGTAATTTTTAGCTGACTTGTAAACTATCAATATTATAATTCAGTAAATATTGGAGTTTATTCTAACAATAACATGTTTTTTTCTTGAGTAATTAATTGTAAACAGGCTCATACTTTACAAGTTAAAAATAGCTTTTAATATCTTGTTACTATGCGTTAAATATAGGAACAACTCAAATTTCACACGCACTTTTGTTGTTAAAACTTTTATGGAAAAAAGAAAGACTAAATTTTATGTAGAACATTCGATAATGAAGATAATAGCTTCAAAGAAATGTTATTAATAAAGAAAAGTGCTAAGAAACGAAGCAAATAAAAGTAAACATTTACTATCTTTTTATGCATGATTCAGTCCCATATGAGAAATACCAGACAGAAGATTACGTGATTTTTACCACATAAATAACGATATCTTCAAAAGTTTAGGGGAAAAAAATAATCAGATGAGTTTGTCGTCAACATAATCTTGATGAATCAGTTGCCCTTCGTTTATCTTCAATATATTTTTTTTCTATTTAATCTTACCTGTGATATAATCAAGACGTAATAACTGGACTTTAAAACCGTTGAAACCTGACAAAGAATTAAAAAAAAATGTTCTTATCTCAAAGTATTTTCACATTTTGAAAAAAAAAGATAATTGAAATAGGAAAAAAAAAATGCTACATTCTTTGAGGCAATAAATTAATAAACAACAAAAAAAATGAAATATACTATTGCAAATTTCAAGTTATCATGTGAGAACCTTGATATTTTTTTAAGATTTATTATTTATCTTAATTTAAGCCACTAACCAGCTTGTAGCAGTCACGTGACTTCTATATTATATGACTTTCATTTTCAATATTTCTAACTGTCAAATAAAGTTTTGCAGCTCGACCGATTTTGAGAGGGAAAAAAAACATCGTTTTTCTAACTATCGACTCGTGCATAATATATGATAGTCTCAAACTTGTTTAAACTGGTTAATGACTTAAATTAATGTAGGCAATTTATAACAATTCATAGAATGTATCATTTGGAAATCAAACTGTAGCTTTTGCTTGCGATCAATCGTCAAATGTGACCATGTTCTACCTTATTTTCTAATACTCTTATTTTAATTATATGAACCTAATTATATGATATCCCTGAACATCAATTGCAATCGATAAAAAATATTTTTACTTGTTTTGTTTATTTTTTAAATATTTAGCTCGAGTGAGGCAATGACGCTGTGATTTCAAGGTAAATACTACATTCGCAGACGACAGATAATTCAGAAGCTATGCAACCGACTCCAAAATAAAGCTACATTAGCAGAAGTTAGATAATGGAAAAACTATACCGTGAAAGCCGACTCAAAAATAAAAAGGGGTAAATAGCCAATTTATTGCCTACGCATTTTGATGCTTCAACAATTTGCTGCCTTCACGTTTTGAGGCTCAAAAAACTTCTAGTGATAAAATATCATTATCTCACATGATAAAGAGATTCACACAGAGATTCTAATCACCTTGAAGCGAAATCTGTTTCTAGAAAGAGAAAAAAAAATGCAAAATCATATGAGAAAATGTTAATGAGATAAAAAAAAATAATTGGATAATGACTGACAGATTAATGAGAATATCAAGGCTGTATAAAAACACATTTATTTTTTTAATCGCTGTGAAAAATGATAAAAGTCCAAAGATTGAATTTTAATTATCCGAAAAATTGTGGTTCCGTTTAGCATGGAGACAAAAAATTCTCATAAATTTTCTATTATGTTTTTATAAGATGTTCAATTTTTTATCTTCCTTTTTTGATGTTTAGATATATTTGCGCAGGTTTATTTTATAAATATCTTGAGCGAAACACTTTATTAACTTTCTCTGTATTCTTTTTCTTTATTTTCAAGCGAATCAAATTCAGTTTTGTAGTGAAAATTTAAATGTTAAAAATCTGCTTTCGATAATGAATTTACGTAAATATATCAAAATAGCTTTCTCTCTGTTGCTTTGAACGTCAGCCATTTTTTTAAAAACAGTTTAGACGCAATATTTTTCTGATCTGGGGTAATATTGCGTCAGAAAAGAGGTGTATCATCCTTAAAACTTTAGGTGTAAAATAAACATAGCTTTAAATTCTAATTGATTTTATAAAATTTGATTTTGTTATCTTTAGAATTAATTATTAAAAAGAATGAAGCATGTATCTGTTACAAATATGGCTAAGAGTTCGTATGGCATGGATCACTCACTAGGAACAACAGAAGCTTGCTTTAATCCCAACGTCAGGGTATTTCTACAGAGGTCTGGTAGCGATGGCCTGCAGGTAAAGTCACGGCTTCGAAACTGAAGGGTTTCAGACTCGAGGCCCGATTCCACCGAAGAATCGCCGTGTAAGAGGGTCTCTTGTACGTTGAATCTGTGTGGGTCAAACGTCCTCCCGTTGGTGTGGTGTGATGTGACGTGGAGAGGGAGGTACCAGCTCAGGTGTCGTTTTCAAGATCTGACCAGGGTTCAAAATGACGAGGTCCGTTCCCAAAGATAGACCTAGTGTTGCCATAAAACGGGACGTTAATATAACTTAACTAAACTAAATAATCTAGAGAGGACTAGTTTAGTTATATTAAAATCTTGTTTTAAAACAACACAAGGGCTATTTTGGAACGGACATCATAATTTTGAACCACAGTTAGGTGAAGAATACGACACCTGAGTTGGTGTAACACGTATGTTACTCTTTTAACTTCCTCTCCCCACCAGTAGGAGGACGTTTGGTATCGATGGATTTAAAATGCACTAGACCCACTTACATGACGGTTCTTCGGTGGAATCGGGTCTTGAGCCCGAAATTCTACGGATCATGAGCTGAGCCCTTACCACCAGGTTACCGTGGCCCCCAATAAAGAGAAAAAGACATCGCACCCTCCATTATTTAATTAAGATATTTTGGCGTTCATTTCAACAGTAATGAAATTTGAAATAATAAATGCTTACAACTTGAAATGAGTATAAATAACGACTTGAAATGAGTATAAATAACGACTTGAAATGAGTATAAATAACGACTTGAAATGATAATAAATGGCAATTTGATAATAAATGCTTACAACTTGAAATGAATATAAATGACGACTTGAAATGATAATAAATGACAATTTGATAATAAATGCTTACGACTTGAAATGATAATAAATAACG